>JAWLRI010000959.1:1072490-1114337 GCA_034781795.1 Crypturellus tataupa | reverse complement strand
GGGGTCCCGGCGCGCGGGGGCAGGAGCGGCCCGGGGGGCGGGGGGCGGCGGGACCCACCGGTGTCGCCTCGCCGGGTGATGCTCAGCCCCGCAGCCGCTGCGCTCCGCTCCGCTCCGCACGCGAGTATAAAGGGGCGCTCGCTGGCGGGGCGGTTTTATCCCCGCGCCTATGCAAATAGCGGTGATGTCACCGGTTTTTGCCGCTTTCCGCCTTTTTTTTTTTTTTTTTTTTTTTTTTTTTTTGTTTGTTTTTTTTTTTTTTTTTCCTTGCTTCCGTCCCCTCCCCTCTGCCGGCCAGCCCTCTCCCCTCGCACACGCACACGCACGCGCTACGCCGGCTCCGCTCCTGCAAGCGGGATGCGGGCGACGCCGGCGCCTTTCGGGGGGTCCGCGCTGCCGGAGCGGGGGGTCCCCAGCTGCGGGGTGCCCCCTCGCCCGCCCCCCTTCGCGGGGCCACGGGCTGCCGTGAGACCCCCCCGGGCTGCCCGATCCCCGCGGGGGTGAGGGGGAGCGTGGGGGCGCACGGACGCGGGTGGGCGCCCCTCTCCCGGCGCGAGGGGAAACGCGGCCCCTAGGGGGCTGCTCCCAAACCGCCCCCTCCGCGGCTGCTCCTGCGGGGGGAGCAGGGAATCCCGCCGCTCTCCCTGCTGCGAGGGTGGAGAGGAGCCCCACAGCTCCGCTCGCCACCCTGCCGCACCGAGAGGAAGAGATCCCGCCGCTGCCCCCGCTGCCAGGGAAGGGAAGGGAAAGGAAGGGCCCCCCGCGGCCGGGCGGGCCCTGGGCTGGCTCAGCAGGCAGAGGCTGCAGCCCTGCCCGCTGCCCGGGCCACGCGAGGCATCTCTGCCCGGCTGCTGTGCACCGGGGTGGCCACGGTGGCGGCACTCGGCGGGGCCCCCAGCCCGAGGTTTCGCTGGGGGAATTCGCACCGCAGCCCCCGAGCAGCCAACGAGCCCCGAAATAGCGTAATCTGGCTGGATGGGCAATTGCCGGGGTGGGGGGAGAAGGGGATGAATGGAGCGGGTGACGCATTTCTGTGTGTACAGTGCCGGGTAGTAAACCGAATTACCCGTGCAAGATGAGCGGGGGACGCAGGGGGTGTCTGTGCACGTGCGTGGGAGAGTGACAACACGGCAGGCAAATCTCTGCGCCTTTGTCTGGCGGCGCAGGAGGAGGAGGAGGAGGAGGAGGAGGAGGAAGGGGGGAGACGAGAGATGCGAGATGTGGAAGGATGGGACAGGCCTTGTGCAAGGTGGGATTGCGTGTGTGGAAATCAGCTAAATTTCTACCGCTCCCGGCCAGGCCATCCGTAGAAAAGCCGCTCCTCGGCGCATCCTGCCTTGCTCCCTGCCCTCCGGCGATGTTTCTCATGCGAGAGCGTGATTGCTGGTGAATTAAAAGCCGTGACTCACGAGCATCAGCGTTACTGTATGCGCAGAGGACTGTAAATACTCTTGAATCGGTTCCCCGGGGATGCTGCCTCTCGGTTCGTGGCCATGCTCCTCCCCCTTGGCCAGCCATTTTTCACAACATTTCCTGAGCCATAATTTCACAGGAGAAAATCTTGCCCCCGTGTCATTCCCAGTAAACTTCCTATGGCAAGCCGGGAATTCCAGTCGGCTCAGAGTCTCCCCGAGGCAGAGTTTGTGGCGTCCATTTTTCTGCCTTAGACTACGAGCAGCCCCAAAACTGAGATTAACAGGGTATTTGTGCTGTGCCGCGACCCGGGAACCGTGTGACACTGAAGGCCAAAGGAGCCACTTAGGAAAGAAATAGCAAGGTTCATATCGTGTCATCTGGGAATATTTACAGATTTTCATAATAGCTGCATTAAAGGGATTCTGAGGGGATCTTCAGTACCGTCTACCTGCTAACTTTGCTAACATGTGATTTAGCACATGGTTGCCAAAATTAGTTTATTATGGAGTTTACTGCTTTGACACTTCTGAGCGTTGAACCTTGTAACTGTGAATTGTGAAATTTATCTAATTATCAGTTCATCAGCAGGCCTGATAATACTGAAGCTTAGGACTTCTTAGTTTGGAAAGAAGATTTTCTGACCTCTCAAGTGATGATAAGAAATTTGATATACATTTTTTTAGAGTTTTTCTTCCCGTCTGGCTCCTGCTATCCCTTGCCATGTGCCCAAACAAACCTGCATGTGGTGCAGGCACTCCTGAAAATAAAGTTTCTGAGCAGGCACAATTAGCAGGGCTGGAGCCTGGTTTGTCAGAAGCAGCTTGACCATTAACAGCTTGTCCATCACCTTCTTTTGCTTTGCTCCCTTAAATCAGCATATCCCTGGAACTTTAAAGGAGCTAAGCTGATTTCTGTGAATCAGGCCTCTCTGATAAGTTTTACTGATTACGATACCGAGAGACAAGGGTAAATAAAGGTTTTGCACTTCTGCTTCTTTGCTGCCTTCCTACATCCCTGTTCTCATGAATTAATGCTGATAATCACAGTTTCATCTTAAATAGAAAAATTGGATGCACTTTGTTCCATATATGAAAATAATATTGTCTCATGGAAGCAAACAAGAGTTTTGTACTTCAGTGGCAAGGACATAAGCTATTTTCTGCAAAGATAAAGCCTCTTTTTTAATGGCATTTTTTAAACTACATATATACATCCTTGTGTTTGCTTCTTTTTGTTGCTATCTGGAGAATGTGAGGAAGATTCTTGTTCTTACAAGATGTCAAAAGACTTGGGGGGATAGCAAACTCTGAAGTGCACTTGAGTGTTGCAAAAGCTGACATCCTCAGTACGTTTCCCAGGCCACTTTATGTAAAGGATAGCTGGCTTCGGAATTCCTATTCTGGATATTGATGAGCTTTTTAGGGCTTTTAGTGCTTTGCTGGCTTTTGTCAGCAGTCCCTTATCATGATTATTTAAAAAAAAAAAAAAAAAGACATAAGTACTCAGTGATGTAGTACCCCTCTAGACATGCCTTCTCTTAGCCATTTGCATGTTAAAGGAGTGCACTTTTCAGCACATTACTGATCTCATTTGCTAGAAGGAAATTGGGCTCTTGCAATGTAGTTTGCAACTGCATCGAGGGCATGAGTTGTATGAAGGCTGCAAGTCCTTTCTTGCATTCCAGAAATTCGCAGGGTAGGAGCTGTAGTACGTGGTAAACCATCATTCTTATGTCTCATTTTGTATGTCCGTGTTCGAAACTATGTAGGAAAGATCAGCGCTCCCTTTCCAGGTAAGTATGTATGATCCCTGTTCATGAAACTGGGAGGCTGAGTTGTTAGAAAATTTGCCCCAGGCTGTGCAGTGGGGCTTAATCAGATATCCCCTGTGTCAGTGAAAGTGTCTATATCTAAAACTGTCTTCAGTGGGCTTTGTCTTGAATACACTGAATCTTTTAAAATATGAGCAGGAGCACAAACTTTCTAACCTTGTGCTAATTTTGACATACTTGGGACTATTTTTACTACACAAACCTGAAAAGTAATAGCACAAACAAACGGAGGACACGAAATGCCTATGTGATAAAGCAGCAGCAGAGATTAATTCCTGTATTAGCTTATTGCTCAAAATGGAAGAAGGGATTCTTGGCGCCTCAGACGACTAGATAGATTGAAAAAAAAAAATCTCTGTATGTAGACTTCTTCATCATATGGAAAACAAATTAAAGGAAGAGGAGCCAAGAGGTTGTTTTACAGATTTCAGTTTCACGTGTGAAATCTTATTCTCACACGTCTCTGGAGGAGACTGCTTTTCTCGAGCTCAGCATGCAGTTAGAGGAAACATGAGCTGGGAGCTAGACCCGGGGACAATGACTCCTTGTGCGTTCTTCATTCACGGCCTAGGTGCCAGCAGCACAAGGGTGTTCACTGGGGCATCCGGGTGCCGCGCTGTTTGTTGGGGCACGCCGTTCGTTTCGTGCCACCATACACTGTCTAACAGAAGAAGGAACAGGTCTTGGAGCAGTGGGCTTAAAGGGAGGCTCTCCCCTCAGGCCCCATCCTGAGGGAGAAGCATCTGCAAAATGCCTTGTCTCTCTGGACAGACACTGGTGCTAATTGGCTTTGCAAGCAGTGGCACTTCCTTTCTCACTGCGCTCCACAAAGGGAATTTTGCAGCAGGTCACGATGATGCAGGTAGCGCCGCGGAAGAGGGGAGGCTGCTTCGGGAAGCGCAGATTGCCTCGAAGGAAGCGAAATGCCCCAGAGCAGCAGATGCTCCTCTCCCGCACCGATGTTCCCGACCCTGGCTCTCCTGCGTCCACTTAACTTTCTATTAGCGCATGCAGAAGTTATTGCAAAGCATCAGGAATACAAGGAAGCAAGAGACGTATGTTCCAGCCTTCCCATAGATCTCCATAGTTCTCTGTTTCACACAGGGGAAGTTTTACAAATGTCTCTGGCCTGGCAGTGTGCAAACCACTCTTTTTGGCTGGAGTTCTCTGGTGCCAGATGCATGTGCAAACACTAAGTTTAAAAGCCATCTCTAGGAATAGTGCCTGATTGATTTACAAAGTATCTGAGAGAACTGAGAACAATAGCTGAGCGCATCTCTTGTCTGAAGGAGGCATTTCTGTGCCAAAGTTCAACAAGTATTTGTCATCACTTCCTGGATTTTGTAGTAACTTTTGATTTAATTTTTATGCAGTTTACATGAATAAAATCAGTAATTTTGAAAGTACATAAATAACAGCATCTACATAATGCATCACAAAAGCATCACCACCCTAGTTCTCCTAGTGCAACTCAACCTCATCTGGGAGCCCCTTGATTCTCCAGTGTTAGGCTTAGATTCTCCTGAGTAAAATGGCTAATTATATGGCATTTGTCAACAGAGAGTACAAAGAGAAACCTCAGGCGAATGGAGAGCCTGGATTTTTATGTTACTATTGAAATTGAATTTCTTTCAATGCAAAGATAAAGCAAGATATACATTTAAAGTACTATGGTCTCATTATTCAACATACAAATGAATCCATATATACAAGACAAGAAGTCTATTCTTATCACAAATCCATTGGAAAAGAAAGGATGGCCAAAATAAACACAATGAAGGAAACAATGGCTAATGGCATTAAACTGCCTAGGCTGTCATGCGGGCTAAGCCCTGTGGGGATAGTCATTTTACTTGCTCCAGAGAGACACTAGAGATGGGGAAATACTACTCAGTGAGCTCTTCCAAGGGCCCCAGCGTACTGTGTCCACAGTAATCCCCAGCCGGTGGCAGAAGGAAAAATCGTATCCGATATTGTGGATTAGGTTGAGCCCAGAGTGGGGTTCCTGCCCTCAAAAGCTGATATTCTAAACTCAATTTTCATAAATCGCTATGCACGCTCTATACCAGGGTTAATTTATCTAGTTCACTGCCTTTTTATCACTGCCTTTGAGACACACCTCTGCAGGGCACTTCTTCTTATATAGCTCTCTCTGAGATGATTTTAAACTCGTGGCAATTTGGAACTCACCCTGGGTTTACTGCCCTGTGTTGATTTTCTTGGGTGGATTGTGTCATCCATGCTGGCTGCTGCTAACTTTATCTACGGAAGTTTCTTTAAAATTATCCTAAGCATATTCAGCCACCAGCTCCCTTGTGTTTCTTTCTGCCTTCTCAAACATATGCATCCGCTGCAAACTTCTCTCTTTTATAAGATCCTAGGCAGGTAAGACTTTCAAAGTTAAGATGCGAGTATAGCTGCTTGCTTGTCTGTCTCCATGTTTCTGTCTCTGTGTCTGTCCGTACCTGTATGTCCTCCTCTATTCCTCACTTAGATTAATTTATTGCTATCAAGAAAAATTAGAAACAACTTATTGCATGATCAGATTCAGAAATGACAGTGAGGTCTACTCAAAACCTGGATCACCTCCCCATCATTCAAGCTTTCACCAGTCTGCTGAGGAATATCCGATGGAGTTGCTGAGGTAAAACATACCTGGTCATTTAAAGTTTATTGAGTGATTTTTTTTTTTTAATATATAAGCACAGTAACACTTTGTAAAGCACAATGGAAAAGAAGCATTTCCACTGACAGGGCCATGAATATCTGAGTGCAAACATGCATGGGCCCTGGGGAGGACATTGGGTGAAGCAAAGCCATGTGCTCTTGGCTGTGGGTTGAAGAGGCCTCATGCTTGCTCCCCACTTAGAATCGTCCCTTAGTTTTGTTTATGTCCCTCCTTGATTATTACTACTGCTAGGGCACTTAAGCCAGGCAAGTGTCAGGCTTAGAAAAATGTACCCAAGAACATTGTTGCTAGTAGAAAAAAAAAGGTAGTGGCAGAGAAAAACGGAGCTGAGTTCATTTTACCTCACAGGAAGAGGAGTTCGCGAGTGACTTACAGTTTCTGGATGGAGCAGGGTCTGCTGTGCTGCCTGTGGAAGTGCCACCTCGTCCATCCTGTCAGTCACCATCACTAGGTGCAGGTTGGTTCCTGCGCGACACAAACAAAAGCATTTCCTGGCATGTGGGTGGGAAGATACGGCACACGTGCGCAGGAAAACAACAACAAAACAACAACATCCCAACAGTAGTACGTGTTGATGTAGCAGGATTACTGCCAAAACATGTTCCTACAGGAAAGCGCGTATTCATACCAAGGTGCATACACAGCTGCTTTGCTCCTCAGTGCAAACTGTCACATAGCAGCACAGAAAATAAAAATATGTGGGCTCCACTTTTTTAGTCAATGAGCTTTTCGCAACTGATATTAATGAGAATATCAGTATTCTGCTACTGAAGGGGTGGTAGCTCATTTCATTTCATTTTTAGTTCAGTTGCTGAATGTGCCGTAAACAGGATCCACATGAAACCAGGAATCAGATCAAACTTCCCAAATGGAACATAACTTAAACGCACAACCTCTTTATCTTCTGCTCATTAGTGTCCTACACATGTAATTTGAGTTTTATTTCACAGCTGCATTTTTGGTAAAATCAGAATTATGGGATGAGAAAGATTAGCAGCAATATAGATTGAATTAGATGTAAAAGTTCAGTGCTTCTCCCTATAAATCCCTGTAGGAAGAGCCTGGGCTATTCAAACAGAGTTTTGTCCACTGGTAATGAACTGCTGCCACCACTGGGCTGCGATTTGTATTGTCACGCACTTTTAATACTACAGGTCTAGGATACTAGTAAAAATAGCCTAATTATTCAAGACTTTCAAGACTATTCAAGAATGGGTGCTACGGTCATTACTAAGTTCATAAAAGATCCTGAAATAAATTCCCTGAGAATCCCTTAGTATATACTTAGATGCAGTAGGAAGCCTAACTCCCCAGAAATGCGATCGTCTCCATCATTTTTTCTGAAAATATGGCCAGAGACTGAGGTGGTTATAATCCATACATGCACATGGACACAGACACACACACACATATAATGTTCTGTCATATCATATGAGCTCCAGGGGGTTAATTATCTTTCTCAGCCTGAAGGAGAATGAAAGAAGACCAACAGCTTTTGTCTTGCTGGAGAATATTCTACCTGTGCAGTGATGGTTACTGTAGTATGTGCACACCACTGAAATGAATACAAAGTGGGAGGGCAGTGCAGAATCATACTTGTTTGGAAGGATTACTGATTCAGACAGAATTATTTAAGAGATCAAATTCAGGCTCTTTAACCCAAATGGTTTTCCCGGAAAGATTTCTCCACCGCTTTCCCTCCTAAGCACTGATGGGGATGGTATGTGCTGCCAGGCGCATGACAAAGGAGCAGCTTTGAGTCTGCTCAGCCCTCCCACATCCATGTCCTAGGAGCATCCACCAGGACGCAGAATTTCCCGCCTCGGACAAATGTGTCCTGTACACAAAATAAGTGGATTCCTTCATATCTAATGTTATTAATTTTCCCAGAAACCAGTTGAGAAAATGCAGTCTGTTATTTCCTTGAAGAAAACAGTATTGGATCAAATCAATGCAACTTCCAGTGTGCATTCCTCTAGAAGAAGGGTGCTTATTTGTATCAGTATAAGTAAAGTCTTAATCTTTTCTTCTGGGAACACCTACAAGTTTTACAGGGAAAACAAAACCCCTTTTTCATTAATTTAAGTTTACGGACTAAAATTTGTTTCTCATAATTTTTCCCAACCCTCTTCAGGTTCTGGTGATCATGGCTTGCAGGTTGACAACCACTCAGCTAGAATACTGCAAATGCGCCACAGTTAAAAAGCAAACTATTATGACAAAGTGATAGTAAGTCAACCTACAAGCTGTGAAGAAACAGAGCTGTTAGAAGCATACGCTGTCTCATCACAGTCTACTGTTGGGTAAGTGGGTTGGTGAGTATAGAGCGTTTCATGATTTTTTTTTAAGTTATATAAAATCTCAGTAGTTGAATTATAATTAGAGTATTAAAATATGCACATAAAATTTACTATGATGAGTTAGCATTGCTTCTGGAAAATATTAAGATCCTAAAACTAGAATAAGAGTGCTAGTGGAGCAGAGGATAAAATAGAACCAGTAACTACCTTATGTTTAAAAAAGCTCAGGGAAAAAAGTCTCTTACAGGGACTGAGAATTGAGATAATGAGACAGAAGTCAGACTGCTATGAATCAGAAAGAGCAGGAAAAAATGTGAATATTCAGGTTAATATTCAGATTCGAGTACAGTAAGTGACCAACATGAGAGAGTTGCAAGGATCAAATACAAACACTGCTATTGCCATTTGCATCTATTATTAGTATGGATGCTCCACTATCCTTTAGAAGAAATATGAAATTTTATATTCCTTCAAGAGAACAGATTAAGACAATTGTACATTTTCTCCATCTTTTTCCTGTTAGTCATGCCAAACTCTTCTCTTCAATACCTTGTGGCAACATCACCCAAAGTTTATTTTTAGTAAATAAGGAAAATCATTTTACAACTGCAAATGTTCTGGTTTCCAAATTTTACTGGAGATTCTCTTATCTTATGAGAATCTTACAGGAGTATGAATGCTCAATAGGTACCTCCAATTTGTATTTCCCCTATATGTCATTCATTTCCTTTTCAAAATCTCTGCCAGGATCCCTTTTATTATCCTCTTTTGAAAGTAACAACTCCAGGTCCTATCAGTTTCCCTTCAGATGGACTTTTTTTTCAGGGCTTCCAGGACTGTTTCCCCCTCTGCATATTTGCTAGGCAGAGAATGGAATGAAACACGGTGACCAGAGTTGTCACATCCACGGCATCACCCAGCATTTATTTGTCTAGTCAAAATGGTAGTACTGTTATTGAATGCTGAGACAGTAATCTCAGGTGAGAACAAATTAGAACAAATTTTCTCTTGTACTGTTCATATAGTCCAGTGTATTATTTTTTCCTTTTTTGGAATGTGATAGAGCAAAGCTCCTGATTGAGTGGGAAAAGAAAACAATTTTTTATTTTATTTTATTTTATTTTATTTTATTTTATTTTATTTTATTTTATTTTATTTTATTTATCACAGGCTTCTGGTGCCATCAGGCTTCAACAACTCCATGTTGCTTTACCTCTCCTTCTCCTTCTCCTTCTTCCTTACAATTTTTCTGAGATGAGTCCACGTGGAGCTGCACATGAATTGTATTAATGCATAGGAGAATGTACTTCTCAAAATGAGCTATGAAATTCATTTTGAAGTGCTTTGGGCAATTTTTTGGACCTCAACAGTTTGATTAGCCCTCCTCTTTTTATATCTGGAAATAGCCACAGACGAATGGGACTGCTTTTTATTTCAGCCATTGACTGTATGAATCTTTTTTTGTTATCCAAAGCCCCTTATTAAATCATGAAAGATCAGAAGAAAAGTCAGCCTGCATAAAGAACCATTTATGCTCATTAATCTGGATAGTTCCCCATCTGCACCCACCTTCCATACTAACTCACCTTGAATTGAAAACCTTAATAGCATCCACTATTTTCCTTGCACATATTATTAATATGCTATCAATAATATCTAAGTCAGTATCCCCTTAGCATTCTCCTTTGGTCTGCAGTTTGGTGCCAAAATAGGTAAATCTTTTGTTTATTCCCCCATTTCCACCATAGTATCAGGAGTGCTGAGGGGATCTGAAATTAGCTGAGATGGGAGGAATCTTAGATAGCTATTGGCACTTCCAGCTAAAGCTGTGTTTGGGAGAGAAAGCTACTGTATGTTTTCAATTAACATGTAAAGGAGGTAAAAGATAAAGGAGGTGCTGGTAATGGAGAAAGAATGAAGTGTAAAGTGAGACTGATAGCCTGCCTTGGAGAATGGATTAATACTTTTCTGACACAAATTTTTGGTCTCAGCATTTTTGGATGAGGGGGGGAAGAATTCAAGAGACGCTGTAAAATGACTGAGTGTAAATGGGAATTTAGGATAATATTTTGTATAAATCTGCCATTTTTCAAATGATGTATTATACCACTCTTTAATTGCTTAATATCAATACTCCTCTGAGATTTTACAGATCAGCAGCATTAGATGAATGAAATCCAGTCTGCCGTAATTCGGATGACCAGCACAGGCAATGCCTCAATGAACACTTACGTGTGCAGGCCCGAGAGCAGGGGGAGATTACGTGTGCCCTAATGCTCCGCCACACATCTCCCGCGCTCCGCGATGGGTGACCAGAGCAGCCCTCGGGGGAAGATGCCGACCGTCTGCTTGTGATCGCCGTTTCCATCTGTCGGTGCAGAGGGGAGGCAGCATTTCCCGCAGGTGGTCCCGTTCCCCGAGCTCTTCTGCTGGTGCCTGGGGGACGCCGAGCACCTCCCTCCCCATCGAGCAGCTCCATCAGCCATCTGTGGAGCTGAGGGAAACCAGCACAGCTGCTCCTTCTCCGCACTGCGGTCCCCAGGGACGGAGGAGGGAGCTGCGGGTAAAAGGGCCATTTAGGCCCTGAGGGGTTAAATCCTTCTCCTTACTTCTCAGGACAGCATTGAAACTTGAAGTGCAGCCCCCTCCCCTTACACCATCACTGGGATGGAAGTGTTGCACAGACATGAATGTGAGAGCTGGAATGGAGACAAGAAAGACCCTGATTTTAAATCACAGGATCTCCTATTTCCCAGATGATTTCTGTTTTCTTATTTTTTTATTTTTTTTTTCTCAGAAGGTCATTGCTTTCAATGCCTGCCACTGCCATCATTTGGTTGAAGAGCAGAGGCACATCCACCTAAGTATGGAGCATGACGGAGCATTAAGTGTCTGTATTCACGGAACACCCATTCCTGAGAAAATATGAAGGGCTAAAACTTGGTTCCCCACTCCAAGAAAATTTCATCTGAAAGAGGAAACACAGTATGCCATGGGGATCCAATAAAGCAGTCCATGAAAATAGGTGGAGTGGGTTATTATCTGGGATTTACATGAACTGAATTTTGAAGATATGCTTTTAATCTTTCTAGTCATTTGTCCCGGCTAGTTTATTCTGATACCTGATTTTTTTTTGTCAGAAAATATCACTGCTGTTTTAACTATAAAGTATAATAAAAATCAAGTAATTAGGAAGAAAATTACAACAGGATGCATATGTTTTTATTTTACATTTCCTAATTTCACCTCATATTCCCCTGATATTTTCTATGCAAGACATGTAACAGGAATATCACAGGCCAATAAGGAAAGTGAATAACAGATAGAGTAGAAAAGGCTGAGGCATCTTTCAGTTTTAGTCTTCCCAAAAGGTGAAGTGTGCCAAGGACTAAATCACATTGGTTTAGACAGATGAAGACAGGACTGAAGTTCAAGCTAAGTGAGGATCAGGTTAAACAGTGTGAGTAAGATAAATGTATTCAAACTGATGGATTCTAATGAAATTTGACTTAAAATATCTATGGGGCAAATTCAAGTAATCTCTTATGTACAGGGAGTTCTACAAAGAAGGTAAAGAAGACAGGAGAAGTTTGTGGAGAGCAGCAAAATTCAAAGACAATGGCCATTTTTAAACAGTGAAAATATACACAATTATAGACCTGACAGTCTAGCTTCAAACCTTAGAAGAAATTCAAATACTCAAGATAAAGTGATGATAAAAATGTCAACTGGAATTCAATCCAAGTCAGTTTCTTATTTTTGGATATGAGAAAAACAATAAGTATAAAGTTTACTGGCAATAGCAGGGCCTCTGAGAACTGTGATATTTCCATATGCAAACTGGGGAAATAGGTCAGAGTGAGAAGCTCATAGAAAATGTGTTCACCACAAGAAAGAATAAGCAGTCCAAACTCAGAGGTGTTCTAAGAGTTTTTTTTTTTTTTTCTTAAATCATCTTGGAAGACAAAGTGACATGTGTGCTCACCACACACATAGATCACATCAGAGGGAGGGCTCTCAAAAAGTCTGTAGCAGATCAGGTTTGCAAATGATTATGAAGAACTGGGGACACAATCTGAGACAGCCACAATGAAGATCAAAGAAGTGCTATTAGGAAGAAGAAATGTGAATGTGAGCTGGGATATGACAAGGTAAAAGCACTACAGTGGAGAGGGTTGAGAAGTTGACACTGTAATATTGGGACAAAAAGGCATAGAGAATGGTTTCAGTATGGCTGTTTTTTTTAAAACATGATATCTTACACCCATTCTACACCAGAACAATCTCAACTGCAGTGCTGAGTATGGGTGCAGTGTGTGAAGAAAGATAACACTCGGGGGGGGGGTTTCAGCACCAAGTATAATCACAGAAAATATAATCTTTAGGGGCAGGCTGAATAAATTGAATTTGTCTAGGCCAAAGCAGAGAAGGCCATGTAGGGACATGACACTACATTTTTTCCTGTGTGTGTAAAGATTGTTCTCATCAGCCACTCTCCTCCTCTCCTCCAGGGATAAAGACAGGAAAAAAATCAGCTTGTAGAATAGCAAGGGATATAGATCAGGAAATTAGATAAAGGCTAAAGATTTTCTAAGTAAGTTGTTAGAGAGTTGAAAAAGATCACTTGAGGACATTGGGGTATAGTGGGTTTTGTTTGTTTGTTTGTTTTTAATAACAGGTTAGACAGACATCTCTGTTGTCCTCTGGACATACTTGATTTCAGTGGGCTGGTTAACTCGTTCGTTTCGGTGATGTCTTGCAGCTCTGTGCTGTCATGATTCTGTTTTTCTACTCACTGAGTTCTCGGAGGAAGTCTGGCATCTCTCCTGCTGAAGAGGTGAGGTAAAGTTTCTTGAAAAATGACATGGCTTGGAAACCTTGGTCTCGTTTGCAGAAATAAAGGGCAGGAATGTACGTGCCCCTGAGCTCCACTATTGTTCCCTGATTGCCCAAGCTGCTTCTGAAGAGGTCGCAGGGGGCAAGAGCCTTCCTACCTAAAGCCAGTATGCAGCTGCAGTCTGGATCAGTACAAAGGCATCTGCAGGGTGATTCATCCCATCCAAGGAGAGATGTCTGGGATAAGGGGAATGAATCACTTCCTGGAGTTTCCTCTCCCTGTCACCCTTCTCCCATTGGCTATGGGGAGAATAAAGGGACTACCAGGCAGCAGACACCTAACTTTTAAACTGCTAATATTAGCTGAAATGAATCCCACCTTTAGTAGCCACTAAGTCACGTAGATTGAAATTCTCAAAGATGTCAGGGTGTTTAATTTCCCTTAAGGTAGATATTAAGCGGTTCTGATAATTTTCCCTGGGGTCTGTTGACTGACCAATGAGGCTGTCAGATGAAACGGGTTATACCAAGACAACAGGACTCTTGCCTGTTCCTGCCTTTTCCAGGTAGATCACTGACTATGCTAGGGAGGCAGGATCGTGTTGTCATCTAACAGTTTTGGTTATGGGCTGCTCAAGAGGAAGTACAAAACCTTGGGTGTAAGCCTGTAAGCCTGTGCAGTGTTATTGGAGTAGAAGGGAGTACAGGCTGTGCAGATTAATCAAAGCTAACACTGATCCTCCACTCCAAACATCCTCTTCCTGCATAGGCCCTGGTCGAAGCCGCACTGATGTTAATGGAAGTGTTTTCCTGTGAAATGCAGAGCTGAAATTAGAGCTTAGTGGAAAAACCCTTGGGTGAAAAGACTTTTATATGCCTTAAACCTGATCTTTTACTGAAAGGATGTTCAGGAGGGGTAGAGACTTCACAGATATAATTCTACTGAAGAATTGTATTGGTAATTCTCTTTGTGTGAAAAAAAGGAGGAAACACTTTTAAACTTTTTGCAACATCTTAATTCTGAGCACAACCTAGACTTCAACTGCAGCACTCACAGGAAGTAGAGCGAGATCTTGCGTTCATTTTCTGTGACTCATTTTCACCAAGGACAGGGGTAAAGAGAGCCTTTTGTGCTCGTTTGAAGACATTAGAGTTTAGGTTGCAGTGATACTCTACACACATACCCCTCTGATGCCCTTCACTTCCAAGCCCGTGTGTCACCATGAAAGCAGCAGCCACAAGTACCTACTCCTTACCCTGCCCATGGCACCTGGCCACTGCTGCAGGGCTTGTATCCCTCAAAGCCACCACTGAAAACCTGTTCAACATCGACAGAGGACGTTTCCTAGGTTTGATGTTAGCAGAGGGACTTTTAGGTACTAGTAGCCCTCTGGGTTGTATGGGGATTGATACGATTCTCCCTGCGCTGTGGCGATTCAAACCACATCACGCTGCAAGGATCGCCCAGACTAAGGGAGGCTCCACACTGCTGAGATCCGAAGGTGTTTCCAGATGTCAGCCCCCTTTTTTGCAATGGAGGACCCTTCGCAGCTGGTGTTGCTGCTCCGCTCCTCGGCTGAAGCACTAGATCCTCCTGCAGGGGAATGTCAGAGGCTGCTGCTGTGATGAAATAACCGCAGGACGGTGAATAACCACAGGAGCAGCTGCTGTTGGGCAAGACTGGCCCGAAACGCTTCAGCACATGAAGCTGTTTACTTAGCACTAACTTGATCGTATGGATAAGAGAAGGGTCAGAAATCTACGCAGTCTGAATAAGGATGCTGTCAACAGATGCCAGTATGACAGGAACATTATAAATGAGACAGATGAAGCAACGGATATTTGCTTGCATGTTTTTTTTTTCCCTATTCCATATTTTATTGCTTACGATAGCGCATAGGACAATATACCTTCCCCTGTGCATTTCAGGAGGGGTTTTGACAGTGCAGAAAATGAATGTTTGAAAGAAACAGGAAATGAGTTGTTCCATTTCAAAAGAGTTAATCCCTCTGTACACATAGAATACAAAGGCAAATGCTTAAACATATTCCTGTATTTTCTCTACCCAGCTGTAGGAAGAAATTACTCTCTCAAGCAGACTGCCTGCTGGTTAGATCCTTGAAAGGCTCCACATCCTGATTGAAGTTACAGTTAAAATTAGCACATTTGCCCCATGGTGTCATCCAGGAATTTCCTGCTGCAGAAAAATAGATTAATATGATGAAAACCAGTATTTAACTTCTATAGGGTAAATTTCTTATTTTGGCTAGAATAAGTGACTCCCAGGCAAGACATCCCAGGCAGAGTGCATCATCTCACCTCAAACTAGTCACAGTATTTGGATATTATGCAATGCATTGTACTGCACTGTGAGTTTTGAACTTTTTTTAAAAAAGTATATTATTATATTCATCTTTTCTCTGTACAATCATTGCAAGATAATTTAGATTATTATAATTATGATTATTGAATAGATTCCCACCTAGTTAAAGGAACTAAAAACAGTTCCTTTAACTCTTATGGTCCCATCTGGAAAAATCCTGAGTTTATTCTGAAGGTCATAATATACCTTCTTCAGGGTATCAAATGCCAAAATTTTCAATATAATAAGCTATAGCCATGCCATCCAGTTTTATGACTGTTTGAGTGTATGTTCATGTGCATATATGTGTGTATTTTAGTGCAAAATAAAGTAAATAAATAAAATTACATTTTATCTTTTGATTAGATACTTCTTATTATTTCTATCCCCTTTCTTATCCAGGCCTTCTAATATGTTCCCAGTTG
The DNA here is from genome assembly GCA_034781795.1 of Crypturellus tataupa. Taxonomy (NCBI): domain Eukaryota; kingdom Metazoa; phylum Chordata; class Aves; order Tinamiformes; family Tinamidae; genus Crypturellus; species Crypturellus tataupa. The sequence goes on along the minus strand of JAWLRI010000959.1, from coordinate 1,098,478 downwards.
TCCCATTTCATTTTCTGCTCATACCTGCCAGATTGTCCCTCTGCCTGCAGAAAATTTCTGGCACAGCTATCTGCTTATACAGTCACCAACATAACTCTCCTCACTTGGTTCCTAGCTCTCTAACAATAATATCAGAGTGGAATCAAAAGCATAAAGATGCTAAAAAATACTAGCGATAATTACTTGAAAGTATCACACAGAGATACAACTATTTTCATTTCTTAACAGAAAGTCTGTATGTTTCTTATGTACTTTCTCTGCTTGTATTACCTGTTCAGAATAATATTAGCCGGCAGCATTCTGCTGAACTCATCATATTTATTATCTCTGCAAGGCCTTGTCACAGTAAGGCTTTGAGTGAGAGTGAGAGTTGCCATTCATGGCTCCTCTGACAGTTTTGAGAGAGTAGCTGAAAGAGAAATACAGCATGCAAAAGAGGTGTATTTTTTCTTTTTTTTTTTTTTTTTTTTCATTTGAGGCTGTCATACACACTAAGTCAAACCATTCCTCAAACAAACAAACAAAGAGATAAGGCCGTAATTTATTTATTTTTAATCTTCTCATCTGAAAAAAAAAGACAGTCATCTAAACCTGAGAAAGTCACCCATGGTTTCTTTCTAGCCCTAAAGGGATGTATGCACCTCCCGGTGTCAATGTCCCTAGGGTGAAAGTAGATGTCTGAAATAGGTCAGCTGAATCTGGGTGGTAGTACTTTTTTTTCACCACTGACTATAACTGGAACCCAATCTACTCTATACAATTAGGGGAGGTGCAACCCCACTTGATACAACGGGGACAAATGTAGTCCTGTTCTGTTGAGGTTGGAGGACTGCCAGATACAAAGTGGTTGACCTTGGTGAATGTGGCAATTGATATTCTTTGTGTCTCACTTTCTTAAGCGGTGGAGTCATGCATGCATTCGCAAGGGCAAAAGTACAGATCTGGTGAGAGCAGAATTCTTCCCAAATTACATCATGACAGCTTACGTGGGTGTTGAATTCATGGCAAGAGTGAAGGCCAATTATGTTTTTCTTTCATTCGCTTGCCTGTATTTACTCATTCCCTTTGCTACTACTTATTCCTAGAGGATTGCTCACAAGAGTTTTAGGTTGCATATTTGAACCACGCTCTTTGTTTGTGTAACAGATGCCAGTATTTGTAGGTGATATTTCTTTTCAAAAAAAAGAAAAAAAACTTCTAGTGTTTTCCCCCTCCAGCTAAAAAAAAAAGAGAAGAAAAGAATAACCTCAAGACTTCTGAGAAGTCTATGGCAGCAAACTGCTAGTTTTCCAGATAAACTAGCAAAAACATAAAAGCAAACCAAAACCAAAAACAAAACAAAAAAAACTTCCTCTAAGGATTTTTTTTCTTTTTAACAAATACTAGATTTTTTTTTAAGGAAATCACCCTGCTAGTAATTTAGACGTTAAATATTTTCATGATTTCCAAATGAACTTAATAATTTGCTCGGTTATGTATATGATAAGTTTCGCTGACTATTCACATGCTAAATGTAGTACTTACATACTTTGAAAGACATAGATATGCTGTCAAAAAAGCGTTGCTCTAATAATTAGATTGTTACAGCAATGGACAGATGAACCTGAGAGCATTATTTCCCAGATTAGCAAGATCATTATAAAGGGCATCTTATTTCAGGCAATTTAATAGTTTTTTTAAAAATACTGTCTTCAAAAAACAGTAGTTTTTACATAGAATCAGAGAGTGACCCATGTTGTTGATGGTCATTACCACAAGTCCTTTGTGGTCATTACCACACATACATTTTTAGAAAAACACTGCACTCTAGAGGTGAAAAAATGTTCCCCCAACCAAGAAATAGCTTGAAAAAGTCTCAGGAAAGAAAAAAAAAAAAAAAAAAAAACTTCTATATGGAGAACAATTAATGCTTTTTAACCATGTACAGGCACAACTGCAGCATGACTTGCAACAGGCTTAGAAACACAAATAACTCTTCTTTCTTTCATTTTCCTTTACTTAATTTCTAAAGAGTAGACAAAAGTATTAAAGGAAATTTATACATGTATTGTAACATTTACCTCAATAAAGAATATGTAACTATGTAATGGAGGTTGGCTGACTGTTCCCGTAGTTTGTAGGGTTCAATAGAAAGTACCATGCAAAAGCTGGCCAATCTTTCCTATTTCCTGTATGGCAATCCCACATACCTTCCCTCATCACTGCCTCACAGTCCTGTCACCAGTTCCTGTTCCCTATTTTCTAATTTCTGGCCAATAGATGGCAATCTTGACCATCATCTGGCACCTGCTGCTTCTATTCAAGTCCTCTAATGGCAAGTCTACTCTTAAAGAAAGCTTTTCTCATCTCTTTGCCTTTATCATTTAGACCAGAACTAGTAGTTACGTTGGAAATAAAAAGAATTATTTATGTTCAGAAAGACAGTGTTGTTTTGGTACGAGTAGTAGGGAGTACGCAAGCATAAAACAGTAACATTGTATGTTAAGACTACTGGGAACTTTCCCCTGTACAACTTTCTTATTAATCCTGTCAACATATGGGTCTCCAGCTAGTATTTACTGAGCATACAATTTTTGACTGTGGATTCTAAGTCTCAGGTAAGTCTGCTCATTCCCACAAACAAGCCTAAGGCAGATATATTTTTCACAATCTTTTAATTTCTTATTGAGAATCTCTTGCCAGACTCCCTTTTGACAGGGACTTGAACTTGCCAGATGAAGAGCCCTGAAATATATTACTGACTTTGTTCATGTGATGGCTCCCAAAAGTCTGGAGGTGCTGGCAGAGACTGGTGAGCATTTGTCAGCAGCGTTTCCTGATGCTCTGTGCATCCCACTCCTTTTGGCGGTTTATAGGTTTATGCTGGTGTCAGCTGTTGTTACCTGTGTATTTACTTTAAAGCAAATGCTCTGTGCTCAGTGGTACATCCTCCCAAACCTCTCCCGCCGAGGTGATGTTTGCATTTCATTTTGACAGCAAGTCAGGTTGTTAAGACAGGACTGGCCTGGGTATGTCACTGATTAGATCCTCCTTTAGATGCTGTTCTGCGCTCTTGCCAGTTTTTGAAATTCTTTTTTACAAGTATCCATCCCATGGCTTTGTAAGTCACCTCTACCTCTCTTCCACCAGGAATCTTTAAAGTGTTTCTCTTCTCAGTGTCTTGATCCATGTAGGGAGGGATCAGGGAGCATAAACCAGTCAAAACTCAGTACCAGTTTGTTTCACCAAGAAGCCCCTTGATGCCAGTGTTAAGCTACTGAGTGCTAATTAGCCAGTAATTTTAGGCAGCCAGGTTTTTGCACAGTGAAACAACAGAAGATGCAAACTGTGGCCTTGTCATGAAGATATGCATGCAGACTGTCCCAGGTTTGACCCGTCTGAATTCCCACCCAGGGAGGCAGTGCGAGTGGCACCATGCAGAGAAGGCACCACAAGGAAAATAGGTCTGTCCAAGTGTTTGTTCTCCTCCAGCCTTGTTTATTTCTGAAATTGAAAGGAGAGAGAAATGTCAACCTCTCTGTTGCCTTGAGTCCAATAGAGCCACCTTAATCATTCCTGTATACAGCCAATTTCCACCCACAGTCCTCGCTGTTGCCTTTTCCAATCCATGCCCATTTCTAATACTGCTTGCCTACGCTGAAGTGAGGGGACTAGAGTAGCAAGCAAGACTCAAGGTGTGGACAAATCATGTACTTGCAGGTAACGTTATAATATTCTTTGTCCTGTAAAGTGTCACAACTCATCAGTTAACCTCCTATAAATAATATAAGTCTGCTCATTTTTTCCCTCTGAGACCTCAAAGGTCAGCTATGCTAATATCTTTTGTGGATGTTGCTTCTGATGGCAGAACAACAGCCTTCTGTAGAATCACTGTGAAAGAAACGATGAATTCAGAAATACATAAATAAAATATACTCCCGGAACACTTGACAGAAGAACTGAGTGAAATTATGAAGGGCCTGCTCAGGATGGACCAAACACCCCTGACATCCTTGCCCTGGCATCCTTGCGTCATCCTTGATGATGTCTTGCAGGGCTGCCTGTGGGTCCTGCCCACAGACGGATGCTGAGGAGATTTCTGCACAGGAAAAGGCTGGTAGGTGGGGGTTGGTGCAACAATAACAAGAGTACATGGTCTCTTGCAAAACTAGTTCCTCGGCAAGCATTTGGACAGGTTGAAGGACTTCTTCCTTGCCAGTTACTTATTCTGTACAATAGGTCAACATAATCAGTAGGAGAGGGATTTTTTCCTACACTTCCCTAGCAATTACTGTAGGAGGAAACCATCCTCAAGTCCCTGCACAATTTTCCATTAATAAGGAGAAATAAGAGCCAAGAAGAGAAATCCATCCTGAAGGCAGCAGAAGGTATTGCTGATGAAGTGCAGGGTTTCTTTTTTCTTTTCTTTCTCTACTTCAGCATTCAGGTTGCGCTATGATTTTAGTTTACATATTCATATTCTGCCTTGCACCATACTTTATATCTATCTGTGGTTCTTAAACTTTGCCTTGCATATACCTGGAAGTTTAATAATATACAGTGTTTGTTAAAATGTTCTTTGTGGTTTGCTTAGTTCAGAAGAAGTGGGAAATGCAGTAAACATCTTCAAGTATTATCAAAGCACTAAAAGTAAAGCAGCAGTTGACAAAAGCCCATACAAGGCTTTCTCATGGCCCTTACTGAGGGAGAAAGAATGACTTTTTAGCTAATATTTGCATCTGGCAAACAAATCAACTCTTACCAACCAAAGCCATAAAGTTCATTAAGCACAATGCATCCTTATCTCAGTGTCAGTTCTTTACCACAGGGAATAAAACAAATACAAGTGCAGCAGACCTGTATCTGTGGAGCACATCACATGGTCCTTCATCAGCCACAAAACAGCTCACAGGTTTGCGATCTGGTCATCCACCCCTTATATTGCCATGTGGGACAGGAAAATGTCTGTAAGACGACGATTGAAGAAGAAATTAGAAAAAAAAAAGTCCTGTTGCCTTTTTTTTTTATTTTTTATTTTTGAGAGAAATTTATATATGGAAACTTAATACTTAAGACATATTGCCAGTAGATGGTATTGAATACGCAGCAGACTTCTTGGGTTTTTTGGGACTAAATCTACAGAACATGTGTTTCCAAAAAATCTTTGCAGTTCTTTACATTATCTGTTTCTTTACCTTTTTGTGATCAGCAATACTTATAAATATATGTTTTATGTTTTTAGTAGCACAAGACTAACATGTGCTTAAAGTGGGGCACTTTATTGAGCTGTCCTATAGCCATAAAAATAAGAAAGGAAAAGAATCAGTCATAAGAAGAACTTTCTGATGGCTATAGGAACATGGATTTTGTGACAGAAGTCCATGGAAAAGTCTAGTTCCAGAAGATCTGCTAGAGGGAAGGAATCTGCACTGAAATGGAAACAAACTTGCCTGAGGTAAACAAATTACTAATCCCTCCTCTACTGCAACTATTGGTATCCTGATGCAAACACAGTTCAAGGATCCCCTCTCCTGGTGACTTGTATGGTAAGGGAGTCAGGCATTAGCCTTCCTTCGTTGACAGACCTGGGGCCACATACTGCACCTAGATAATAATAAGTACTTGGCCCTGCTATGGTTTATCAGATGACCTGACTCCAGTCTCTGTAGAAACTTGAATAATTACCAAAAATATAAAGAGCTACTAGCTTCATTTTCAGAAATGTTTCTACTTGATTTTTTCCAACAGTTAAAAAAAAAAAATGTGATTATATCAATCATTTCATTTGCTTGCAAATGTCAACACCAAAGCAAAAAAAGATTAGATCTCATTGTGGTTTGCAAATGTGCAGCTACCTGCTAAGGAATTCTCTCTCTCTCTCTTTACCAGCTACCAATAGTGACAGCTAAATTATTAAACAGAATGTTCTTGATTAACATCAGAGAATTTCATTAAGCAGCAGCATGAAAGATAGAAAGTGGATGTAATAACAATACTTAGTGTATTTTTGTCATCTTTTTAATGGCAAAGAAATGAAAATAAAATGTGAAACTACTTGTGGAAACTCCAGAATCTAGAAAAAATAATTGCATCACTGAAACATATGCTTTGTTAAATTTAGACGGATAGTGAATATCAGATTGTAAAAACACTTTTCTCATAAGTCTTTTTACCAATATTTTTTTTTTTAAGATTTTTTAAAATGTGACACATTTGCAATTTTCAAGACTAACTGGTTTCACATTCTGGCATAATTACTTTTCATTTTTAAAAAATTCATTAATTTGGTTACTGAAAGCTTTTTAAAGGCTGGTTTGAAAAATAAGCTGATCAAATTATAGAGATGAATTGCTTCTAAAATCTCCAAATTTTGTCATTCCAGATTTCTCATTTTATGAAGAGTTTCAGCACTGACATTTTCATGTGCTTGGCAATACTCTTCCCCAGGTGAGGGACTTCTCATTTGCCTCTGTTGAACATAATGAAATTCCTATCAGCCCATTTTCCAGCCTGTCCAGGTCCCTCTGAATGTCAGCACAGCTCTCTGGTATATCAGCCACTCAGCCTAGTTTCTCATCTTCTGCAAACTTGCTGAGCTGCACCCTATCTCATCATCAAGGGCATTAATGATGGTGTTAAACCCCCTGGGGTACATCACTAGACTGGCCTCCACCTGGACTTTACTCCAATGATAGTAACAATTTCAGCAACAATTTTCCTAATATTCCATTTATTTAAACCATGAGACAGTCCTAAAAGCCTTACTAAAGTCAATTGCCATGCAAAATATGACCTTGCAAAAGTTATCAAGAGTGGCCTCACAAGCACTCATGGATAGATATCAGCAGGTTCCATGGACTTGTGTATCTCCAGTTTGTTTAGAAGTTCTCTAACCTGATCTTTCTCCACCAAGGGTAAGTCTTTCTTGCTTCAGGCTTTCTCACTAGCCTGAAAGGCCTGGGATTTTTGAAGGCTTATCTTACCTGTAAAGATCAAAGTGAAGAAGGCACAGAGTACCTCAGTCTTCTCTCTGTCTATCTCCTTTTTCCCTGTTTAGCAGTGGACCCATTTTCTCTCATCTTCCTTTTGCTGATGAAATAAGAGTCTTTTGTGCTGCTTTTCATCAAATTCAGCTCCAGATGGACTTTTTCTTTCTGAGTCCATCTGTACACACTCAGACAGAGTCTCTATATACCTGCCCTAGTTTCCACCTCTTTTACACTTACCTCTTATGTTTGAGCTTTGTTCAAAACTCCTTGTTCTACCTATGCAGGCTGCCTGTTGCCTTTGCTTGATTTTTCCTTCTCAGGGTAGACCATTCATGACCATGCAGGAACTGATCCTTGAAAATTAACCATCTCTCTTGGACCCCTCTTTTTTCCAGAGTTGTTTTGTATGAGGTTCTTCCAAGCCAAAGAAGACAAGATCTGTTCACCTGAAGTTCAGGGCCATGATCTTATATTTTGCTTTGTTCCCTCCTCTCAAGATCTCCACCATCTCATGGGCACTGCAGCCCAGGTTATCCCTGACCTTCACATCCCTAACTACTTCTTCCTTGTATCTAAGTATCATGTGCAGCAGAGCAATTTGCTTCCTCTGCTTCTCAATTACCTTTCTCAGGCAGTGGTCATCAATATAATCCAGAAACGTCCTGGTGTGCTTGTGTCCAGCTATCTTGTCCCTCCAGAGGATATCAGAATGATTCAAGTCCCCGATGGGACTACGGCCTGCATAAAAAGAGGCTTCTTTCAGTTTTCTGGAGAAAGCCTCAACTACTTCTCTTTCCTGACCAGGCAGACTGTAGCTGACACCTAACACAGCAACATCCACGTAGGTCTGCCTGTTAATCTTACCCTCACGCTCTCAGCTGCCCCCGGCCCATCCTTATGCATAGCTCCGTGCATTTCTACTGCTCTCTCACATACAGGGAGACTCTCTACCCTCACCATCCTCACTTGTCCTTCCTAAAGAGTCTGTATCTATCCATGGCACACGTTTAGTCATGTCTCTAAATGTCATGTCTTATCATGTCTCTGTGACCCAGGTGAGATCATAGCTGTGCAACTGCATGCGGACCTCTGATTCCTCCTGTTTGTTCCCCAAGTTGCATGTGTTAGTGCATGGAAGTGTAGGAAAGTGTAGGAAAGGCATCCGGCGTTGCAAATGTCCCAGCAAAAGAAGTGAGACTCTCTATGATCATACTCTTCTCTCAGTACTTCCCTGTTTGTGTGGATATATTGGAGGTAGACCCCCCCTAAATCCTTTGTTTTGAAGGTCTCAGAAAGGAGAAAAATAAATCTCAACTTATATTTTATTCCTGTTAGAGTATTTGTTTTCACTGCGGTCCAGCACCCCTAAAATGCGTAGTTCATGAAAGTGTAAAGATAAATTAAGGCCAATTTATTACTAGGCAAAGCTAAATATTTCAGTTTAGGTTGGAAGATAAAATGGGTACCATTCAAAGTTTGCAAAGTTTGCTAAGTTTTTAAAAGAAAAATTCAAACACAATATGCCCATAAACACTATATACACTAATATACATATATGTTAATATACATACATAATAATAGTACTGTTGTTTCTGCTCAGTAATAAAGGTAACTTTCTGTTGCTAACAAGGAAATTGTAGTCCCAAGAATGTCCAAGAAAGGGCTGGAATCAACACACTAGATAAACAGGACTCAAAAAATCAGGATAGGCAGATTTCCATAAGTGTATGAAGGACTTTAGCTGTTCACAATTAAGTCCTTGAACACCAGACCACTAAACTACAGGTGCTGGAGGGAAAAGGGTAAAAAAGTAGTGTTATATGATAGTACACCTGGGATTACACCTGGGTTTCTTCTGCAATTAGAAGAAGAATCAAGAAGCTATGAGCTCCTTTACTAAGAAGTTAAGAAATTCAAGAGCAGCATTTTTTAGCCATAATGCTACCTGGGAGGTCTGGTAGGAGGAAGACTTAAATTTCCCCTACACTGAGGAGCAAGAGATCACATCTGGGTAGTGGAGTCCTTGGAGCATCCCACAGAGACAGGGAAATGGGACCTTGAACAGTGCCCTCCTATCTACAGACCTTTCCTTCCCCCAAGATCCCAGGGCCTCTCCTAGGACAGGTCTTATCCAGAATCTGGAGATCTTCAAAACTCACTTGGACACAGTCCTGTGCCACATGCTCTAAGTGACCCTGCATGTGCAGGGGGGTTGGACCCCCTCTAGAGGTCCCTTCCAACCTTAAGCATTCCATGATCCTATGATCCCAGATAAAATGTCACGACGGATGAGGGCAGTTTCCTCGAAACTCTAGATAGGATATTTGTCCAGCAGGACAGCCCAGGCATGTTCATAAGGCAAAGAAGAAGCAATGCTCTTGTAAGGAAATGTTTTTCACTGAGTTTGTTGTAAAAACTGTTCCCATGCAAGTAAATTCTCCTATTGCGCAAATGCTGAAAAATGTTGCTGACAGAAAATATGCAATTATTTCTCAAACTCAGAGTAGTTAAAGGAAATGGAAACCCAGCTGGTACTTTACATAAATGTTTTTCATCAACAAGCAATTCCCTAGGATTTGCTAGGCTAGCAAAAGCTTCATCTTCACTTGCCATCCCTTCCTTGCATAAATCATGAGGCATTTCCATTGCCTTTGGGTAATGGTTCCTGTTTAGATTTATTTTCATCAGCATATCCTGGCCCTGAAAAGAATATTTTAAAAGTTTCTTGTTAAAGTTGTCTGAGATATTCATTTTTACTCTTTTGAGGTGATGCATACTACAGACAAAACAATCATATCATAGTTATACATATTCGCTGACTGATATTTTTGTAAGACATTTGTAACACCTGTTTTGGCTATTCCATACAAACAATTTAAAGGAGGTTGGTTGTTTAACAATTTTATAATGGTCCATAAAGCTGATTTCTCATCCAGAAATTAATTTGATTATCCTAAAAGAAGCCTTCTTCCATGCGAGTCACTCACTGCACACAGACAAATGCAAGCCATCCACACTCCTTCTCCTGAAGTGATGAGACGTAAACCAGACCCTTTTGAAATATTAGCATGGACCCAAACTCCCAGAAACTAGAGTTATCCTCGGCCATGCCTTCATAATTTTAAGTCGATGTCACATAGGTGAAAGGAGTTATTTCAACACCAGAGCACTTGGTCAACACCTTGGGAGATGGGTTATTTTCTCTTTGCAGTGGTTACTGTTCATGAAAACAGGACTCTAAGATGAAAAGCCGTGTGTTTTGGAAGAAAAGCTTGCATATCCCAACTTATACATGTTTCCTCTTGGTTGTGTTTGGTGAGATATAAGATGAAATGTAAGTACTAAAATAACCTTCTACGTGGATGATGCAAGCTATGTAAATGAATTCAAATTCACTTAGAATCTTTTCAGAACAAGGATTGTAGGGTTCGCACGGGTTTTTGTTGCTACTGCAAAGAAATTAAATGCCACTCTAAATAAATACCAAGAGCACAGACAATAGAGCCTACTAAGCAGAAAGAGGATTTATTGCTGATGGAAGGTATATAAGCTGGAAATCTTTCATCTCTTAGAGCAGCTGATCAGACTTTTGTTACAGGCAGCATATAGCATGTGTTTGTATTGTTATTATCATGATCCAAAACCAGCTGAACTCATCAAAAACTCTCTCATCACACTGTAGGATCAGGATTATAGTACTAGCATTCAGTTATCTTTATTTCCCTGATCAGCTTTCTTCCAGCTTTTGTGGAAGGAAGGTTGAACATCATGTAAAGAGGAATACGTCATCCTCAAAATTGTAATAGTTGGAAACACAATTATTTTTACAAGGAAAATAAAAGTAAAAAAAGGGAAAATTAGAAAGCACTACTAAACAGAAAATACATGTAGATTGGGAGAAGGGAAGCCTTTAGAATATTTCAAATCAAACACAGATAGAGAAATGAAGAAGAAAAAGAATGCGGAAGAAGTTGAAAAGATAAAGGAGGTGAAATGATTATCATCAGAGGATAGTCAGTAATATTTTAACTAAGTGGTAATACAATGGCTATTCCACTGACTAGAAATCATGGGGAAAATTATACTCTGCTACTGGAATACAACAAAATACAATAAAATTGGATTTCAATAAATCAAGAACAACCAAAAATATTGAAATGATGAATAAAAGTATTTGAATTTTAGAATAGTTCGAAACAATGATGCAAAATATCTATTAAGCAACATTACTATAATTAAATGGCAGTAAGAGTCAATATTTAATTAAAATAGAATGTTGCATAATCAACACATTTAAACACTTTTAGGAATGATTGGAAAGCTCTTATGATTTTCACCATGACCTGTGCATTGATCCCACACCACTTAATACTTTAAGCTTCTGTATACTTGGGAACATGGAGCTGGCCTATGTTGACTCAAGTGCGTTTTATATGGAAAAGGCAATTCTTATGTGTGTGTATTTATGTCTATTGCTCTTATAGGTCTTATACAGTAGGTAGCACTAGAAGCTCTACAATTTATTTAAAATCATATTATTTTCCAGAGTAATGCTGAAAATTTTAGTGAAGAGGCAAATTTGATAAGAATGACATCAATATACTCATGCCAAGTATTTTAAATAATTGCAGTATAGCTGCAAAATTTATTCCTATTTGCCTCAGACAGCTTTAAAAACTCCTTCTTTGTCCTCTTACACAGTCAACTTGGAGAAAGAAAAGTGCTCAGATGCTAAAAAGCCCCAAGAACCATAAAAGCTGTTTTGGCAGAATAGTTGGGGGTCAGTTAATCAGTATATCATTTGATGAATTGTTTCAGGCTCAATTTTGGTGACATTTGGGAAATTATATTACTTATGATTATGTTTGATGTTATGAAATTTTTTTCATAACATTTCCCCTGAAAATGACTGCATTATTAATGAGTCCACCAGTGTGGATGCAGCTCACTGAGACATTTACAAAAGCCCCATAAAAGAGACTGAGACACATAAGACATGAGAGAGTGAGAAGGAGACAGGTGTTCGGAGCAGCAGCCAATTTCTTCATTGTAAGGTATAGAAAAGAGAGTCCCTACAACTTTCATGTACTCACCTGAACAGTAACAGACTGTCAGACATCTAAAGGTATGAACAAGTAAGAAGTATCTCATGCTCTGGGAAATGGATGATTTCTATTGATATATCACAGAATAATAGAATCCTTAAGGCTGGAAGGGACCTTTAGAGATCATCTAGTCCAACCCCTCTGCACATGCAGGGTCACGTAGAGCATGTGGTGCAGGATTGCATCCAAGGGGGCTTTGAAGATCTCCAGAGAAGGAGACTCCACAACCTCTCTTGACAACCTGTTGGCAAATTCTGTTTTCCATTTTTTTTTCAATTTTATTTTATTTTTAATGAAAGAAAGAGTTGTTCCCACTGCACTGGGAACATGGTGTGTTACCTACCTACAGAGCCTGGAGAGTCACAGCTTCAATGAGATTGAAAGAACGGAGAGGCTTAAGCTACTCCTCACGAGCCTGAGGAGTCAACATTGAATCTAGGCATGAGTAAGAGAGAAGCAGAAACTAGCTTTCAAAAAGAAGTTTGAAATAAATAGAGAATCTGCACCGTGGAAATGTATCGAACCCTCAAGAAATGGAAGCCTTTGAATTCTGTCTGAGCCATGGTGGGTATTTTTTTTTTTTCTGAAAACCTGGGCAGTTTCCTGCTCGTATGTGAGACAACCTATTCCTACTGTATCAAGATTTCAGAGAAGTTCGTTTGAAACCTCTGAGCCGCCTCTCTTCCACTCTGTTAAGACACATTCGTAAACTTAAGGTCAAATTCACAATTCACAGGATATGCAGTAAATCCTAAATAGGGGAAGAAGACATAAAACTAAGGAGGGGGAAAAGAATGATTTACTCCAACCCATTACATTTGCTTGGCATCAGCTTTTAATCAGAAGGGAAATAAAACAAAAACAAAACAAAACGAATGAAAAAAAGTAGGCTAAGGTTATTAGTTTTGCCACCGGCAGGACTTCAGCAATCTTATCATCATACAAGCCATTCCCAGGGCAAACTTGTAGATCCATCTTCCTAGATGATCAAGCTTAGTTCCATATCTCAACAGCTCAGGGTATGAAGAATCTACTTTGCTATACAAAATACATATTTCTAGTTGAAGCTGATTTGCATTAAAGATAAGGAAGGAGACTATCAAGGACACTGCAGGGGATTTGGTCTTATAGATAGGCTGCTTCATTAAAGGCTTAGGGAAGATGACAGGTAACAAAAGCACAGATAGCAGAGAACATGGGAAAGCAAGTCTAAGATTGTATTCCACAAAAAAACTCTCCTCTACACTTAACTGTTATCCGTACTCATTTTTGCACAAGTATGTATCTTGGCCCAGAGGGTACGCAGGGTAGGGTATTTACTTGCATCTGATTGCATCTGAGTATCTGGTAAACCAACTGCCACACTAGTTCTGCACAGAGAGGAGAAACGGATAGGACCATAGCTGAAATGTCAGAGTGCTGAGACCTACAACGCGACAAAATCTAGGAAGATGATCCTCATCATTGAATGTAACTGGTGTGAAAGTGGTAGGATGACCTGGAATGTTCCATAAGGTATCTCAGTAGTAACAGTAGCTTGAATATTGACTGGGCACTGTTAAAGATCCTGACAGGACTCTCATTGGTAAGATGAGGGTCTACGTGCCTTTCATCTTGCTATCTCAAAGCATTTTACAGATACCAAATGATCTACAAAGCAATCATTGTTATCTGAATTACATAGATGATTAAAGAAAAGAGTAGAGAGGCTTAGAGAGTACCTCTGAATCACTCAGCACTAGCAAACAAATGTCTTGCATATAAGCAGTAAACCCTCTTAAAAGCAAAAATTTCTTTGAACTGTAAGGCGATGAGTTCTCCAGTTCCCCTTCACATCTCATAAGCAGCATCTGGTATCATTGTCACAAACATGTAGCCAAAGGTTTCTGATGGAAAGACAAAACAAAACAAACCAAAAATCCTGTGCACAGCAGCAAGGGGACATAGACATTACCAGGTGTAAAAGACATTACTCACTTCCTAAACACCCCATCATGTTGCACAGTGTTACCTGTGAGCCCTGCTGGTTTTGGCCTCTGCCAAAAAAGCTCATCTCCTCCAGGAGAAATCCATCTCAGTGATTACCCAGCTGGTCATTGCAGCCTCTCAGGTGTCATGTGCAGTGTGTGTCGTAGAGAGCGTTTTGTGCATCCCTGGATGTACAAGCAAGCACTCTGGCACACAGGAGCAGTAGGCCTACCAGGCATCCTGGTACAGTCTGCCTGGTACAGTCTGTTAATATCTGTAAAAAACAAAATATGAAATATGAAAATATTTACAGCTCTGCAGAGCAGCACAAGTAGCTTTATAGTTTACATGGTTTTCAGGACTTGCAAAATTGTCTTTATTGCTCTCTGCAGTGTGAAGGTATTGGCAGACTATCCACGTTGTGAAATCATTATTTTGCCAGGGATACCCAAGTGAGGCAGTCTGCCTTTTAACTATAACCAAAGTCTTTATAGCCTATCTTACCACATTGTAACCCAGATCAATGTACAGAAGAAAGCCTTTTTCAATGAAACCTTCCACAAAAATCTTGTGGAATATATCAAGATGTGTTAGGTTACTGTGATACTTTAAAAATGCATAGCATTCTCGTATCTCTTGTCCCATTAAACTTTGAAGTAGTTTCCCTTGTACATTGATTCTACAGGGGAATTGTTGCTTAGGGTTGTCTGTGGTTGTCTGTACATATAGAAAATGCACTCCAAAACAAGCGAAAAACCTTTAGCCAAGGAGATTTTCAATAAATGCCAGCTGAAGTGCAATTCCTGCCTGTTGTGGCTCAAATTTAATATCTCTAGATTTCAAAGTTCTTGAAATGCAAACCTACAGACCAAATCCAATATATTTGATAGAGAGCTATAAATATTTGAATACATTTAGATTGAGTTCAGTGTCATTCAAAGCCTCACTAATACAATTTGCAGACAATTTCAGTCAGGCTGTTTTCCAAAAGCTTATTAACCGATCTGAGTGTGGGCTGATCTGAGTTAATGAATGTGAGGCTTCTGAAGCTCATCAGTGATGGGGTGTTTTGCTATGGCAGGTATGGTTTGGTCTGAGAAGAGACAAAAGAAATAGACCGTCATTTTGTCCCTGTAGGTGTACGAAAGGCCCAGCTGGTCATCTTTTCATAAATCTTTTTCAAGAATTTAAGCAGACTAGGAGTAGTCTGGCCCCTTGATAAGGTGACATTCCGTAAATTATTTTTTGTGAGATTACTAATGCTTCAAATATAGCAAAATATATTTGTTTAATAAAGATGATTTCAAGAACCCTGAGATTTTAAGGGCAATAGATTTTTTGAAAGATGTTCAGATGGATCTTTGAAAACATGATGTAAAATTTAATCATTTGAAGACAATAGAGAAGAAAAAGACTGTGTGAGCTTTAGATACTGTAACCTGTAACTCTAAATCTGTAAACGTTTGTTACTTTAAGCATCTATTTTGCCTCAAAATTTAAAGATAACTTTCTCCAGAGAGGAGAGAATTCTTCAAAAGGCATTTCATTCCTTAAGTAATACAATGCGCAGTATGAAGCAGTTTGCTGGGATAGGTTCTGAAGTGAGACCACACGTACAACAGTTAGAGAAGGACTGATAAGAATTCAAGTGTTAAAGGTTTTGGAAATGAGCAATACTTTGTATGGAAATGCATATAAACTGAGCATTATAGCACCCTGGTGAATGCCTGCTTACATCAAGAATTTCCATATCAATTAAAATGAAATGTATTAAAATTCAACTGATACATATGCTGTATTTTGTTAAACTTCTGATACAGAGGAGAACAGAGTGTACACTGGGAAAGTCATTGCAATATAAAAAGAATAATGGACAAAACAATGAGACTGATAAAAACTTCCTCTCCTATATCCAAAGTCTCGCTGTGCCATTTTGACAATTTTGGTTGATGCAGATCTTCTGTAAATAGATTTTGCAGAGTGAACTCCTCAAAATACAAAGAATATTGCTGACATTTTGTTCTAATGCAGTAATGGGACATGAACGGTCCTTGGCTATGTTGTGCAGATTGCTATTGAAACATAATTCCTTTAACTCCGTTAAGCTCCCAAAAAGGAATAGGATAGCAATGACCTGTCACATTATGGTTAAAGGTATTTGTTACAGTTTGTAAATTGTTTGAAAGATGCAATCAGAATTTGATTTGATATGATTATACACTAGTATAAGAGTGACAGCTTTATCATTTGTTTCCATTTAGCATATAAAACTTAGGCTGCAGTGAAACACCAAAGGAACTGATGATTTTCACATCTACAGTACATGGAGGTTTTCTGTAAGAGAAAATAGAAGACTTAAATCCACAAGGATCATTGAAAAACGCAAAAAGGTAAGTATTTGATGCAGCTATGTTTGTTTTGTTGTTGTTTTGGGGTTTTTTTGTTTTGTTTTTTGTTTTTCAAGAGAAACTAGACAGCAGCATGAATATCTTATTAATAACAATAAGAATATGCAAACACTATTTTATAATTCTAATATTTGTATTTGAGATTATCTTTAATAATATTCATCATTACATACGTTTTACAAATAGCACATGACAAATTGTGAGCTACTTAATAAATATCACGGATATAAGTTCTTTAATTATTTTTTCCCTCCAAATGTTACTAGGATTACATTAAGGCAATGAATATTATTTTGGGCTGCTTTAGCAGACAGTTTTTACATTGCTTGTATTGACTATCCCAGTTGATGTCAGCAATTAGCCTAGCAAAACAGGAATAGTTTTGCAGAGCAAAATAATTGGCAGTGAGGACTCACTGCCCAACTCAAAGGCTTTTTAAGGAGGTTTATTCTAGAGAAGCTCTACTCTGGTCCTTAGACTGAACGTCCTATAGATGAGCTTCTGGAAAGTATGCATGTTTCGAGAGTGTTCGACAATGCAAACCAAAGCACAAGGAGGATGAACAAGGAGGAGACGCGATTCCAAAGAGCATTTACTCTAAGTATCTAAGTACATATGCTGCTGTGGACGCAGCTTGTGACAGGAAAGAGGCATATTTGTGGTTTCCCGTCATGATTTCTGTTCAGCCACGTGTACTGTGTCTAATCTGAGGAATGGCATCTATCTGACGGACATGCATTGCTGAAGCAAAAAAGTACACGAGATTTCCACTCCACAGGAGTATCTTCAGCATGCCCAGACTCCCTCATTTCCAAAGGCTAGCTACGCTGGATGCTATCCAGAAATAACTTGATAGGACTTCCTCTAAAGCCTTTTACAAAGCTCACAAACATTTAGAACTAAATGCATAAGGGGCTTCAGCATCATGCTACTTGTTCCAGTAGAAATTTCTCTGTGATAGTTGTTGATTCCATGGTTAGAAATCCCTGTAATACTGGGATGCATTCCGAATCCTTGATTTGATCCATGCTGAAGTAAAACTATAAAAAGTCCTAATGACTGAATAAAATAATTTGAAATGGATGGCAACCCATGCCTTTAGCAAAAACATCAAAAATCAAATAACTTTATTTGTTAAAGAGGAAGAGAATTGAAATTTATTTTGTTTTTTGGAGTATAAATTGCAATTCTTTCCTATAACAGACTGAGAAATTGAGTATCATTTCAAAAAGTATAAATTTCTGTAAGAACAGCTAAAATATCTTTAGGTAAATAAACTATATATTTATTTATCCATAAACTCATACTATGCTTTATTTGCTTTTTTTTCTTAGACTTGATCTAAAAAGGTATGTGGTTTAATATTAATGAATAAGAGTATTATTTATTAAAATACGCTAAAATATTGCATTTTAACCTGAAAATTAAGAGAAAAGATAGGAAAAATGAGAAAAACAATTCAAAAATCCTAACCCTTTCAAATGTTTATGATAAAATGCTTTCAGATTTGGGAAATGAATATTATGAGTGGCCAAGGAGAAAGAGAAAGGAAGCCCAGGACTAACAGGCAAAAGATTTTTTGCGATTTTTGCTCTAGATACATATTTAGCAAGAATCCACTCATGAAGGGGTATAATCTATGCTCCAAGTCCTAGGAGAAGCAAAAAAAAGTGCATTTAACACATCAGAAAAGGTGAGTAAATGTGTGGGTGACAAATCTGCATACATCTCAGAAAAGCGAAAGATCAATATTCAATCTAAGTATAAAGCTGTCTAATTGAGCCGTTAAGCAAACTGCACACAGACAACTCTTAGCCTTTTCGTTACAACCCAGGTACCTGGATAGCTCCTTTGGGTAAGCACTGTCCTAGCGTGCCCAGTGCTAAGCAGCAGAAGTCATTCCAAGTTGGTTGCCCGTTAAGGGGAAGGCTTTTCCAATTAGCTTTAGCGGTGCTGGTGCAGATGGCACTTACCCTCTCCGCTTTCTCAAGTTCCTGACATCCCTCTGCGCACCTAGGGAAAACAGAAATGCTGCTGTTGACGGTGTCCCAGAGAAGCCTTTTGGAAGGAGACGAGGAGGCAGAGGGTCCCGTGAAGGCAGGTGCCCAGACGGGCGCCCGCGAGCGCTGGCCCCTCTCCCGGCCCGCGCTGAAGCGAGCTGGCAGCAGCTGCCTGTGGTTCGCTGCCATCTGCCCGGGGCAATCCGGCCACCCCGCAGGCTGCCAAATCGGGACTTCCTGACTTACCTCAAGATGGGGTAGCTCTAAACTGGGGAAGGAAAGTCCGTGTCAGAGATGAATACTCACTCTGGTAAACCACTCAGAAGATAAAGCATGAAACCACGGCAGAAGCAGAGATTTTTGTCACTGTGTAGACCCACTACCCGGTGTGCCTTTTGCCGCATTGGGTGCCAATAACTTCAAAAGACTGCATAAGCGTTAGAGTGCATGTCACTGTTATTATTCAGTAGTCACAGTGTGCGAGACCTTGTTGCGTACCCACACACCCTACCGGCTTGCTCTTAAAGCAGGTGAAACACAGAGACTATTTGAAAGAGCTCTCTGTGCTCCAGTTCTTGAAAGTACCAGAGGACCCACATTAGCATTTCAGAGAACAGCATGCTGAGAGAAATCCAAGAGCCAGTTCTTAGGCACTTAGGTAGAGGCGTGATGCAAGCTGCAAATTCAGGCCAGTGATCCAAAATAAATCTCAGCTTCATCATTCATCTAGAAGGTGTGAGGCCGATGTTGGCCCTGCCTACAGCCCGCAGTGTACTGTACACCTCCTCTCTCCAGGCCTGGGGAGCTGCTGGAGTGCAATGCACCTCCCTTTCTGCTTGTAGTTCTGGGTGTCCTTCCAGTGGGAAGCCAGGCGTGCACAGACATTGTGCATATCCAAATCTTACTTCCATCTGTGCAGTCAGAATATGGCCATGGAGCTTTGATGGGGGCTTCCAGGTGGTGGGGCAGAGCAAAAGGTCCGAGATCTGCAGAGGGGCAGAGCACACAGAAGAGTACAGAATAGATGCTGCCTACATGACTCCCATTCATTGGGAACACACCAAAGACAGAACCAGATCACTAAATAACATTGAAAGAAAATTCTTCAGGAAAGGTCCTCAAGAAGCTTTTTCAGGAACTGTTTTGAAGTTAAGGAAAGAGTAACTGTATAATCAACATCAAAACTTGAAGGAGATAACAACAACTGATCTCCAAAGCTATCCAGAAAAGAAAAAAGATGGAAGTGTATTCTAAATGCACTGCAGATGAAGCTGTAGAAGCTGCTAGAGAAGTAACTGACTGGGAAAAACAAACCATTTACTAGACAGTACCGTGGTAAAACGTTTACAATTCTTCTTAACTTAATCTGAAAAGAAAGATTTTGTAATTAGTCCATCTAACAGGAGAATTGATGATTGAATCAGGCATTTTCTTATCCTGAATGCTCTGCATTTTACTTCCCTTGGCTGCAGGAAGGGTGGTTCCAGCCACTGTGGACACCCTTCCTCCCCTCAGCACCAGCTGTCCTCTCATCCCTTGGCACTGCCCGCTGGGGCCCTGCTGACTTTTGGGGCTCCTCCTGCGAGCCATTTGGCAGCGCTCACCTTGGGTTCTGCCTATCACACACACATTCATGCAGGACCGGCTTTATCCTGTACTCAGCCAAGGGTCTGCTTCTGACTAGTTTGAAATTCCTCGTCTTTTGCCTCTCTTATGTGAATCAGTAATGGGGGTTTGGAGTGTAGTATCTGCTTACCAGCTTTCAAAGAAGAGTTTAATGACTCCTCCTAATGACTTTAGCTAAAGTAGTGATGCCCAAGAGTTTCACCAAGGTTAAGCAACTGATTGTAGCAGATGATACATATGACCTTGCCTGAGGTATAAAGTGCAGAAATTCACTGCTATTCAGCTATCTAAACATACAGATAGATGCCAACTGGGATTTACAAAAATGCTGACACCTACATTACTTTATAAAGCTACCCTTAGGGCCTGATTCAAAGCCATTGTAGTCATGGAGAAATTACCATTAACTTCACTAGGATTTGTTTTAAATTAATGCTTACTTCTTTGCTGTCTGTTGCTGTCCTTTCTCCTGTGACTTGAATTGTTCCCTGATGGTGCTCCAAAAAAAAAAAAGATGTAAATGTTATCATGAATTCATGAGAAATCAAATACTGCACCTCCTGGTTTAGTCAATGCCTATTTAATAAGAAAAGAAAAAAGAATAATTTTAGATATTAATATAATAGTTACTATCGTATTTTTAGAAGTTATTATATCTTTAAAAATTTTATCTAAGCCAAAAGTGAAACATTTCAATATTTTTTTTCCAAGAAGAACAAACTTGTATGACACTTACTTGCAAAAATGTTGAGTTCTCACTATTTGGAAGGGGTTCACTGGAAAAACTCTCCAAGTTTTTGCAGTAAACCTATCAAATCTATGGGAAAAAGTGCAAGAATTTGATTTATATGTTATTGTAGTGTATATAAAATTTGCCTTCAATATTTTTTCTAAGATAGAAAACGCCTAATGGCAAAAGTTTCATGTTAAAATCTCTTTTCTAGATGTGTCCAGGCACCAAAACAAATATACTAATTAGAATACACACAATATCAAACTGCCTGCAGAATATGTATGAGGACAATTATTTTAGAGTATATGATTGGATGTTTCCATAATCAGGAAGCGAAAGAAAGATAAAAGGGAAGTCTTAAACTTTTGATGGAATCAAAAACTAAGAAACAGGAACCAGTCATTTTACAGTTTTATATCATTGGCAAGAAGAGAAGAAAGATAAACTGAAAATACAAATTTGTGGCCTACAATTGTCTGAAGTACTAAAGATAAACTTTTAGATTTAAGAAAACTTCAACCTGTGACTGGTAAAGAATATTTTATGCAGAACTGCTGTGTATCAGCCCTAGTATTAGTTCCAAGCCCTTTGTTAAGAGCTCTTGCTGACAGGCCTTCCAGCCTGACCAAGAAGCAATTTCCAGTATCAGCTCTACTTGTGGATAACAGGGGGAGGAACCACAAACAGCAAGGCTGATCTTAGGAACTGAGAATGCTTTTTGTGGGTAAGTCTGAGCATGGTGCAGAGAAAGGCAGAGACTGACAATAAGTGGTGGAGAGATCCACCGGAAGAAAGCATGGTTGTCATGGACTTGTTTCTTCTCTTTGGTCTACCTCTTCAGTCTTAAATATCTGGACACTGAGGATTTTCTGTAACAGTTGGTCTTCTGGATGCTGGTATCACTAGGCCATCACTTTCAGCTGTTTGTATGTAGTTGCAGAGGGCAGCCAGTCAATGACCAAGAAGTCCCAGACAACAAGTCTACACCACCTGTCTATACCAGTGTGCAACAGCTCCAGCATTTCCCAGAAGCATCATAACCTTGGCTAAATCATCCAGTAGTCAATCAGCCCGTGAGCAGTATGTCTGGTCCCTGACAGAAGTGTTAGAGTAACGGCATACACGATGCATGTTATTTGGGAAATCCACCAAAGAAGGGCATTACATGGTCTTCTTGCTTGGCAGTGACAAAGCAAAGATTTACACCATAGGTGTTTGCTAACTACGAACTTTGAGTAAGTTTAGTGGTTAACCTTAGCTGCCAATGGTGTACAGCTAATGCAGATAGGATTTAACTGTTGCAGGGCAGATGTCTATGTCTGACCTTTTCCTTACTCCCTTTGAAACAGGTGGAGAGAAAAGTCATCCCTTTCTGAAGTAGGTGCCAGAACAAGGTAGGATAACTGTGGTGGCTACGTCACATAAAACTACAGTGACGTAGTTTTCAGTCACATAAATTACATTGTGAGATGGATTCCAAATCTTCCTGATCATCCTCAGGCTGGGTTTGCAGTGTGTGCTTACTCTCTCACCTGAGCTTAGCTAGTCCACAATAATTCCTTATTGTAAGTTTCTCTCTGTAATTGTAATTTTGATTACAATTCTATTGCAATTCCCCTCTGTAGTTGCAGAGAGGAATCATGCTGACTCATCACTGAAAACACAAATCAGATCAGTCCCAAAATCTATTCATAAACTAATGAGGTCTACCAAACACTGCCAAAAAATAAACTAGTAAATGAACCTTTATGTTTTCAGAGAGTCACGCAGAATCACAGAATGGTTCAGGTTGGAAGAGACCTCTACAGATCATCTAGTCCAACTCTTCTTGCTAATCTTATCAGATTACTAGCAGCACACTTCTGAATGACATCAAGTATACAAAAATAATTGAATTCATGAAATTTTCTTCACTGATAATACATTTAATAAATATAAACAACATATAATATATAAACACCGCTTTGTTAAATGTCAGACTTCCAACAAAGTCTCTTTTTGCACACACTTCAGACATAGACACACATTTTTTTAAATGTTAATTTTGAAATATGGGAACTGAATACACATTCAAGATGTCTGTTCATATTAAAATGTCAGTATACCTACAGAAAACATGTATGAACAATATATATATATATAAAAAAAAAGAACAAAAGAGGAAAAAAAAATGAAGCTCAAAATGGAAAACAAAGCACTCATTGCACTGGGTACAAAACAGGAGCACAATAGGCACCTGTCTGAAAACAGCAACATAAAACTTCAGCAATACTGGAATTTATGGCATTTCTACATTTACTACATTTACATGCACAAATATTGTTTTTCTGCTGCTCTTTTTGGTAACAGCCTGGCCCACCTCCCAGACCCTTTTCTCCAAGTACAGGGGGCATGCATCTCCCCAGTCCCCTCTAGAAGAGATCACCAATTATCTGGTTGGTCTCCACCACCTCATCAGCGTGTTCCGTGCATGTGCCATAGACAGCATTTGGTGTCGGCCTGGCCACACAGCAGGAGCAGTAGGGTCTACCAGAGATCCCAGTGTCATTCAGTGTCCTGTAATCATTGCCACAACAGCGTTAATGACGCTCAAGACTGAAACACCAGCTAATACAGCAGAGACATTTGTCCATAATACAAGTGTGCATACTTATCAAAATAATACTGTGCCATCTTTGATCAACAAGATTCATGCAGATTATATTTTTTCCAGTTACCAGATAGGAATTTATGTTTTCTGAATGCATGTAATAAATTTGCTGAGTTTTTTTTTCAGATGCAATGGAAGCGATTCCTATTTAATGAAAAGTTTTTGTATTCTGCATAGTATCAGGTAAGTATGTTGATTTTTCTAAGATTCATAGTTCATTACAACTGAAATCTAGTTACAGCATTATGCCTGTCAATATTTCTTGACTTAAAAAATAAAAAAAAAAAAAGAAGGGAACTTCTTTTTTTAGATGTTATCAACAGAGAAAACTTAAATTTAAAACTTTTAATTTAGGATTTTTTTCAATAGATACATGGTTCTGCTCCAAACCTGGCTCCAAAGAGTAGTTTGTTATAATTCAGGTTTTCAAAGTTATGTGATTCTTTAAATGCAAATAAGCAGTAAAATCCAATTTGCTAAAAGAGCACTAAATATCTCAGATCAGGTCAAAAGATTAATTCAGTGCCATTGAAAGCTTCACCAAAGGCATTTAAAGATAAAGACAGACAAGTTATGTCCTTAGGAGCTTTAAACTGGCCTGCATAAACTAAGAAAATATTTTTAGACTCAAATCCAAGACTTTCCTACGTAATTTACAATGCTGATTGTTTAATAGTATATTTGCTCTTTTTCATCATCAGAATTCACTACTAGCTATAAGAGTAATCTGTCAAGTTATCCTTTTTTTTTTCTCAAGCAGCTAATATTGATTTCCTTTATTTGTGGGACTATTTTACTTTGTGATAAATCTGTGTTGCTCTTAAATTTCTGGAATAAAGAAATAACAGTTTTTTTAATAAAGTTCACACCAAAATCAAAAAATATTTACCTTTTTAATCATAAAAGGAGGTTTAAAAGTCTAGCTAATTGCAAACATACTCTTTCATATTTAATTGCTCCAATGATATTAGAAATTAAAAGTGTTGAGAAAGTTTTAGATACAGGAGCAGAATTATTTCTCATAATTGAAAGGTAAATTGAGAGCAAACAAACTCTGCAAGCTATCTGCAAGACAGCCCCAACTCTCTGGGGGCTATCACCTGCATGAAGAAGTTGGAACAGCTAGGGAAGCATAGATAGCTGTGGCTTGTTCTGAAACCAAACAGCAGGTACTTCAGTGAGCACAGAACTATTAGAAGAGCAGGATATTCCTTACTTTATTATGAATTAGAACAAGTGCCTATAGAGATATGGGTAGGATGGACATATGTCAGGTTATAGGGTAAGAGTGACTGCATGGTCAGGTTGGCAAGAGCGGAGAAAGCCCCACACTCTATGGAAAATAATTTCCCACAAATGTAGTGAAATAACGGTTCTCATCCCTCTACATTCCCTGATGTCTGGGATGCTGTGAAATAGTCTGCAATGGAGATGATGGCACTGGGCATGAGCCATATCAAGGCAATAACAGGTGGATTGTCTCTGCCTACTGTCTTCAGTTGATCACTGTTAAGAGGATGGTTCCTTTAAGAGCTTTAAACTTGAGAAAATTGCATTTGCTGTATGTACAAGTTAGACAGCAAACATAATGAGATTTTTTAGCCTTATTATACTAATTCCAGTCAGGATCAAATTCTAAAGAAGTTTAAATATTGCAAAAATCCCCCTGAGAAAGGGAGGAGTGTCACACAGACAGCACAATCACTACCACGCAGCCAAAATCAGATGGCATCCAGCAGGAGTATGGCAGTGGGGAAGTGAGGATAGGATAGGATAATAAAGGGTCCTCTTTCACCCCGCCAGGTAACCTGCAAGCTCAGTTGCTTCCCTGAAATGCCTGTACAACAATGCGTGAAGCATGGGGAATAAGCAGGACAAACTGGAAATCTGTGTGTGGTCCCAACATCATGATCTCATTGGAATCACAGAGACATGGTGGGATAGCTTGCACGACTGGAGCAAAGGAAGGACAGGAAGGACAGGCTGGGAAGGCGAGGTGGTGGAGTTGCTTTTTATGTGAGAGAGCAACTGGAATGCATGGAGCTCAACCTCGGAGTGGATGATGAGCAAGCTGAGAGCCTGTGCGTAAGGGTAAAATGGCAGGCTAATGTGGGAGGGAGACACTGTGGTGGGTGTCTGCTACAGGCCACCTGATCAGGATGAGGAAGCTGATGAGGCCTTCTACAGGCAGATGGATATTGTCAGTCACAGGCCCTGGTTCTCATGGGGGACTTCAACTTCCCCGACATCAACTGGAGGGGCAACACAGCCAGGCACAAACAGTCCTGGAGGTTTCTGCAGAGTGTCGATGATAACTTTTTGACACAGGTTGTGGAGGAGCCGATAAGGAGAGGTGGGCTACTGGACCTCGTGCTAACAAATAGAGAGGGACTTGGAGGAGATGTGAGGTTGGGGGTAGCCTCGGCCGCAGTGACCATGAGTTGGTGGAGTTCAGGATCCAATGAGGAGGAGGCAGGGCTGTAAGTAGCCTTGCAACCATGGACTTCAGGAGGGCCAACTTTAGCCTCTT
>JAWLRI010000959.1:1053349-1064734 GCA_034781795.1 Crypturellus tataupa | reverse complement strand
TCCAGTTGCTCTCTCACATAAAGAGCGACTCCACCCCCTCGCCTTCCCAGCCTGTCCTTCCTAAAGAGCACATAGCCCTCCATGGCAGCGCTCCAATGACTGTACAAACTTGATAAATCCATCAACATTCTCCTTCCCTTTTTCTCTTCTGCCTCCTTCCTCTCTCTGAGCGGGCTTTCCAGGTCATGTAGGCTAAATAACAAGCCTAGCTACTATGTGGTAAAATCTTTCTAGGGAAATAGCAACTGATGTAGAACAATTTCAGTCATCACAGCTGCTACTGATAGCACTACAGATGTATTCCAATCCACACGACATAGTCATTCAGGACCAACTTGCTATAATTCCACACGTAGTCCAGGGCAGCATTCACCTCTTCCTAACTAAAGACATCAGCCATGTAAGCACCTACATCTGTACTAGCTACCACAGGAATCCTTTACAATCAATGGACAGAAATACTACTTTTGGGGTGCCATTCCTTTGGCCTGTCTTAAATGTCTCTAATAGGATGAGGATAGTCATATCTTCAAAACATCTGCATCTCACTTTTGAGGAGAAAACAAAGCACAGCTGTGGATGTCTACATTTAAGTCAGTTGAACGCCCTTAATACCACATCCTCTTCAACTTCACACAACGCCACCTTGAAACCCTGAGTCACAGAACTCGGGTTCAGAACTCCACACTCCGAACTCTTCAGTGGTCCGTGTGGATCTAAATAGACTCAGAGGGTGCTGTACCAACTAGTCAAGCATGCCCCAAAGTTAAAAATCCTCATACAGTTTAAGCATAAATTGTTAGTTTGAATCTCCCCATACTGACCCTTTGGCTTCTGCTCAGTGGAGGAGGAGAAAATACTTCTTCCCTTAATCCCTGATAAACCAATTGACCTTTCTTCCCTTCCTTAATCACTTGGGCCCAGAAGCAAGCACTTACTCCAGGCAGAAGTAGTGATGTGGGGAGAGGGATCAAGATGGTGTGGGAGTATCTGGAGAGCAGAAGTATTTATATAAGCATTACCTTATGAAAAGAGTGGTATTTCAGTGGTATTCTGTTTAGAGGTGCACATTATTTAGGCTCATAAACACAGGAGTTATTTGAAATGTATTCTATAAAATGCAACCATAAAACATCTCTCTTCTAACCAGGGCTTCTGCTCCCCTGCCTCTGTTGTGAATCAATAAAAATGCTGTGACAAGCTGGAAAAAAAAATTGTTATATGTAGTTTGTCCTGTTCATGTGTGCCTGGATACCTGGAGCTAAATCAAGAACGGATTATTCAAAGAAAGAACCAAGCAGAACAGAAGACTAGTTACAAGGCTAGTAACAGAAATAAGCATTTTAGATATGTACAAGTTATCAGCGCCGGCTCCCTCTGGGCCAGAGTGGTCACAAATGACAGTCAGAAGAGAAGAAGAAGGCTGAGAGGGAGAAGAGAAGTTGCTCAGCTTGGGCTATGGAAAAAAGCACCAGGCAAGGAGAGAGAGCACGCTGTTCCTGCCAAAATAAAGAGAACTGCAATATGCAGAACTTTCTTGTGCAACACACAGGGAGATTTATGCTGCCATTATAGAGACTTCATCTGAAACACCATGATGTGTTTTATGAGGATGTGCTATGAACCGGAGTAGGGAGCAGGCCTGAGCAATTTTTTTTTTTTTTAACTTTATTTTTCAGGCTGTTTCTAAAGCCAGATTGGTTGCCAGCTCTATTTTTTTTTTTTTTCAGTGGAGCCCCAACAGCCACTGTAAAGAGCAGCCTGCCCAGGGATCAAGGAGGGCTTAGCACCTCCATAGGGGCCAACCCTTCCTGGAGCCGCTGACACAAAGCAAGGTCCCTGGACCGAAACGGAGAAGCTGAGCTCCTCCTGGGCAGGGGTGAAAACTGAAGGCCTGACACTGAAGAGGAGCTCTGAGTCCTCTAAAAGAAACCAGCTCAACCAGCAGACTGGAAGACAGGTGAGATGCAAAGTGAAGTGGCTGTTAGAAATTATCAGTGAAAACTTCTTCAGGGCATAATTTAGCAAATACTTTTCTCTTTTTATTTTTTAATAAGTAAAACATGAGCTTTGCTTGGAGTATTTTCTCACAAGAATGCTTTTCCAGTTTTACATATACACACACACATACAGAAACCATATTTTCTATTAAAATCACATTTACTCAAACAGTGATCCAAACAGCAGCAACTTCAAGCACAGTCAAACTCCTCCCATCAGTCTGTGTACTGTAGTGAGCTGAGGAAGTGTCTTACCAAACACTTGGCCCAACCACAGGAAATGCTGGAAGCCTCCAGTGAACTGAAAGCTGAAAGTGGTGATTCTCTTCTAAACCAGGGACTTCCAGTGAGTAGTGCATCCTATTTTGCTGTGCAACAGTAAACACCAAGCAAGGTGCATATCAGCTAGACATCTGTGATGGAAAAAGTTTATGTTGAATCTTGTCGTAGCAAAACCAGGAAATGAACTTTGAGACAAATTGTGCTTTTCATTGTGGGATATTATATCAAACTATATTTATCCTCCATTCTTTGACATTTTCTCCAAATGAAGTCTGGATTTTTTTTCCTCATCATGCCTTGTAACAATATTTAACATGGAGCAGTATGGCTAAACGGTTTCTTGGAGAAGTTTGTTGTAAGCTAGGGTATTGTTCATAGTTATTGCATTTTTCAAGCACTGCCAGAAATAGGGCTGAGATCGAGGGTTAGTTGGCCATTCCAGGACAGAATTTCTGCACAACCTTTTCCTCAGTCGGACATATCGGGACTTCTGCAAAACCTTCTCAAGAAATATCAAAACAATTACATCAATTTTTTCATCCATAAGTCTCTGGTGGGCCATGTAAAATGTTGTCTTAAAGCTTCCACTTTTCATATACTTATTGGTCAGGACAAATATGGTCTTTTTGCTCAGCCGAATGCTCTGGGAAAGGTTGTCAAAGACTGGCTGTCCTGGGAGCCAGTCCCTTTCTTCCAGGCATAGATTGAACTGTCTGGCTTTTTGATCTTCCAGTTTGCCAACCAATTCTGTCATTACCCACTCATTCACAGCTGGATCTTTACTGTCATAGGCAATAAAAGCATCATAGCAAGTATCTGCAACAGGTAAACGGCGATAGCCCTTCAACTTGGCAGTGCAGTAGTGGTAACTGTACCACACATCCCAGAAGTAGAGATGGCTCATAACTGCGAACATCATAAAAGCTAGGACAGCTGCAGATGACACAGCGTACAGGATCAAATAGGAGGTGTCCAACTCACAGGTATACAGGTCTAGGAAGACCACACTCTTTCCTCTATGTGCCCCTGGGCCAGCACAGGTCACATCTGTGGCCAGGAGTGGAATAGTCACCTGGGTCTGATTGATCCACCAAACAAACCACACTGCATCACAGTTGCATTTGAAAGGATTGCCATGCAAAAGCAACATCTTCAGATTGTTGATGACATTTTCAGGAAAACTAGATTTCTTAATTATTTGGATCTTGTTTGAGCTGAGATCCAGGTATTTCAAACTAAAAGCACCCCTGAGAAAATGTTTGCTTAGCCGTTGAATGTGATTGTTTCGGAGTATCAGTTCTTGGAGGCTTGAAGAGCATTTGGACAGTTCTTCGGGAACTGAATGCAGAAGGTTATTGCTAAGGTCCAATGTTGTTAATTTCTGCAGGAACCAGAGCTCTTCCCATTTCAAAGTCTTCAGTTTGTTGTTAGTTAAGTTGAGTATCCTGAGTTCCGAGGGCATAGCTTCAAAAACACCATCAGGCAAAGAAACGAGAGAATTGGAGGAAATATTCAGAGCCTCTAGGCTGGTCAGATTTTTGAAGAATGACAAGTATCTAGCATTTCCTTCCATCCATAAAACATCTAAGCGATTTCCTTTGAATTCTAAAACTTTAAGAGATTGGCTTTCCATCCCTGTGTTAATAGAGGTAGAAATCTCATTCTCGTTCATCATCAACTTCTTCAGATAAGACAAGTTTTTCATAAAATTAAGCACATGTGTAACACCTTCTGCAAGAAAATAATGTTGGTTATTGCTTAAATCTAGAACTTCTAGAAATTTCAACTCTTTGAAAGCAGTTGAGTATAGCAAATCAATCCTATTGTTAGAAAAATCCAGATATTTTAGTCTAGACAGGTAGGAGAATTCACTTCCATTTAAAGTTTGGCTTACTGCATTACCTGACAAGTTGAGGCATCTGAGGAAACCAAGATCCTGAAAATCTGAGGGACTAATAAAAAATATGTTATTTCTGCTTAAATCCAAAGTTTGTCCATACCCCAGGCAATCTTGGTTAACCAAAGGTTGGTAGGAGGCAGCCTCTTTGTCTTTGGATTTGCAACTTCTCCCATATTCATCATACCTGAAATAATGCATATCTTGTAATATTTGCCTATTGTACTGCTCTACTGAAAGTCTGGGATTAGGGCAAAATCTGTAACAGTTGCCTTCACCTGAAGAAGGAGAAATTTTATTCACTGATAAGTCAATGAATTTGAGACCTGGGAATTTTTTGAACACTTTCAGATCAGCAACTTTGATAAAATTAGTTCCAAGATCCAACACTGTTAGATTTTTAAGACTGAGCAATGGATTTAGATTTTCTTGCCTCAGTTCTTTAAAGACATAGCCCCTGAGCCTCAGGGTTTCTAGGTTAACAAGGGAAGAAAATGTCTTAGATAGGTTCAAAGATGGAGAATACACCTGTAGTTGAAAATTAAAGGACAAATCCAGTTCTACAAGGCTAGGAATAAGCTTCAAAAACTGAGCATCCCCAATCTCCTTTGCAAGGAAATTCTGGGAGAGGTCAAGCTCTTTGAGATGCACAGTGTTTTTAAACCAGCTGCTGGGTATTTTCTGAAGAGAGTTACTGTGAAGTCGCAGAATTTTTAATTGTTTCAAGGACTGAAAAGCCTTTGGATGTATCTCTATTGTGCCTTTGGGGCACGGAGTACAAGGATATGGGGCATTATAGCACCGTGGGCAATTACCACTCAGATCAAGTATTTCTAGGTTATGAAGGGCAATTAAGTCAAGTTCTTGAATCACTTGAATCACGTTATTGTAAATATACAATTCCTTTAGAGTTGATGACAAATTGGATGGAATATAAGTTAAGTTGTTAGACTTCAAGGACAGTATTGTTAAATTTTTCAGGCCCAGAAATGCGGTTTCTTCAATTTCAAATGACCTATGGCAGGGGTTGCGGTAGTAACAGTTCTGTCCCAGATATAATACCTCTATGTTTGTCAGCTCTGACAAATTTGCTTTTGTTATGGAAGAAATGCTGTTTGCTTCCAGGCTCAGCAGACGTAAAGTAGTAGGAAGGCCCCGTGGTATTTCCGTCAGCTGATTTGCATCCAAATACAATGACTTCAATCTTGTCAATGCAGCAAAACTGCCAATCTCAATCTGTGGTCGACTGATACAGGCATGATCTTTGGGTCCCAGTTTGACTGGCACACAGTTGCACCTGAAGTCAATCTCCACGAGGTTTTTCAGATGAGCAAAGGATGTTGGATAGATATGTGGGATATGGTTAATAGTGAGAGTAAGGTTGGTAGTATTTATAGGGATTCCGTGGGGGATTTCCGTGAGGCGACGATCGCTGCAGTCCACTCTTACAGTAGCTCCAAAGACTTCTACATCACAGGGTAAACTTTTGGGAAACCAAATTCCTGATAGCATCTTTGGAAATAAGAAGAGCAAAACATACGGCAGTGCATTTGGGATCTTTGCATAAGGCACCTAAAAATATGAAAACAGTCAGGTATTAATTTAATGCAATGGGAATATATGGCATATCACATCCACCATATTTTGTATATTATCAGACCAAAGATAGA
This sequence comes from Crypturellus tataupa, assembly GCA_034781795.1. Lineage (NCBI taxonomy): Eukaryota > Metazoa > Chordata > Aves > Tinamiformes > Tinamidae > Crypturellus > Crypturellus tataupa. The sequence goes on along the minus strand of JAWLRI010000959.1, from coordinate 1,058,885 downwards.
TCTAAGCCAGGGGCCTTTCTCTCACACTAGCTCTTAGTGCAGGAAGGATTCTAAATCTGGGAAATTCATGTGTTGGTATTTCCTTGGCTGCTTTCTGAGGAAGAAGGTGGCCAAAATCCCACAGGAATAAAAAGAACCTGCCAAAATAAATCATAAGTCTTTGCACTTTATAGATTGGTGTTCACTATGTGCAGAACAATGGGGTATAAATGAGTCACAACATACTAGTTATTTCCTCAGGAGAAGTCAATGTCAAAGAAACTTTGTCCCTTTGAAGAGAAGTAGCTGGCCAGGTAAGCAGGTTGTGCAGGCCTCGGTTGCACAACCCAGGTAGAAGGACTGTGAGCATTTTGCTGCCTTGCACAGCTCCATCACTGCCTGTATCTAGTACCAGCCAGCCTTGGACTGGTCAAGACATTTGAACATGGACAAAAGCCCAATAATCAAAATCCAGATCTCTCCCTGGATAATCCATTTTTTAGGGATTGGAAAGCAATACAAGGCAGAGAGAATGTTGTTTAATATCCAGAATTAGTTATGCATGGAATTACACTGACCCAGGTAAGCAGTTGAAAATCACATGATTGGGTAAAGTTTCCAAGATACATGAAAATATTTTTCTATCTTCAGCTGGCATATATCATTAAGACCTTCTCATCATATAAGCTGTATGCCTGACATATATTTTCCAGGTAACACAGATGTAGAGGTTAAACAGGGCTTCCTCTTGTATCCTCTGTTTACTTAGACCCCTGTGTCTCCTCAGTTATGTTCTTCTGCTCTAGCTCACATAACCATGCTGAGTCTATCTATCCATTTATATGTCTACCTAGACGAGTGACCAGTAAGGAGGCAGATGAAAGAGAAACTGGATGAAATCTCATGCAGCACTGCACTTCATGAATTCAAATACCAAATACTTCAGAGGTCCGTTCAATCAGCTTTTGAATACAAAGCTCAGAAAAGAAAGGAAAAAGCAAAAACCTGCTGCCCACCTTGAACTGTCATATAAAACTCATATCAGTAACCTGGTATTCTGCATGACCACAGCCTTCCCTCTGGCATGACTTCCTTTCACGTTGCTAGGAAGTGTTACAGTGGTCTTTTCACCGTATGCACAGAGAAGGGAAAGGTACTTAAATACCTAGGACGGTACACATGACTATCACCATACATGTACTCAGGGAAAGCTGAAAGGAATACCTAGAGCAAGACATTCCAAGGCTGTATTTCATTTATCATTGACTCTTTTGAAGGCATTTGTTAAGAATTAAAATAACCTTAGTTTGGCTTACAGTAATTCACTTTGGAAACTCATCCAGACTGAGGTCACTAGATAAGAGACTTCACCAGGGTCTTCAGAGCGGTCTAATTAATCAATCTACTTTAGAGGCTGATTAACTTTTCTGATTTCCTGATATAGCCAAGCATTTGGATGAAAATGGTGAATAAGAATAATCAGAGCAAGTAGAGAGCTAATCAGGAGATGATAAAATGCATTCAATTTCTCCCATTATCTTTTATTTTATAAAACTCTTGTCCATTAATATGGTCAGAGAAGTGGGAGGCAGGAAGGTCAGTACCATTGAGATTAATTACATGGAAAACTGAAGGTCTTTGGAAAAAAAGGAACATTTCAGAAGAAAAATATTGTAAACATTTCCCTTCCTCCTTTTCCAAGGGGCCCATTGAATCCTGCATGCAAGTGGCTGTTTATTAGAATAACGCAGCCCTAAGAGGACCGACCCTAATGTAGCTTCCTTGGCTCCACATCTCCATCTGACTACCTGTCTTCCCCTTCCAGGCATTATGCACGTTGGGGTCCACAGCTGCTGTGAACCAAGGGAGATGCCCATAAAACATGGCAGAAATTTGATAGGGAAACTGCAGACTTTCCCTGAACAGCAGGACATGTCAGACATCACACGGATGCCTTTTACATGCATCTACTGATGCATGCCACAGCAGTGTGCAGAGTACAAAAACACTATCCATGTAACTGTGTCTACCAAGCAAATTTCTCATGATCGCAGAGGATTAGACTTTAACAGCTTGCACTGTGTTGCAAGGACATTGTTTTGCACTGTCCTTAAGAGAAATGCTGAAAGATTTTTTGCTGTAATGATAATAGCTGCCAGCATCGTAACTGGCAGCATTGTAACTTTATTCATTTTTATTACTACAATAGCATATTTAATTTTATTTATTAGTGCTATTCATTCAAGTTCATGTTTTGACACTTAGGGCTTACCTATCGCTGAAATGTATGTTTAATGGCAATTTTAAAATAAGGAAGGAAAACCTCTGCACTGGTTTGGGAGTCAGACCACAGATTTGCTGTTTTTGAGGAAAAGCTAATCAGAATCAACCTTTTAAAAAGATTTGCTAAACCATATTAAAACCCTCTGTAGCTCGTCCACGCACTAGACTAGGGTTTGAGCAATGTGGGATTGCTATCTAGATCATCACAAGCCTTCTACATAAACTTGTACTCAAACACCACATCCAGCCACCTAATCTCGGGCGCTTACCAGAAGTTTCTCCCTTCAGTGCCATCATCCTGGGCCCTGGCATTGAGAGAGAGGGAGAGAGCGGAGAGAAGCCCCCTTGTGATCTCTGTGTACGGAGGGAGCTCTGAGTGGCTACGCTCCTGACACAGACTCATCTGCTACACACCCAAAATGAGGTGCAATGAATCTGGGCCTTAGATACCTGCACAAATACATTTTTAAGTTCCCTAAGATGCCAAAATATGCATATTCAGATTTTCAAAATGTTCAGATCATGAACTTCTGGCAATTGCTATATACATAGGAACTGAAGTGTTTCTGTGGAGCTAACTGAGCTCATAATATCATTAGGCTTCTGTTTTATGTTCTTCTTTCTGAAACCCTTTTAATCTAGTATCAATTTATATTGTAAATGATTACATTATGATGCTGTGTCTATTTTCAGGCACAACATGTAGTGTTATTACAATGGCAAAAAAAAAGGATCGTAACAATTTGAAGAAATAAATAATCATAAGTCGTGCAAAGTCTCTGGAATGAGAAAAAAAAGCATAAAAGAAAAGCTAAAGTAGCTATTCAAACTATCATTTTCTCTATGATGATGCTTGGTTCTATGAAAAGTTAAAAAAAGCACTAATATTAATTAAACACTTGCATAAACCAAACATATAGTTTTTTCTGTAGTTAGTTCATACATATTCTAAAAGGTGAAAGATTTGAGAGAAAGCAGCTTCTTAAAATTGACAGATATCATAGAAGACATTATTACTCAGTCTGCATTACGTTAGTGTGAAGAAATGTTATTCATGCTATTATGTATGGCAACTTATAACCACAACAGCTAATTTGGATATGTAGAAAGAAAGAAAGAAACAGAAAGGGAGATAACATTCTTAAAAATCTCCCAGTACTGTTCCAGTAAAGAGTTTTAAGAACAAGTTTAAAATTAAAGTTTAACCTACCATTTTCTGAGCTCTTCCAAGTTCGAAAGATTTGTCGTCAGATGACACTAATCAATGCAGGAGAAAACAGACAAAAAGGGGTCCCCACTGGGTCAGCTCAGGTACAAAGGGGAGTAAACCAAGACATAATTCACATCAGATACACCAGACGAATAACCACTACTCTTTCTTCTCCATGGCTGAACTGCTACTTGGAGAAATAATTTAATGTGAAACAACTGCCGCAACCCACTTCCTCAAATATTTGTCTTAAAAATTGAAACAGCAGTACCCCGCCCTCCTTTACTTAGCATAAAAATAACTGAGAATACTTTTCTTTTTCCCCTTCTATACAGATTTACACATTGCTCATAAATCCACGTGTTGCTGTGTCAAAATATTTCATTCCTTTTGGTCTCATATGCAGCAATTTGTTCTCTTCTTTACTACATTTGAACGTGATTTTCATTTTAAGCTGTCTGTTTTACCCAGTCTTCTTCCTTCAGCAAGTGTATTAAGACCTACTCCAAGAAGGTGAACAGACAGGAAACCTCACTGGACAATTGCAAAACACTTAAAAGGAGAACATAATATTAATCAGACAGGAGATGAATGTGCTACATGCATTCGCTTGAGACAAACAAGGTTTGCAGAAGTCAAGTTCCTTTTTCTACCCCCCTCCCTTTTTTTAGTGTAAACTGCATGACAGAGAGAGAGAAACATCCTAATATGCACAATACTTAAGAGATGGAAGTTTGATCCTTATTATTATTATTATTATTATCTGGGGTTTGTCTCTGCTGATGATAGGGTCAAGAACTGGACTGTTAATAAAAAATCAGTTGCACGAATAAGTGAAGGGGACTTAGTGGGAGGAAACCAAAGCAAAGTGGAAAAAAAAAAGTGGTAAGAGCATAGGAAAGACCATGCAACTAAGTGAAAAAAAAAGCATGGGAGAGAGTGTAGAAAGGAAGAACTTGAAGAGGACTTGGACAGAGTCAATGAAAACCATTTCATGGATGTAGTGCTTCTCTGAAGAGTTTCATCCTTAGTTCCCAGGCTTAGCAGGCCATGCTAGTTCAATGGTTATCATATTTGATTTTTTTTTTGTCATTTTTTCTTTCCCCGCATATTGTTTCTTTACATTTTAAACAGCAGTTCATGGTTTCTCTGACTGGTGTGGAGCTGAAGAACTCATTTCAAAAGACTAAAACTTCAACCATGAAGACAGAAAGGTTTTGCAATCATTCTTGAAAATTTCTTGTTAGTGATTGAGTCATATGGATATGAACAAATCCAAGAAAGTTCACAGAAAAAAAAATTAGCGCCATTAGCATTTCAAGCAAGGACTAAGGCTCATTAACTCACTATTGGTTCAGGACTCTATTTCTCTATTTCTCAAACTTTGTGTCTAATTACTAAAAATACTAAAATAAAACATGAGCCTTCCACAATTGACTGGTAACTGTATTTTTCTTTTCATGAAAATGTCCCTGAGCTTTTCATTTGGCGCTATTATAAATAATGCAGATGTCTCACTAAAATCCTGCTGAGTTCTGCAAGGCCATTCAGTACATTTTTGGTAAGAGGAAAATATTCCTTGCAAGCAGTGTAGTTGTAACTGTTCCACTCAGAATATTTCACAGACTGTGAGCCACCAGAGTAGAGAGTTAGGCTAAAGTCATTTAGAGTTATTCAAATCAATATAAAACCAATGTCTTTAATTAATTGCAAAGTGGTACCCAAGAGAATGGTTCTGCATCAACCGAAATTGGAAAGTTTATTTCTACAGGTGCCTAAACATATCCTCAGTGTACCATTGAATGTCATGCCCTCTCACTTTAGTAGCTTTTAAGTAGGTTTTCAAAGACACAGTCACCACCCGACCCCATTAATTTTCAATAGGTGTGCAACGCTTTTGGAAATCTGCTTTGCAGGCTATAGCTACAAACTTCAGAAGCTTTAATAACCCTACAGATTATTTTTTCCCCTTTCTCTTGGACTTTTTTTTTTTTTTTGGACTAAAATGAACTTTTTGTTCTCTTAATTAGGAACAAGCTGTCATTCAGCCAAGAGCAGTTGAGT
>JAWLRI010000959.1:1023994-1048930 GCA_034781795.1 Crypturellus tataupa | reverse complement strand
AAAGAACATGAGCATACACAAGAAATTAGCAGCAGGTAAGATCCCAAACTCTCAAGGAAATTTGCAAAATGTTTCTGCTGGGTGGAGATTTACTGACAATTTACAAGGGAAAAATGCAATTAAGAGACAAATATAATAATTAAACATACAAGCTCTGGAGATACTCATTTGTGGTTGAGGTGCACTGTTAAGAACAGCCCTCTCCAAGACATGGCACAGCCCCTGGCACTTATAAGGGAACATGACTGAAGAGGTAAGAAACTGATTCACCATTGTGCGTTCTTCGAATTGCCTCAGCCAGGATCATAGAAATGTCAATAAACTAAGAGAAAAGAAAAAAAGAAAGCAAAAAGATTGTAATTTATTGTTTTGATATCCTATTAAAAAAAGTTAATAAGTATATAACATGTGCTTATAAAACTGTACTTTCAGTTTCCTATTCTGCCCTCTTACCCAAGCTAGGAAGGAAAAATAATATTAAGCCATTAAGTAAGCCTAAGATGAGGACTGTATTAATACAAAGTACAGACTGAAAATTGAATGCGAAAGTAGTAACTGATTTCTGCACAGGCTTAAGAGCCATGCTGTTACAAGAAACATTTAATTCCAGCCATCAGATGGCAGTGTCCACATAAAACATAGTTGGTATTTGATTTGTGTCAAGTTGTTCTCTTTCAATGTAGCATATTAAGCACCATTTTATAGTTTCCCCCACCAGATAAATGGTGAACAAAAACACAACAAAATAATCCCCCAGGCACACACTACAGGGACACATGACTTTCAAGAATAATCTCATGTATTGAGACATGCCAGCTTTGTATTTTCAGCTTGATTTTGAAACATATCATAATCTTTCATTAGTGTACTTTCAAACACAAGGAAATCTAAAATCTCAGTAGCATTCACAATACAACTACCTTGAGTTCCCACAAATGTTGTTTGATGAATACTGATTAAATTTTTAACAAAGCATCACAGCCAGCTTTAAACCCATTATCCTTCCACGCATACTCAAACTGCTACATTATTATATAAATTTTTTCCTCACTGTTTTATCATACTAACTGAGTTTTCCTTAAAGCAGTTCTGCAGCATAGCTTAGCAGTATGTTCTGCAAACAGTCTAGCTGCAAAACGTGTTTGAGAATATTATTTTCATCTTAAGGCACAAAAACTCTAGCATGAGAGAATGGTAAAAACACAAATTCATTTTGAACAGATAACACAAAGAAACCCCACTCCAGTACCTGAATTTTAGGGCAGTGTTTCATTTTCTCTTCCTGAGGGATTGTATTTGTTACCACTACAGCCTCAAATGCTGCATTATTAATTCGAGAAATAGCAGGGCCAGAAAAGATTCCATGAGTCAGAATAGCATAAACTTTAGTGGCTCCAGCAGACACCAACCTGAAGAACACAAAGACAGAATATGAACGTTTAAATGCACAGTTCTAGATTGAACTTTTTTTGAAATGCAAAGTGAATTGTACTTGGACAGAGGTTTCTGAGGTCAAAAAAGGTTATGCTCAAAAGTCTAGCTTACTGCAAGGTTGGGAAAGATGCTGCTGATCAGAAGGCAGTGAGATGATACAGCGCACAAAAAAAAAATGCAGAAATAAAAGAACTAGAACAGCTTGTGAATAAGTCCGAGTCTCTTAATTTGTTTTTGATTGATCTCTCTACCTCCAGATACTCAAAGCTGTGCAAGACTACAACTGGAACTAGGACAAAAGGCAGCTTTGAACAGCTGTTCCTTTATTAGATTGCCCTAGAAAATAGAAAAGCAAGAGAAATACTGAAATATCATATCATATTCTGAATGACTCACTAGAATCAAAGAATTCCAATCATTCCTATATGCAACCTGAAAGGAGGGTACTTTTTTTTTTCTTCTTTTTACAGTGTGCACGCACTGTGAGTAAAGAAAAAAGCCTTCAGCAAGCTACCTACAGTGTCCAGAAATACCTGTCTAACCTAATCAGCTAGATATGCCTTTGAGTTGTGAGGATAGAGAGAGACTTACAAAGTACTTTAGATAAGTCTAATTAAGCAGAAATTAATGTTAAATGTAGATGAGATGCAATGGAAAGCATACCTTAATGCCAAGAACACAGGCACAGTAACTGGCAGAACTTTTCAAGCAAAAGCATATTCTGGTGAATGCTTCCAGTTTCTGATGCTTTTAGAATTTATCCACAGTAGATTTTTATAAAACAAAGTATTTCTTTTGCAGTAGAAAAAAAGTTTCCTTTTTGACAACAATTAGCTTCCTCTGTGCACATTGATGTCAAAAATCATTGGCTAGACAAGTTATGGTTTTGTCCAGCAGAGGCACAGCACCTAGGTCCACCTTGGGGTTTGATACAGATCACTATGTGGGCAGCAAAGAACTGCATAGAATCCAACTACAGAACCCCATCGACCATGACAGAAAAAACAGGACCTTAAAATTCTTCTGCCTTGAGTCTTTGACATCCTGATCATTTAGAAGCAAACAGCAAGCCTGCAACTAAATCCTGCAAATTTGTGGCATGATATTTACTTCAGACTGCTAGTGGTGATGTCTAGCTCACTCAAGAATCACCGTATTACTTCAGCAGAACATAAAGTAGCTCTAGGTAGGAAGTATCATGTGGACCTATATGGGATCTGATCATGTTCAATACTTCCAAATGGTCTGCTAGTATATTGGACAGGAATATAAATTAAAAGTGATCTCAACTCAGAGATACAAAGTTTAGAAAGGACTGAGTGCAGGAGTAACAGCTCTGTAGTAAGTGTTCAGCAACAAGATCTATTTAAGACATTCTAGTTCCCCAGTAGTTGGCTTCCACTTCTATTTTGAAGCAGGCACAATCATCTGGGGGGAGCCTTGCCATAAACCAGATAACATAAGTTTTGAGAATAACCTTTGGATGGGAAAAGTCAGGTCTCCAATCAAATTTAGATCAAAGTCCTTGACTTTCCAAAGCAGAGCTGACAACATACACTAGGATATGAGTGGAAGGGCAAGAAGGCTTCAGCCCAGTATTGCTCAACTCTAATATTGCACATTAATTCTTAATGAATAGCCCTCCATTTCTGCAATTTGTCAAAATGACTTTTGAAGCTGGAATTCCTGCCATCCATTTTCTGTTGCAAAGCTGCAGCAACAGGAAAAAATAATCATTTGAATTTACACAGACCAGGGACTTTTGACTAATAATGTTTTAGAAAACGGTATGGACATTAACAAAGTTCAGGGCAGCAACACTATCAACCTGTGTGGGGGGGGAAAAATTACTACCACCCTTAAGAGTACAAGGATAAGTACAGGCTGAAAGGGAACCCCACAGATTAATACTTTCTGCTCAGCAGCGGTAGGGCCTCACTCAGGATACTGGGCTTACTTTCACATGCTATACTTCAGGAAGTAAATGAAAAAACTGAAAAGAGTTCTGACAGCAGCAAATGCAGAGCAGAGGTCTAGAAATCACGTGCAAAAAAGGACTGAACAAGCTGAATCTGTTTACTCTAGAGGGGGAAGAAAACTGTCTTAAACTATATTCCAGAAAAAAAAGAGGAATAAAAATAATATAAATAAATATAAACAGCTTATTTTTGTTGTCCAAGAAAAGGTAACAAGTAGTTTTACACTGCAGATTTACAGTAAAGATTATTCAAGATTAAGATTAAACATGTACTCACTAAATACCAATGAGAAAAACTTTCTAATGATAAATGCAGCAGAGCTCTGCAAAAGATTGCTGAAGGAGAGTGGGAAAACTCCATGATAAGGTTTAAGAAAACAATGATCTGTCATTTTTGCCTTCGATCTGGGAAACACATTAGATGTCCCTCAAGTCTCTTCCAAGTTTGATGAGTGTTTTTAGTCTGTCTTCTCTCTAAATACAGATTATATATTTCCATAAATATTTTCACCTCCACATTCTAAAGAAGGATGGTCTGATTACACAGCTGTGAGCCGTAGACTGAAGATTTGGTGACTTAGGTTAATTTGTGGATTAGGTTGATTTATAAGCAATGCAAACACAGCAACTGACATCATCTGCAGGTCACATTACAAGGAGACACTGGGATAGTTTCTAATACTTACTTGTCTGCTGCATGACATATCGTGCCACACGTGTCAGCCATATCATCAACAAGAATAGCTACTCTGTCTTTCACATCACCAACCAAGACCATTCTGTCTACTTCATTTGCTTTCTTCCGTTCCTTATGAATGAGAGCAAATTCCACATTTAGTCTGTCAGCGATTGAAGTCACCCTAAGTTGAAGGAAGAAATAAAACACATTTCAGAAGCCTATTTTAAAAGAAAGGAGAAAGCTTACTTCCATTTGTAGTAAACTCCATTTACTTAAAAAAAAAATACTGTAGCACAAACATTTGCAAGTCATGAGACATGGCAGAAAATCTTAATTCTCCATTACTAAATACAACCGCATGTATTAACAAATACTCCAGAAATAGAATTTTAAATTGCCTTTAGCTTTCTGACACTAAAATCCTGTCTGTGAAAAGTTCATTAGGCAAATACAATTAATAATATAGCAAAGTCACTGTCTTTATAGTATTAATAGAAGCAGCATTCCAGCAATGCTGGTCATTAGTTGGAGAAAAGAAGACAGAGACAGTGTCTCAGGGTTAGTCGTTCACTTCACAGCACAAAACTTAACTGAAAAAAAAAAAATACAACCCTGAAGCAGTCATTACTTTTCTTCATGTAAGACAGAGAGGAGTTTAGCTGCATTAAGTTTATGAAATATACTTCAGTACACATAATCTGCTTTTTATAATATAGATATACTGAAGTAGAAATTTACTGTAAGACAGAACTCATTTCTGAAGCTGACTATAAATCAGAGACAGCAAGTCTCTAATAGAAGTGGGTAGGTGCTGTTGTAGATTCTGGTCCTTCTAGAAACAGTCTCTTCCTCTTCAGAATAGAAGGTAGGAGAATTACAGGCCCAATAGTTTAACCTCTGCACCTATACTATAAGCAGAAATTTGGAATACCTGTGTAGAGGAGGGTCACTGCTAGAAGAAAAGCTGCTGTCTGAAAATATGTGGAGATTTAATGTCTCATTCTTCAAGGAAAAGCTTTCCCTTTAGGACTGCTGTGGGAGAACTGGTATGAAGAGGGTTTGGGCAGGGGAAAATTAAAGAATAATGTTCAGTTGTGAAAACCACTGCATTAGATAGTTCAAAATTAAATTAATAAAAATTAAATATAGCTTTTTAAATCATTTCCAAGTTAACTACATGGCTACTAGTAGCTCAGAAAAAAAATGTATGCATGTCACCTAAAATTTGGCTCTTGCTGATATGCAGAATGTGCACACAAAACATTTCAGCTATTCACAGATTTTATTGAACTACTCCAAAACCCAGCCATGCTAGACAGTTTAAAAAAGAGCTAGGCTCAATTCTAAGCATATAACAGCTTTACTTTAAAATCTGGAAATACTATTGCCAGGAATGTAAAAATCAAATCAATGGTAAAAACAAGCAAGTTAGTGGTGATTAGTAACTTATTTATAACACTGGTCTAGTAATCAGGTACTTGAGTAATTTTGTTAGCTTTTGATTGGCAAAGAGTTTTTAGAACTTCTCAGGATGACCTCTGGTGGCCAGACAGAACTCCACTAATAAGCTGTATTTTTTATTGTTAATTATTCTAATTAAGTACATCGCTTTATTCAGTTTTTTGACTATACTTGAGCTGTCAGACATATTCAGAGAAATAAACACTACTATGCTTTGTCCATGCTGGCACAGTTTTGAAGGCTGTCCTTTTTAAAACGCTGCTAACAAGGTTCATACCAGTTCAGTTTCTTCAGCACTTAAATATGAAAAATGTTTGTTTTGCAAACCAGACAGATAAACAAAAAAAGCTAAAATATTTTCATATTTTTGTGCTCAACAGTGTAATTTCAAAGCAAATCTCAGTACCTCAGAGGCGTTAAGATACCAATAGAACTCGCATGCCTTACTTCAATCACAAAACTTAATAAGCTGGAAAGGCACCAAGCAAATGGTAACAAATAGAAAAGTATTCAGATGTTGAAAATATCGAGCAAGCAAAACATATTTAATGCTTCTGATTATGTTCACTTTCTATTCACTTTCATTAAGCCAAGAATTAATTTGAAAGTCTGCATGTTCTAAATGAACAAGCCAAAAACATCATCTTTAGGTTATCTTACTGTTAACAAAGAAGTTATATCTTTATGGTAAGCAATATTCTCCTTTACTACAACAGCAAATCTTTGTGTTTCAACAGAAAGATATTAAGACAGTTTTTATCCATATAACATAGAATGGAAATGGTCCTCAAAAATAAATTCTTATGAATCTCTAATACACAAGCGTGACTTCAGAATGAGCTTTTCACTTCACTGACATCCTTTGTCACTTCACTAACTTTGTTCCTGAACTTTTGTTTAGAGGTATCACGAAAAGATGGTCCCCTAAACAAGTAACGTATGTTGTGCATAGAGAATCATTACAGTGAATTAAATTTTCTACTTTCACCATTTGCCACTCAAAGCAATACCTCGTTCACTTTTTGTAATATTCATAGTACATAGCTTGAGTCAGTAGGTTCACAAAGCCTCTAGTAACTTGAAAAAAGAAACGTGACTCAAGCAGTGTCTTACCTAAATGCCAGCAGGAGCAGTGAGGACAGGCCATTTGCTTTAACAGAGAAAAGAAACTTAGGCAATCCCAGAGCGAAGCAGGAAGAGGTGCAGCAACCGGACTAAAGAAGCAGGAAAAATCTTTCCCCCCATGGAGGGATTCAGCTAATGAGATCATATCCAGGGAGTAAGAAAAACATTTTCTTTAGAGTATAGAAAACTTCTAGACATTTACAAGCATTAACAACATTAAAATAACTAATTATGCTGTTTTTACTAGGCAGCTGGTATCAATGATGCACCCTCTTTTCTCATAGAATTCAGTGCAGGAGGGGGAGGAAAAAAAGAATACACCAAGTAGTTCATTGTTTACTAACTACTAACAGCTTCAACAGTACCTTTTTGCACCACCTGCATCAGGTGAGACTATGATACAATTTCTCCACTCTGCAATGTTCTCTTTTATCCACTGTAGCACTGCAGGTTCTGCATACAGGTTATCTACTGGAATGTCAAAGAAACCCTAGTGCAAAGAGAAACAGTTTCATAAATATACATTTATTTTTTAGTTGAAAGACAACAGGGAAAGTGTCAAGTCTTTGCCTCATATAGGGTAGGGCTTTTAGGCTAATGTATAAGACTAATTACCACCTGCTGTTTCTATCAAATTCATTGAAAGCAGAAGTGGACCAACACTAAGACCTCTAAAGTGGTGAAATGAAAAATCACCTTTCCCATCGCATGAAACCCAAAAAACAGCAGGCTCAGACACCTAAGTAAATTCACAGTTGTGAAGAAATCTCAACAAAATAACTGAGTTTCCATAAATTTTATTTCTTAAGAATAGCGACTCAACACAAGTACTAGTATTTCAGTCTGGGGAAGATTCAAGTTAGCATTACTTGAGCAGCAGAATGGAATCTTTCTCTTCATCATGGCAGAGAAAGACCTGCTTTTTATGCAAACGCGAGCATAGCATAATTTGAAATTCTGATTCAAGAGGATGTCAGAACTAAAAGAGAAGGTATTTTCTAGAAAAAGCAAGGTACCTTGAAAGAGGTGTACATGAGAACCATAACTGTTTTCTTTTGCTGGATTCATCAGTGAAACTAGATAAGGGTTTCCAGCCTCTACCTCCTCTTTGCTGGAGAGAATATTGTCTGTGAATATTGTCCCCTTGGTTGCATCAACAAAATTGTACAAGGCCAGAATTAAAGAGAGACACTCTCTCCCTCTTAGCTCCTCCAAGGACATAGAGTATATTCCAGGAGCTCTAATACACTCAGGTTTGGCAAATCCTTGGGGACAGAGGGAAAGGGAGACAGAAAAACACTCGAAGGGTCTGAAGTGCCTGTAAAAATCACCTCAAGATCTTTTTCAAAAGAGAATTTAATTAGAAATCAATTGAGAAGCAATCAAAGCTTTCTCTAAACCCTGAAAACTACACTTCTGAACACTGCCTTTTAAAATGAGAAAACAAACGAACAAACAAAACCCCAGTGTGAGCCTTTCATATTAATCCAATAGACCAGCCATCAGCAAGAGCGCACAGTTACCTGTATCTGAGAAGCATGCAAGTCCATAGTGATGATATGGTCAGCCCCCGCAACTGACAGCATGTTGGCAACAAGCTTGGCAGAGATTGGAGCACGACTCTAAGGAATAAAGCACAAGTGTTCAAATGTTATTTACTAGATATAAACAGTCAGAAAAATTGTTATGCTTTCTTTAGCTTATTTGCAATTTAGATACAAAGTGCTCCAAAATCTTTGACCAAACCAACCTGTCAATAACAAATCTTGCTATCAGGGTTTTGAAACTCAGCAAAACATTTTGGAGCATCTGAATAAGCTTGCGCAGCCTACCTAATAATGCTTGACTCAAAGAATTGGAATTTTATTTTATTTTACTTTGATCTTTTATCTAGCTCTTCTATATCAAGGCCAGACAGTCTTCATTTCTCTAATGCCTAATCCATACATTAATAGTCAAATCTCAGGCAACTATCCTATTCCAAAAAAACATTGCCAAATTAGAAGGAAGGTGTGGTGGACTTCACTTTTAAAAAACACTGCTTAAAACAAAGTTAACAAACATTTCTTCATGATACAGTAAAACTCATAACAGATTCATCTAGACAGGGGTAGAAGACTATTCAATTTGTCAATTAGTATTTAATTGTCAAATGCAATTAGAAATCTAGACTTCTGAGGGGGAAAGAGGGAGGGAAGTAAAAGAGAGAATGGGAATGCAGAAAAAAGGAAAGTAGAAGAGCAGAAGAGTAATTAGCAGTTAAGTGCAATATCAAGTGCTTTTTTAATATGACAAAGATGCAAAATGAGCAGCATTGCAGAAGATGAAAAATCATTATTGCAGAATAGTTTACAGTTTTTCTGAACAACTCTCTGTAGAGTCCTTTATGTTATCCTCTGTTTTGTTTACAATGGACATGCTAAACTAAATTTCCTATTTTCTTTTTACCAATCACTAAATCGGAATAACCACCAGCACTATTGTTAGCACAGAAACAGAACCAATGCTGAGGTTCCATCTCACTGTTGGATTCTGTTTTGCTAACAAGGTGCTCTCTCCTCCCAGATTTCTCTATCAAACTGCTTCATTTAGTCTTCCAGGAACTCCCCCGCAATTTTACAAAGTATCTCACAGTTTGTAAAAATTGTCTCAAGAGCAAAACCTACAATAAGCTGAACCATTGCCGTTTTAACCTGGATGTTATACCAGCATCCAGACAGACATTTTCCTCAAAGCATTTGTTGTTTAATTAGAAATTCAACCTTTCCCTGTTTTAACCTGTGAAAGGCCAACATACTCCAAGCTGTAAGAAAGACTGCAATATTTCTGTATATTTCATTGAAAAAAATATTATTAAAACCTCCTTCATTTAGGAAACTTCCACGCATGTGTATGTACATTTTGCACAAAATCTATGCATCTTACACAAGCCAAAGAGGGGAGAAAGTGATACAACAGTCTGCAATTTCCATAGGCCTCCAATTCACATGCAGGCAGCTTCCATAAGATTTTTGAAGTCCTTACAGCCTCATCAGGGAAACTCATTTCCCAGTTGTGAGGACTACAAAATGGAGCATAAATGAGGACTGGAGTAAGGTCCAAAAGCCAAAGCTTTCTGGATACTTTTATTCTTACTAAACTTGTAATTTGTCCTGTTCAAGATCCAGGAGGTCACTTCAGGTCATTGTAGCAGTTCCAACTGGACTGGGTTAAGCTTCAGGTTATTCTAAGTTTCTGGTAACACACAGCAAAATAAAGATGCAGTTCATCTTTTAACTCTACCATGATGTTCCTTCATCAGCAGTTTGTGAAGGATTGATTTGAGGTTAGTTATGCTAACCTAACAACTGCTGCTAGAGGCAGAAGTTTGCTCACTTTGTGCTCCCATTCTTTGCCTGAAGTCAATAGATTCCCCAAACTTTCTCTGGGGCCACACTCTGAACCCAAAGCAGCCAGCTAAGGTAGCCAAAAAGCAATTGTGTGTGGGAATAAAACTGCTAAGCAGGAAAACCTCCTCTTGTAGAGAGCAGTAACAAGTTCAGCCTCACTGTCATGGCAAGAGACCCTTCCCAGAATGTGATTTGTATTTTCACTCCTAGCCTAATTACTTTCACTTTTCCCCCTCAATTTCTTTTCAACAAAAATATGAGTTAACTTATCTCATGCTCCATATCATGAGTATCACTGCCACAAAAAAAAAAAAAAAAAAAAATCCTGCACCAAGTACTAATGCATACATTACCAGTTGATACTTCTTTCAGCTGCTAGCCCTTGCAGGCTGACTTACCAGAAGGAAAAACTTGAAGGTTTTACCACTAGGTAGCTTGTTTTAGTAGACAGGCACATCACAGATTGCCTACATGATGGTGGACAGAGGGTCTTGAAAGGAAAGATAGCCAAACAGCAATACCTGTTTCTCAAGAATGGGCTAACAGGAGATTAAGACAAATGAAGTTTTCAGCTATCCGAGCTTCCTCTACACAAAATTGACCATTAAAATAATCATGCTCAAAAAAGATTTAAGATTTGATTGCTTACAAAGAAAGTGAGAATAGTTTTCTGCTGCAACATAATCCAAGTTGATTTTTCAAATAAACTTCAAGAAAACCTCAATCTGGTCTCTAATTGAAAGCTCAGAGGACAAAAGTAGACAAGAACTGATGGTTTTCTTTGACTTTGTGATGTTTGTTTCTCAGAGAGGAAGGAATACATGAAGATTCACTATATTCACTGTTCCATTCTTTGACACAATTTGAGAATATTCAGATTATTAATGTGAAATACAACATTAGATTATGTACAGAAAATAAATTAAAATAATCACTGAGGTTTTTAGTTCCTAAGTAAATTTCCCACACACATATAGCAACAATTATATAAAGATTTCTTCTTTATGGTATGTTACAAAATTATTAACAATTTTTAAAGTCACTAGGGGTTGGAAGGGAATCCACAAAACTAGTAAAATGACCTCATAAGAACAACTATGCAAAGAATACATAGCTGAAAGCCGAAGATGATAATATCTTTAAGTATCTTAATATATTGTTTTGCTCAAAATGCATCTGCATACTGAACCAAAAAAATATATATCATTCAAGAAACCACAAACATTTGACTGGAACTTTCATTTTCAAGAAAGTCAGTTCTGAAGTTTGCTGATACTGAATAATCACTAATTTATTACTTCAAATTTATCATTTTGAAACTGAGATATGCTTTGAAGCCTCAGAAATTGACAGCCATTATCTTGAATGTCCAAATAAAGTTTCAACTAAAAATCAAAGATTTTTCTATTAGCAAATTATTCCATGGAATTACTAGTAATGGCCTAGGTATAGATGACTTAACCCAGTAAGTTTCACACTTTAAGATCACCCTAAAGGAAATTTTTACTGTTAGATTAAAAAAAGCAAGTAAAAAAGGAATAAGGATACCTACCCAACGCTCCACGGCTCCCTTCTACAAATCAAAAAAACAAAGTTACATAAGCTGTGGAACTGAACCTCACCTGTCACTATACTTCTAACTTATCTCAAAGACATCTTTACAGCATCCTACAAAAATGTATCTTGCCAAAGGCTTTGAAGGTAAGTTTAATTAGAGGATGCATGAACTTGCAAATATAGCCAAAGCACAGATACTTGAGCTAATTTCCAATTAGTTAGCTTGTGTGTCAGAATTATTCTGTCTTATGATAGCACTTGATTATGCCAAAGTAAATTAGTAAATTAGACAACCTTCCTTGTATTCTTGGCAAGTTTTTTTTAATGTTTGTTTGTTTGTTAAACCTCTGCTTCCCTGTCTGGGTGAATAAGCTTGCATGAATCTCTACCGACCTGCTCGATCTAATATCCAAAGTCAACTCAGAGTCACTCTAGGTTTAATGCTAAAATGTCCAGAGTGGATTACATAGGGCTTACTCAGCATATGATGTTTTAGCAAAAGCCCCTTTTACCTACATCAAGAACACTTTCAGTCTTTCAGTGACCATTACTGCAAAACCTTAAAGACTCATCTATAAGAAACTAAATGGGCTGAACATTAGTTAACAACTGGTAAATAGCAGATTATGCTGCTGCACTTCTCATTCAAGCAACTGCAGCAAGATCTTTCAACAGAAAGAAAATCTGTACATTCATAGTAAGAAAATGGCTGGCACTTTTCTGACATTTCAGGTAGCACCCTAATCTTATGCATCCAATATGGGTCAAAGACCAAATGATGTGTTGCAATGGAACAGTGAGAGGAAGGATCTCCCTGTTAATGAGCTGCCCAGTGTCAACAGCTACAGCACAGTTTATATTGCAACACAGAGGTCAACTACCAAGGTTATTTTCCAAAGATGGCAAACATTTCTGCAATTGCAAAATGGAGGTTAAAAGCAAAAAAATTAATTGGCTTGCCTAGAATTGCAGAACAGAGCAGCACCCAAAGAAAAGTCTGGAATGGAACAATGCTTAGAGTCTAAGTCACTGTCTTAGTTACTTTTCTGTGCTGTCTATCTACAGATGGCATTGCCAAAAAGACAAAAATGCTGGACCTTCCTCCTATAGTTTCCAAGTGTCTCTTGGAAGCCTATCATCTTAATTTTTGGTACACTTGATAAGCTATTCCCTAGAAGCACAGTAAATTTGGGACATACTCATTCTTTTCCAATACCAAGAGTTTGTATTATGGTCCAGCAAAATCTGCAAATATGAATTTGGAAATCAAACATCTTCAGGAGCAAGATGCTTTCTTTCCCTAGCTTTCAATCAAGTGTTTATTGCTCTCTTCATAAGCTCTTTTGATAAAAACCTTTCCAGTTCTCTAGTCAAGACAGAGCACTATTCAATACAAAAACACAGTCAAATGAAGTTCCAGTAGATGTAGGCAAAGGGGAGCGGCAACTACTAAAGTCGCAAATTGAGTTTTTGAAAGTGTATGTGAATAATATTGTATTACAGAGGCTACGCTCCTTAAACGAAAACTTCTGGTGTATTCGATTTTGTTCTCCTTGATCACATGCTGGTAATGGTATATTTTGTTGTTTTCTATTATTTTTAAAGTCTATGTCCCTTCTTAATCCTGTTTTATTTTATATAGAAATAAGAAGGAAAAAAATAACAACCAAAACCTAACAAGGCTTTAAGAATGATTTGTTCAGTGCTCAAAGTGTAGGGATGGGGGTAGTCAATCTATTGCAAGTACTGAGTGGGACAATTTTCCAAAAAGCAACAATTGCAATCCAATATTTAAAGTTGTGTGTCACAACTTGTCAGTTCTTTTCAATTCAGTTCTGGCAGAAGTAACACTCATGTAACATAAGGCTTTTGCATATATGTACTACAGATTGATTAAAAAAACCCACAAAAACAGAACTAGATTTTTTAAGCTCACTTGCCAAAAGGGAAATGTTACTGCATTATCAATCCATCAGAACTGTTGTGTTTACCATTTATAGAATCCCAAATTTAGAGAAAAAGCACCAAAAGGCCAGAGTGATTCCTGCCCTTTACTTTTACTATATCATTCTCAAATTCTGAATATTGCCTCTCTTGTTATTAAAATTTCAGTATAAAGACTTAATTCTGGGCAGTTACACTAATTAAAAAAAATTGTACAAAACATGCCTATTCTCCTGATATATAGTTAAAAAAAAATTGGCAAAGGCAAAAAAGTTCCACCAAGTTAAGTACTAGGTGCTAGCAAGGTATTCCAAAATACACTGCACGCGTGTACCTGCTTATAAAAAAACAAAATAAGTGAAAGCTCATTTATTGTCTCCATTCATTTAGAGAAGCTGTAATTCAACATTTAAATACAGAGACAAATAAGTTTAAAAAGTCTTAGTTGTCATATAAATGTTTATGAAAACACATTTCATCTTCAAAAGCTTCAATGGAACAAGCTGAAAAAAAGAGGCCTTAGAAAACATATCCTTTTTATAGTAAGACACATCTTACCTACCTTGTCTTTCTTATCTTGCCTGGCATATGGAAAACATGGAATTACTGCAGTCACTCTGGAGGATGATGCAATCTTGCAAGCATTGATCATGATGAGTAGTTCCATTAAGTTGTCATTAATCTCTCCACAGCCACTCTGGATGATATACACATCTTCTCCTCTCACACTTTCACCAATCTCTACACTGAAAAAGTAGGAGACAGACATTTAATCACTTTAGTTATTGGGAGAGAGTTATTAAAGAATAGGAAAAAAATACATTCTGGCCAAAAAAAAACTTTCATAGGTTTATCCTCATTTAGGACACTTTTACCATGATTTGGTAACTCTCGCCTTGATACAGTTTACATCAAAATAAACCAGTTTACCTAAATACAGTCTTTGAAATGTTTGTAGCAGCCCATGTGTAACTTGTGGTAGCACAGACATCTCACATGGTTACTCACATGGTTATTAAGTTTAACACTGGCTTTTTTTTTTCTTTAGGTATTCTATGTCCCATGGAAAGTTAGGATAAGCATTTTAAAAAAATCAACCTAAATAATTACAGAATTGAGTAAGAGACCTTCTAGAGCATTTTATTAAAAATTGCACCAAAAATACCTCTGCAAAAAGTGTAATTTATTTTCTATGACAATTATTAAATTCAAGAAGCTACTGCATATTAGAAGATAGCAATAGTAAAGAGTCAGGCAGAAGTCTGGTTAAAATTGAAACCATGGTGTCTTTATACAGTTAAAAAAAGTTCATTAGCAGTTCACCCAGGATTTCTCACATATTATGCTGATCATTCTAACCCAGCTTACATAGCTTAGTCCTCTAAGATAACTTCTATTACTTATTCTACCACAGCTTGCAAAGTAAATTTTGGTACTGATCACTGTCTCGCCTCACAACATTAGTGCGTTACACATTACTGCCAACGCTACAGAATTCAAAATAAAATAGAGCTCAAAATAAATATGAAAATTAGAGCAAATAGTTTTTTTTTTTCCTCATTCTAGATCCAAGTGTGAGAAATACACTACTGAGTCACACATTTATTAACACAAAACTTACTCACAGAAGCTAAACACATGGATTCAGGAAAAAAAATAGTTAATAAAATGAACAAAAAAAGCAGACTTCCTGAATCATGAGGCAAACGAAGCATTTAAATCCATGCTCTGTTAAGTCAGTCTGAATTACTAAGGGCTAAAATATCTTCAGTTCTCATTTGTGGCCTCACCCAAGCCACAGAGCCAAAGGTTCTAGCTATAAACCGTCCATGAAAATAGTTTATCTGATGCTCCTTCAATACTGAAATTTTTCTGATCCAGAAAGCTGTAGTTCATCAGCTTCCAGGGCACTACGTAAGAGGTCATAAACTTGTGTAGCTACAAAACCAAAAATTAACCGCTTACGTACATTTGAATGATACGCAAACATTAGATAGTCCTAACATGATAGTTGAGGGCAGTACCACCAGTTACATTTTGAAAACTGTAAAGCGGCACCTGTTCCAGAAAGAATGTTTGTTACTTTGAAGGTGTGCATACCAGAATAAAATTCAATTACCCAGAACAGACTGTGCCAATTTAATGAGCAGCCATTATTTTGTTTCCCCCTCATTGAGCAATGTGCAGTTTCAGGCTGAACAATGAAGGAATAAGTCTGGTGGAAAACATATGTGAGCATGCAATTAAAGAAAATACCATCAGCCAAATGCACAAGGTGCTAGAAAAGTGACTTTTTTTCTACTTTCTCTCACTAGTGCTCTTCACTGAGCACTGCTATAACCTGAGGGCCTCACTTTGCAACCTTAATAGTTCTAACTTTTCTGATTAAATCTTTCTCCTGGCTGCTTGACCATGCCCTATCATGCATGCATACTTACTCCTTTGCATATTAGTAGCTCCTGTTTTGTTTAATTCTTTTTCTCTCCAAGCTCCTAGTCAACTTCCCATCTTTCTTCCTCACACTTGGACTCAGGCTTGTTGTCTAAACTCACATACTTCTTCTATCCCCCTACTTTTTGCCTCACCAGGCTCATTTTCCTTCAAGCAGTATTTTTACATTACTTTCCTACCATCAGAACAGCCACCAAGAAAACAGAAGAAAGAACAAATCCTTGTCCTCTCAGCTCCCCCTATTCTGCAACCTCAGAACAACTATTTTTTTCCCCAAAAAAGTTACCAGCAGGATTTCCTCAAGTAAAGCAAAATCTTTAGTAAGCAAAAGGACTTCTATAAAGACTGACTCAGAGACAGTGTTGTTTTCGGGCAGTTAATTCTAACAAGTCTTTGAGACCTCCATCAAGGCAGAAAGATACGTTTCTGTGGTTACGCAACTGCTGTTTCCCTGCCCATTTATGTTTTTGATGCAAGTAACAAAGTTATTCAGATAAGGCTGTTTATGAATACATTTATCAAACTCAAAATATTTTTTCTAGTTCATTTTCTTTTTAGGAGCTGAAAAGAAATTTTGGCCAATACAACTGCAGTTCAGCAAAGCTCCAACCATGGGGGTTGAATTGGTAGAATTTGCCAACCATAATTAGAAGCACTAAAAATTAGCTCTCATATTGAGGTACAAGTTCTACTTTCCAGATGAAAAGAACAACAAAAAAATATAAGAAATCTGTATTTTTTTTCCAGAACATATAAATCCATCTCTGTGTAAGGCCTCTATCCATTAGCTTTCAGATAGTCTCTTAAGACAACAATTGTTGATTGATAGTTATTCTTATGAGTGCTTTGAAGGGCGATAATCACAACTTGACTCAGCACTTGCACAGAACAGCCTAATAACAAGTATTGTCATTCCCCTAACTGCTGGAATGGCTCCAAAGGAGACCAGAAACACATGCAGGAGTTCCGTGGCATTTCTTTCAACCTAGGACTGTGAAGCTACACTTCTTTTCCTGAAATTAACCTAGGAATCACTAAACACTTCAAAGGGAAAATGAAGACTAAAAAGGAAAATACTGTCAATTTCTGGGGAAGAGTATTACTGGAGTGACACAGGAGGGCAGTATAAAGTATTAGTACTTGGAGGAAAGAAAAAGAAAGACCATTTCATATATGCATTATGTAACAGGAAACAGCTTTGATGAATGGCAAGAATCCATGATCTTAACATTCAATACATATATAAAGAATATTGAATTACACACATGGATTTGTTTTCCATTTTCCAACTGCCATTTCCAAGCACCCCACTAAGAGATAACAGGTTTCAAAAGGTCAGGGAATACATTTTGAGATGAATATAGTTCTGATTAACACAATGGACCTGAAGTGATGATTCTTCCATGGCCATTAGTTACCATTTTTTTTTTTTCCTTCTTCTTCCCTCAATACCCTTGGGCTTGCAATCACTTTTTCCATCTTGCCTTAGAAA
Source organism: Crypturellus tataupa (assembly GCA_034781795.1). NCBI lineage: Eukaryota > Metazoa > Chordata > Aves > Tinamiformes > Tinamidae > Crypturellus > Crypturellus tataupa. The sequence continues at coordinate 1,031,420 of JAWLRI010000959.1, read as the reverse complement.
ATGAAATGAACCCTTGGTGTTCATTAAAAATTTATGGTCTTGCTTTTCAGGACAGAACATACATCACTGGTGCACATACATGTGAATAATACATGCTATGTATATACAACTATCTGATCACAGACTGCAAGTATGCGATGAACACAGACACCATGCAAACTGAAATGAATCAAGCTAAATTAATATTTGCATAGCACTCTAGAGTAATCTAATTAGAGGTGCCAGAGAAGAACATAATGTAATTATTGCTCAAAGCTCTTACAATCCACCAGTGATAGCTATGCAACAGATTAGTATCTCACCTCATTTACCTTTTCAAAGTTCAGTAATACTACTACAAAGATACAATTTAGGTCACATGTATCATGAGCTAATTAACTAATCAATCCATTAGAGTTTTTTGTTTGAACAACTTTGTACAGTGAGGACACAGAAGAAGGACACAGGAACAAGATTACAAGCTCTGCTTGTTTTATGCAACTTTATCAAATTCAGCTATTTGGTAACAGTTTAAATAAACTTCTTGCTCAGGAAGAGTCAACAAAAGCTGTACATTAAAAACTTCAAATCATGTAGCTTTTAAAGTAAGGACTGTAGAAATTAACAGTCTGCAAAAATAATCAGCTTTAAATGTCACCCATTTACTTGGGATCTATGGGTCGATATGATGTTGGATGATAAAGATGTGCAAGACAGAACATGATGAAAATCAAATTTGAGTGCTGATCTTGCAAAGACTGACTGAAGAGCTTAAATATCTAGAACATTGGACAGACTAATTATTATAAGTTAAGGATAAGATTCAAGAACAATTTACATTATAAAGACATTTCAATAAATGGCTGAAGCATACAATCATTAGGCAAAAATTTCAAGTCAGGCATAATAGTAGTAGTCTTGGCCTTTTATGATACTAAATTTATAGCAATTACTAACAACAGCAAGCGGAATTTTAAATAAACATATATTAACTTAGAGAAAAAAACATGTTGCAAAGCAATGAAATATGTATGCAGAACCACACTAAAATGGTCAGTTATCTAAGTCTATGAATAGGATGCAGTTTAAAGTCATATATTTAAAGGGTTCTATGTCCCTTTAAAATAAAAAAAAATAAAAGGATAATGGATGAAATTTGCAGCCACACTTACAGAACGTAAGTTTTATTTAGGCACTTTATTCAGTATATTCAGCTTTATTCTTCATTTCATGTACTTTCAGTACCTGGAGAGGAAGCCAAACTTAGAGTCTAGAGCCCTCACGCTACGTGCAAAGAAAAATCAATATCTCAAAAGTGATGAAACACTAAAGCGTGCTTGAATTTGCAGATCATCAAAAAACAGCCAATAGAAAGTGCCAGGCAGAGGGGTGTGTTTGAATTCTTACGCTAGGGAACAAATATGTGCAGAGTAATAAGGTCTCCAACTTACTGAGTAAATATTTCAACTACCATGATGTTATACAACAAAATGGGCACAAGCATAATAAAAAAAGCAGCTTCACAAAATGAAACATTTAAGGTTTGTTCTATTACTAGAACCTGGCTGAGCTCAGGAAGCGGTACACAGAACTGCAGGAGCACAGTGAAACTGATTATAGCAAGTTTAAGTTGCCCTCAAACAACTGCCAAAATTTCAGTGAGAGAAAGCCAGGAAGGTGCATGGCCCTGAGCAATCTTTCACAGGACACCTCCCTGAACACTAATACCCACAAACCTGCTCTAACCTGGTCCTTAAGTTCCACTTCTAAGGCTAGTGGAGAATGTGACTAGACCAGAGAGTACAGCAGAGATTAACTTGAATCGTTTGGATGCCAAAGACAGCTACAGAACTGTAGATCTCCAGAGATATAGTTTAGCCTCGCTGGTTTCAGTAGAGGCTCTAGTGAGATATTCTACCACAGGAAACCAGCCTGGATTTCAGGAAGGAACACTGTGCTCCTGAATGCCGAGGTCACACTGGAAATAGCATCTAAAAGTTAAGTAATTTAAGATGCAGATTAACATACTTTTAAATTCCAGTTGCCAGGGTGTGCTAGGGCAGAGAAAGGGGAATCCCAGGCTCTCCTCCTTCGTTGCAATTTTTTTGCTTCTTCTTTTCACCAGTACTATGCACAAACAAAACCGGATGAACACCACACAACCTCCAAGCGTGCCATTTTTACTGCAGATTTCTAGGTATCCCACATCTCCTGGCACCCACATTCTCTCCTCAACTCTGAGCACTTCCACTTTGATTAACAGGTCCAAGGCCAAGCCCCAGCTAGATCTTCATTTACAACTCTGGCTGTCCTAATGCCACCAACAATGCAAATATCATGAGCCCAGGAAATAATCTTACGCTCAATTTAAGCACAGAGCCTGCCGCTGCAACAGGAGAATGTCACCACTTCAACACCTCTGGCTGGAACGTATCTGATGGAAAAGGAACCCTCAAAAATTTGGAAACAAAAGTCTAACAAGTCTGAGCACGTACAGGGATTCTTCAAAGGCTTAGCACTAAACCCTACATCTAAGTACATACAGGATCATCAGGAATTATTCACAAAGGTCTGGTTTATTGACATATTTCAAGCACTTGGCATGTACTTAAAGATAAGAAGCACACAGCAGGACCAATGAAGCACAAGTCAAAACAAAAGCACTGAAGTAATTTTAGGCCTCTTAGAATTCAGATCCATTAACAATATGGCAAATGAAAAATGACCATAGATGGAATGTGATGGAAAGTGATGGAATTCACAACATTTAAAAAAAAAAAAAAGCAGCATAGGCAATCCAAAAAAATTGTCCTACATGACCATACTGGTAAAATCTGTTTCGCCAAACTCACTTTGCTCTTCGCAGCATAAGCAGGCAGGGAGCAACGGAGAGGGGCAAGCGGACTGCCCCCAGCAGAGCATGACAACCGCAGGTACGAATCATCTGCCAACTGGTTGAGCAACATGGAGCGAGCCCTCCTGGCCCAGTGTCCCATATGTGCCCCCAATCAACTTCAGCTGATTTATCATCAGCTGACCACTTGGAGCTTGCTTACTCCAAGACTAGGCTTGCAAACAACACAAAAGCTTCAGTGAGAGTACCCACCCTGAAGCCCAAAGGAAGGAGGCAGAGGAAAGCAGCAAGGTCTTGTTTTAAAAGACAAGGCAGCTGCACTGAAAGCATGGAGCTGAAGGCACTGTAGGAGAGATGTGGGAAGATGCTACGGCCCAGTGATGAAAAACTTCTTTGAGTTATGAATCCCTACCACATAGGGCTGATGGAGTTTTTAAGTTTGTTTTTTCCCCATTATTTTTTAGAAAAACCTTTTTTATTTACCCTACTTTCTATGAAATAGTCACATTAATTCCTATATTTTCCTAACTCCCAAGATTAAAGTTCAAACATTAGTATGTTAGGCTGAACTTTCTGTTTTCTGTTGTTACTCCTTTTTAAAGAAAGTGTGCTGTTTGTGGGGGACATTTGATTCCCATAAAGCAGGCAATGTCTCCTTGCAGCCAACACATTTTCCTCTACAAAAATTTTACTACATACACTTACATTAGCCTTTCTGAAATAACCCAGTTTCAGCAGTTAAATAAGGTGGCAGATAAACTGCCTCCAAATTCACACATTCCAAGCAAAACTTCAATTCTTCTTCTGAATCTGCCGAGATGATTTGTACTGACAGCTTGCTGCAGGTAAAAACAGTGACTCTTACTAGGAAAAAGCTAGGGAGCTTCCATGAGAGGTTGATAGCAGTAAACTCTTTCACTGGTATGGAGGTACGGAGGTGTATCTGAGGATATAATCTATGACTTCAGTTGCTCCCTTTCAGGGATAACAATTACTCCAAGTACAGAACCAAAATATTATAGCCATTAGAATAGAAAACATACCAGATATTGTAAGAAAATATATTTAAGAAGTAATGAACATTAAATATGTTTTTCTTCATCAATTGATTCCTAAGGAATCCTAAGTTGTGCCACTAAAAGGTATTTGGAGACAATTTTGTGAAATAATTCATATGGAAACACTTCATTCTATCCATATAGACACATATACATATAAATATATAAAAATTATACATACATTTATATATATACACACACACATTTCTGTTTTCTATCTGCATGCTGTAGTTTCCCAACACTAGGGCTGCAACAAGTAATACCAGCTTAAGATCTTCCATTCCTCTCTTTCAAACTGCGCTGTCCATTCCTTGGGGAAGATGCAAAGAAACTCCAGGAACCCCCAACAAAACACTGAAAGTTTCAATGGATAAGTGAGGAGGTGCTGCAAGTCAAGCCCTTACTGGGAACATTGCTGTGAGCATGCACGCTCACTTGACACACTATTTATAATACTAGACAGAGTTAGTAAACAGTTACCTTCTACAATGAGGTATGGAGGGGCTCCCACTGCTTTAGTAAGGGAAGGTTGACTCCAATAGTCAGACGAAAGAAAGTATTCTTCCATATTCTTTACAGAAAAAAAAAAGAAACTGTGGGCGGGGGTGAGTCTATCAGCGATTTCACCCCATTTCATCCTGCATAGACATAGTATTTCTCAGTTACAAGACTACTAGAGCACTGAATGTCAAACTACAAGAGAACTGTGATACTGACAGATACATAGTCTCAGTATCAATTAAAAGAAGCACTTCCAAGTGTTTTCAGGAGTTTGGAACATACCAGCCCATTTAACCTCATTTCTCATCAGGATTGTTCCTACCCCTAGCTAAGCTTAAAGGAATAACTCTAATCCTTCAAGAACACTTAGACTTGCTGAGAATCGAGAATAAAGCCTAAAGGCCATTTCAGTTGCAATGTAATACAAAATATTTAATGACTTTGTCATTCTATTCTGGAAGCAACATGTCATTCTATTCTGCAAGCAACATTAATTGCTACTGTCAGGTAAGTGACTTCCAGTTAGGATTTTTCTTAAAAAAATATTTAAGCCTAAGGTTGTACACATTTACCAATTTGCACATAAATATATTTATGCGCAAGGGAAACAAGCAAAGAGCAAAACAGATTTTTTTAAAACAGAAGATGAATCTTCTCTACATCTTGCTAACTTAACAGATATGAAAAAGAAAGAGTTTGTTGACCCTCAGGCCCAGGCTTATCTATTTGTACAGGGTTTTTGTCAGAGTGCCTTTGGGAAGGTTTAAGATTCTTTGAGTATTTTAACTATTGAATTCTAGTCTTCTGAAATACTGCAAATGTTTCATAATGCCAATACGTTTATTTATAAACTTTAAATGTACATACAAAAAAACAAACAAGAGAACATTGCACCACTGTACTGGATTATCTTTATGCATGACAAAAAGAATTGCTTATATACAAATGAAGAAACTTTGCTACTGATATATTGAAAATGCAGATATCTTAAAAATGACCATTGTATTTTTAATATCTTATCAAATTTAAGTATACTTTAATTTCAAACTGCAGGAAATCTCCCATTTCTTTAATGAAAAAAAGAAGTCTACAAAACCAAAAAGGCACCATCCAAAAATGAGTTGCTGAGGAAATTAAAAAGATTACCCACTTAAAATTTAGAATAAGTTGGAAAAAAGTTTACTTGCTAAAGGGGAAATAAGGAGAAATGTACGGTTTTGAGATTCTAAAATGAATTTGTACAGAAGAAAAAACAGTTAAGGATTTAAGTGTTAAAGTATTTTAAGTTGGGGGTAGGGGAGGGAAAGACACATGTCAGTCTGGCAGTGTTGTAACAGAAGCAACCAGAAACAGTTTTTAGATTACTGCTTCCCTCCTATCTATACCACACTACACCCTTCCCAGCCTAAGAAAGTGAACTGCCATTACAGGGCTGGCCAAAGCACTGACCGATATTCTGCAGTCACTACTAGCTATTCGTAGCATGGAAGAGGCTTATATTTCACAAAAAAAAAAAAAAAAAAAAAAAAAAAAAAAGTGTAATAACAGAAGGGAATATTCTATCCTGAAGCCTAAAGTGACATAATAAAATAAATATACAAGCTTTTGGAGATAAGCCTCTGTTTTCGAAGAAGTCTAAATTAAAGAACTTCTATTTAACACAGCAAGCAGCAGTGTTAAAAATCACTGATCCTGAAAAAAAAAAAGTTTCCCCCAAGTTTGCAAGACAATCATGCAAACAAATATGCAAATTAAATTTTATCATGCAGAAAAAAGATCAAGGAGTAATAAAATGATTATGAGGCTGGAAAGGCTTGAGGGAAGATTTAACCCTTCAGGAATGATGAGAAGACAGCAAGAGTGTGTAAACATCTGACAGCATAAATACTAAGGAAAGCGGGTTCATGGGAGCACCCATAAGCATAACCAGAACAAGAGCAGTTAAATTAAGAACATGAAGAGGTAGACTGAACAGGAGGACTTACTTTCCAAGAGCAGTTTTAGTACACAGCATATTAACCTTTCAAAGGAAGCTGTTTGGGAGATTCGGAACAAGAGCAGTAGGAATAAGCATTCAAAACATAGAATAATCTCAGGGATTAGTGAGCAATTTGTACTCAGGAACCCCATTTTCAGAACCAGATGATAGCTTAATGCACCTTCACCGAAAAGCAGCGGTGCGAGCTCACGGGATGAGCACGCGGCCGTCACTTCCATTTGCTTTCTCTAGTATTTTAAAGAATAGGGATTTACAGACTGCCCCTGCATGCCTGACTAACGGGCAGCTCAGGGGCGAGGCGCACAGCACGAGCAGCGATGCGCGGTACTGCTGCGAGGAGCCGCCAAGGCTCGAGGGCCTCCTCAGGGGGGCCCCGTCCGCGAGGCTCCGCACGAGGCCCCCGGGCTCCGCTGCCAGAGCCCCTTGCCGCCCCCGGCCGGACCCGCTGGCGCCGCAGCAAACGGGGCTCGGCCGGGACCTGCACCCGCACGCGTTGCCGCAGGGCGGTGAAGACCAGGCTACGGAAACCCCGAAGGGCGGTTTGGTCCAGGCTCTTCTAAGCGTCCAGCCCGCCGCTAACGCGCTGCTCTTACACACCGCCACAAGCAGGGCCACGGAAGTTTGCAACGCACCGTGTGTTTCACGGGACCACAAGGACGGCCTCTTTGGGAGCACCGCCCGCCCTACCCCACGGCGGGGCGAGGGGCTCCTAATGCCGGCGGGAAGCGCAAGGCGCTTCCCGAGGCGCCGCCGCCGCCGCCTCCCCGGGGCGCCCACCTCGCTGCGTCCATCTACGCGTGGCTCACGCAGCCCGCGGCACCGGGCACAGCGCGGCGCCCGGCTCCTGTGTGTGCGCGCTGAGGGCGGGCCCACGCACCTGGTCTCCTGGTTGCTGAACTTCTTGGTGACCACCTTGCCCAGCTCCAGCCCCAGGCGGTCGGCCACGCGCTGCGACAGGTCCTGGTGGGAGCTGCCGCTGAAGAGCACGATGTTGGGCATGGCAGGAGGGACGGGGGCTGAGGGGGGCACGAGAGA
>JAWLRI010000959.1:1006272-1023362 GCA_034781795.1 Crypturellus tataupa | reverse complement strand
GGGCCGAGGCGGCGCCGGCCCCGCGTCCTCTCGCCGCCGCGGAGCGCCCGGGCAAGGGGCGTCCCGTGTCCGCCCGCAGCTCCCCCGCTCCTGCGTCCCGGTGCCAGCGGCCCTCGGCGGTCACTAGGTGCCTCTGCTAGGTACGTGTGTGCTTGCTGACACGGGTCTCTGATCAGCTGCACCTACCGCAGCTGTGCCTGAGCTCCGCCTGCACCGTTCGTTTTTCTGTCACGTCGCTTGGGAATTGGCTGTGCGTACGAAGCGCTGGCAGAAAACTGAGCACAGGCAAAGAAGAAGTTTTAGCTGTAGTAACTGCAGGTGCACGTGTAAAGCTAACACAGATTGCATCGGGTCAGCGACTGAAGAATTACCTCCGTTTCCCAGAGTTAAATTCCGACCCGGACCCTGAGCAGCCGCTGACTGATACCCTGTCAGTGGGGCTATTCACAATCAGTTAAACTCTAGTGATCCATAGTCGAGATTTACTGACAGCTTTAGAGAAAGTCCTGTCAGAGTGCTTCTGTCAGCTGCATTTTCAACAAAGCAAACTTCTTGAAAAGAGCCTTTCTTAGAACAAATTTCTCCATTAAAAAAAAAACAAACCCTCAAAACTGTATGTTTCACCTAACAACTGAGTAATAGTTTGGGTTAGGGAGGTATGGGTTAATAATTTTGGTTGCTTGTGCTCCCGTTCTGTGATCTAAGCCAGCCCGACAGATATTTCCACAAATCGCCAATACTTCTTGCTAAGTTTTGCATCACTGCAGCTACAATATAAACCGAGGACGCTGCTCACGGACAAGAATGGGAACAATTAGTATGGTGAGCTACCACAGCATTATTTCAGAATCTGCTATAGTATTTGATATCTTGCCAAAACCTCAAGATAAGAGGTATTTTGGTATGCCTCCATCAGCCTTTTGCACATTTCTTTTTAATTTTCTCTCAATGCAATAAAATGTGGCTTTAATTGACAACACGGTAAACACGATAGCATCTGAAAGTCAAACTTATGTCTTTTTCCAGGTCATACTTCTTCTTTAACAGCTAATTTTGCAGGCCACATTTTGTTCTTAGCTACTTGCAACTGCGAGTTTTGCCAGCTGTTGGGATTTCGTTGTGCTTTTTGATAGCTATTGTTCTGAAATATCTTGCTTCCGTGGCAGGAGATCTCAGCTTTCATTAAGTTTGCACATTTCTAATGTGTGAAAAAGAGTATTCACAGATATAACCCAGGGATCAACAGAACTAAAAGCCATGCCAGGCAGAAAAGGGTAATGTAATGCAAAATAACAAAATAAAATAGATGTGAATTTCTGAGTTTTCTAAGTAAGCTTATCAACACTGAATCCTACATTATGTATTGAGCTGGCCCATTTAGTACATATCTTTATCTGCTTTTTTCAGGATATCTAATTAAAACTCCTTTCACATGGAAGTTATTATATAATTCTCTACTTGCTGGCTTAACTGGATATTCAAACACTTCCTTTCAGCTTGGCTAGCAAAAACACACTAAAATTCTTGAGCTGATTACCATTTACCCTATAGCTACAATATACAAACAGCAGTCAAATTGTCTGTGGAAGCTGATATACAAAAGAAATGTTCTGGCTGACAGGCCAGGCTGTCTTTTCTCTGATTGTAATAGACTAAAATAGTGGGCCAGAATTCAAAAAATTATGTCAACACTGCTTGAAGCTGAGTGTTTGCTTTGCATTGTTTTAGGGCAAAAATCAATTATCTTCCGCCTTTTTCTTTTGATTAAAAAGAAAGAGAACTGTAAGGTAACTACTTGCTTAACAGTAGGAAGTAAAACTTTTCTGTCTTGCTTTTATGATCATGTTGGCAGTAGTGTTAATAAATTCTTTTCTTTTTCTTTTCTTGACCCTTGATCAACAGAGTACAAGAAAATATTATTTCCTGGTAACTAGATGTGAGTAAGTATTGGTCAATTTAGCTGTGGGAAAGACTTGCAGGTGCATCATTTACCAGTCAGCTGGAACTGAGAGAGTGTGTATAATTCTCCTTTTGCAGCAGAAAGCCCTTCGAGCAAATGTATGAGAGCAAAGTAAAAGCAACAGAATGTAAAATAGTAGAACCAGAAATTAAACTACCTGGGATTCTAGTTTACAGAAAACTACAATGTTTTCACCCATCTTAGTTTTATTTCTAGTATACAGTTTTGCAAATATTCCCACATAGCTCACTCTCCTTTTGGTTCTCATATTAAACAGTGTTATAATCTGAAAAAAAAGATCACACAACATAACACAGAGTTTTTGTAGTTTTTGTATCATAATTACTTCTGGTTTTCTTTTCAGATTACAGAATATCTTTATTCTAGTTGGAAAATAAAAGCAGAAAGTCCAGTCATTTAAAAAAGAACACAGACAAAATCCTGGTTGGGTCCCCAGAAATGCAACCCAAATAGCAGAATGTTTTGTTCCTTCCTTTTAGCATCATATTTCACAAAAGATTCCACTGGTGATTTTTGCTCTCAGTTACATCATTTCTTTGTCAAATGCAGGGCTTGGGTCTGAAAAGAGTTAATCTTGAAAATCTAAGATTTAAAATAAATAGTTGCAGGCTATTTGTATTTGTCTTGTGGATTTTTAACTGTAAGTGTACATTCAGATCATGAGATCAAGATTTTCTCAGAATCTGCTTTAAAACTGAGGGCTAATATTTGCCTCTAAGCACTTGTCTCCAGAGGCTTTGGCTTGAGCAATAAACAGTAGGTCTTGAAGTCCTTGGTACAGAACAGCCACAGCTGACAACATTACAGTCACATCTGTCCAAGTCTATTATCTCTACATTTTATGCCCCACAATTCTGTTATCTTCGATCTAGTTCTTCCAAAGCTTTTCCTATCCTGCGAGTGTAAATGCAGCAAAAGATGTCAAATGAATAATTCCACTGAGATGGCGTAAGATTTTGTCATCAGACCTTTGTAGCTCTTCCTACCTCCCAATAACATAGGATGTTCTTTATGACTCTGGGCCCCTGCTCCTCCCAAATTACCCTAGATGTGCCCAACTTCCTCATATCTCTCGCCATCTCTGTTGTACTTCCAAATCCCCCTAGTTTCCCTACTTTGATCTTTGGTTTCCAGTTTTCCTGATTCTAACATTACCTCCAGATATTTTTTGAAGACTGAATATTTCAGCTGCTGTTTCTCTTTCAGATCCACTGCTCTATCATATGCAATTCAGCTGCTCATTAACTCTCTGATCACTTAGCTCCACTTTTCTTTGTGAGGCTGTACAGCTCCTATTGTTTCACCTACTTTAATTTATGAAGGAGCTTAATGCCTTTCTTACATTTATACTGAATGAAGATGCTAAGCTAAATAGCTTTCATAAATTTCTCCTTACATCATTAATGCCCTTTTCTCTGCTCTACCCATGACCTACCAAGTGGTAACTAATATGATGCATGAGCAGTGGGGAGAAAATAAATAATTTTCAGGCCACAAGTTCTATTAGCTATTTAGCATGTGCTTTTTAGATCAGGGCACTTGTGCATCAGTGACCTAAACCGTTCTTAGCCCCATCCTTGTCTCCTGGGTGATGTTCTCTTTCCTCTCCTACAGATTTTCTCTTAAGCTGCCTTTAATTGAACAGTAGGAAGTATCTATTGGTCCCAAATGCAGTAAGAAGTTACTTTCGTATTCTTGTAGTTATAACAGAATGAATGAAGCATCATACTACAGTTTCCCCAAATGGCTTACAAGCTGCTCTTCACAGCTCTCATATCTACAGCATTGCTACCTGTGATACACGGTTTGTCCTGAATACAAATTATCTGCCACATTATAGTGTTGAAAACGAGCTGTTGAACATTTATTTTTTTTTCTGTAGCTACTGTAGCACTGCTGTGGGGCAAAGGGCCACACTAGATGTTTTCTTAAGATCCCTTTAAAGTCTCTTTTTTTTTCCCTGTATGCTACTACTATTCTAGATTTTATCCCTGCAAGGAGTTCCTCATGGGTTGTACAATAATATAATTCCTGATCATTTAGACTTTTCCATGTTAAGCCATCATACACTTATGATTTTGTGTTCAAGGTCTTAGTGCTGCTCTCAGACTCTAGGTACTATTTTTTATGTCTTTATGTCATGGAAGGGTTCTGTTGCTCAGGTAATTTAAAGCATCTTTATCTGCTGCAACCTATATTTCAGCTGTTACACTGTCCTTGGTTGACTGTAGAAGAGGTTTCCCATGATGAACCTGTAGTGGATTCTCACACAGCAGTAAAAAAATGTTAAAAATTGAAAACCTGTATTAAATACTTCTTTGTTATAGATTTGTCTGTTACAAAGCTTTGTTACAACTTTCTTTGTATTTGCTTCCTTATAAAGATGATGTTACACTTCTCCAAGTTTTTGGTGCAGTCTGTCTCTGTTAGGAAATTCCAAGTTGAAGGAAGTCAGTTACTTAGTAAAAAGCAATCTTATTCTCCCTGTTTAGTCCTATCCATTTAGAGATCCTCCAGTTTAAGTCACCAATGAATCATGAAACACTTAAACTTTTGCACAAATATTCCTACCAATACATCATCTGTCAACTCTTTCCAGGAAAAGATTCATATGATATTTAAATTCCTTTCTTGTTTCAAGTCTTTTTTTTTCAAGTGTTTACAGAACTTTCATTCCTGTTTTACAACTTACTTTAATTCATTTTCTCCATTTTTTTTCTTTCTACCTTTATTTCGCCCACCGGAACTTCAAAAGGAATATTAGCTCATATTCCTTGAAAACTCATTCTCTCTTTGAATAACATTTTTTTTTTCCCTTTGATTCCTCCAGTTAGTCAACAGTCTGTCTTCATCATCTTCTGTGCTATCACTTTTATGTGGCGGTAAATGCAAGACCACCAACTGATCCTGAAAACAAATATTTCTTTGTAATGTCTATATATAAACAGGATTGCTTCAAAATGTTACTTCACAGAACACAAGATTTAGGTACTGGGAAAAAAGAAGCGTAGGAACCACACTGCTGCAAACTGAGGTGGAAAGAGAATAGATCAATACATATTATCCTTTCAAGATCTCAAAGTCAAAACCAAAGCTCTCTATACAACTGTTTTTTATCCTTTTGAAAAAAATGAAGAAAAATAGCCTAGTTCAAGATAAAAGATGAAAGATTTTAATTTCTTTTTGCAAGGCAAATACATGGGAATTTTGCTTCAGGCTGATTTGGAAAGTTTTAGTTTGTCTTTTATGTACCTTAGTGCCATCTCTGGGAGCCTTAGGACTCCAGCCAGCCTGCCAGACTGTTTGCTTCTTCTCCACTCTAATCTTTACTAAATCAACACATCTCCATGCAGTGTCTTAGTTCTGTTAAATTACATTTTTCCAAAAGAATACCATTCTGCATGGATTGACAAAAGGGAAGAATTGAGAAACAAAAAAGAGAAAAGATCATGATCTGAGACTTCCTCCTTTTTTTAACACACCATGCTTTCACAACCACAGGCACTTGCTTTTGGCTGTGGTGAGAGGCAGAGTAACAGATATCCGAGTCAGATTTGGTCTGACCCAGTAGAGCTTTTCTCATGTTGTTGAATTATATTCTTACATATTGACAGCATAAAAATCCCAGGAGTCAGATGAGAGTAAAGTCTCCCTGAAGGTCGATGGCCCCAAGTCTATTACAGAAGTCTCAGTGGTGCCTCTGATTCTCTTTTGTCTATCACTATTACATTCCTACTGCTTCAAACGAAAGAAAAGCACATTCAAATTTCATATACATTCCATCTACTCTGGGTAAAACTCACTAAGGGAAACTTTAGGAGCTCTTCTGACATTTCTCTGGCTGTTGTTATGCAATGAGACCCAAGAACATTTCATTGGTCCCACATCGGAGTGATTGCTCCATGTCAGGACAAGATCTGCAAGTGGACCATTAATTTTCAACTACCTTTTGACAGGCAACCTAAACATACCAAAAGGAACACACAGGAAGTATTTTCCAGTCCCAAAGTTACCCAAAGTTTACCCTTCTCTTCCCTGTTATTCCCTCCTCTTTTTCTGTATCAAGTTTCACTAACAATGGCATGATAAGTACCAAAAAGAGAAATTAGATGAAATATCAGAGGTACTCTTAATTCAGACTTGCTACCCCTAATTCACCAGAAATCACTCCACCTCAGAATATTTTTTTCATATTGCCTATCTTCATATGCAAATCAAAATAAACAAAAAACTACATCACCAATACTTGATTCTTCTTGATTATTCTGGGCTGATTTCAATGACAGTTCCATTAGTTACCATCAAGACTGAAAGCATTGGATTTTATGACATTCCTATTCCAAAGAGAAATTAGAGTGTTGTGTATATTAGTTTAATTCTCATTAAAATAAATTCTATCATAATCATGTACAGAGTTGTTATGAAGTGGAAGGAAGGAGGGTGAAAATCGTGCGACTGTGCACCACTGACGACTGTGGTGCATATGTCCCCAAGCCATGTAAAGTAGGACCTGCTGTGTCCTGCTGCTAGTTGGACTGTTATCCCTCTAGTGAAACTGTCATTGACTTGTAAGGAAGAAGTATATGCAGAGAACATAACTATTTTAAGGAGACCTGCTTAAATTTTGAATGTTATACCACAATTACTATGAGACACTTGCAGACTGTTTCAAAAATAATACCTGTTCACAATGGAATTTTTAAGACTGACCTAAAAATATACCCTTTATTCTCACACAGCTTGGCAATTGTGCCATTGGGAACAGCTGTTTCTGTTTTACATTGTAAAGGTCTTCTTCAAGATTCAAAGGGACAGGAGTCTTTCAAGCAATTGGTTTTGCAAAAGCTGAGAATACTGGTCATATGTATCCAAGAAATGTTTCTACACGAATGAGATCCTGCAGATTTTGATACTTTGAGATGCTAAAAAAGCATCTGGAGTCTTGGAGTCTTTAACCAGGAAAAAAAAAAAAGGTGGGGGAAAGGTGTATGTATGCAAAAGTGCTTCAGACAATCCACATAGTAATGTTCACTTCTTTTATGAGGATAAGCATAGAAAACAATATTGAAAAAGCATATTTCTTTGTGATTTTTGAAGCCAGATTTCTCAGTAATTTTTGTTTCAACTTTATAGTATTGTAATAGCAGATTGTGAGAGTGCTACACAGCTTTGTTTTCTTGTCCTGTGTATCCTGACTTCAAACTACTCATGAGGCTCTGCACTGATACTCTGTGAAGTATATCAATGAATAAAATCATTCATAAATGAAAGACCTAATACTGAATTAGCTGAGGAACTTTGTTTTGCATCAAGGCTAAAACTGTGTTCAAGGCCTATTTTCATAGAACAGTCTCCAGGTTTCATAAATACTTTATATCAAAAAAGACACTATTTTTTAAAAATTTCTTTCATTGTTTTTTTCTCTATGCAAGATCTGTCAGTTTCTTTCCTATTTCCTGCTCATATTTATGGTAAACAAGACATTTCTTGCCATGATGAAATTTACAGTAACAGAGATCTTACGGTATCTGCAAGAAGTAAAAGAGTAAAATATCTGTGCTCTGTCTCTTTACCTCTCATATTCCTTTACGTTTCTCCTAAGTAGCTATGTTGGAGCCTCCACAGATCTTCACAAATTCTCTTGTCATATCTATGGACAGAATGACACCCCAACTTTTGCCAGTGGATATTCAATGCTACAATGCAAAGGCAGTGCGTATTTCTCAATAGAAAAGGTGAAGTCAAATTTTTTCTGCAATCCAATTTTCTGTACCAGCAGCCTTAGCAATATAGTCACAACCTAACATTTGATTTTGTTAAAAAACAAAAAGGACATTTACTGCTTAGAATGTGCAATGTTATAAACATTCCTAAAAGTGGCAAAGCTGGGTTGCAGAGTGAATAAACACATATAAAAATATACATTTTTTTATTCCTTTCTGAATCATAACCTTCTTTCTGCTATTCACAGCAGATCTAAAAGCCCAAGAGTAGATGAATTAGGAAGCTGCCAACTTCTGTCCGTGAACTTCAGGAAGACATTTTCTGCTTTGCCTGTGCTAGAAGAGATAAGAGTCAGCTGCATGTCAGGCCTGAATCCTCACCTCCTGATTGCACAGTGCTGTTTCCTCTGCTGTCCTTGACACCAGTAGGGAAGAAGCTCCAATGCGAAAGGCACTTGTACGTGCTCCTTCCAGCAGCATCAGTCTGTGCCCCTTCCTTTGTCACAGCAGCAGTTGGAGCAGAAAGCCGTGCTCTCTCCATCTCTGCAACTTACTGCTGACTTACTGCTGTCCTCAATGGGAGTGACGTTCAGAATAATTAAGGCAAGATACTGCAGGAGCCAGGCAAGTTAAGCAGGGAAAAAGGGATATTCAGTTCAGGTTGCTAAAGGGTAAGGAGATACTGATGAAAATTATGTAATGAAGGGATTGAGAAAGAAGGAAGGGGTCACATGAGCAAGAGAGCAGCTGAAAATGGGGTGGAAGAGGAGACATGGAGACATGGAAGAAGAACATGGAGAACATGTATCCTCACACACACCCACTCTCCAACAGGCCTTTAGAAGGTTCCATATTTCGATATCCTGTTGGACCTCATTTAATCTTGTCCTCTATCCACCCACCCAACACCTTAACTCCTGAAAGCTTCCTAAATCTTAGAGCTTTCCTGGGCTCCAGTATATCTAATGGCATATGCCAGCTTTCCCTTCAAACACCAAAGCCTCTTGACTGCCAGCTCAACCAAAACTTGATTTCAGCCAGTTGCTGTGAAAGAAACTGAGCTGGCTCTTGATCTTACTCTATGGAGATATAAGACCCATTTGTCTACTTAGTACAGTTTTAAAAAAATGCTTCTGTACAAAAGTCTAGATATTTTGTTGATCATTTTGTTGTCAATTATTTGTTGATAAAGCTTCAACTGCATCTGCTTACCTTGACATATCTTCTGTAGAACTCTGTTTACAGATTTACCATGTCTGTTGCATTTGAAAACACTGTTCTCAATAGCTTATCTTCTTTTCTCAGTGAAAAGCTGACAATATTTATAGTTAAAAGCACAAGGAACACATATTTTCAAATATATAAACCGATTAACTCATTGAACAACTTCTGTTCAACTAACCTCAGGTGTTGTGGACTCAGCCCTCTCTTGAAATATCAGAATCATAGTCGTCAGATTCTCTTAAGTTCTTTCTGTCCTTCCAACATTGTGTCTTGGAACCTATTTGTCATTGGTTAACTCAATCTTCTTAGCTGAGGGTGGGAAGAGATAAACTTCATTAAGGTCTGCCTATCATGGCCACTATTACCACTGGGAAAAGGTAAAGGCAAAAATTAAGGTTGTGATGATTAAAAGAACCTTTTAGGAGATTAGGTGTGTCCTGTGAACAGAAGAGTAAAAATGCAAGACATAGTGGAAAGACTGCTAATGTTCATGTCAAGAATGTGTATGTTTTCTGTGAAGTTCACAAAGAGATGACATACGGGTTTGTTTAACCACAAAAATCTGCAAAGTATTAATCAAGAGAAGGAAGAGGGATTTTTCAAACTGTCAGCATAACCCTACAAAAGACAGAACTTCAAAGTGTCTTCAAATCTATTGGAAAAGCAAACGTGCAGGATACAGAGACATCATCTATACTAGCAAATTAAACATATCCCAAAATGTACCTTAGTACCAAGGCAAAGTGGCATGTAATGAAGCAAAAATCTATTTTTTGAACAGCATCTGCAGGCAAACTGCAGGCTGCCTAGTGGGTAGGAGCCCCGCAACAGCTGAACTGTCCCCAAGAAATATTCAGGGAAAGCAGTGAGGAAGGGCTGAGTTTGCATAAGTTTGATAGCACAAAGAATCATGCTCCAAAGATCAGTAGGATTCTTAGATGTGTTCAAATCTCCAGCAGATGTACAGACCACTAGCCCAGTAAGTTTTTAGGGCAATGATCCCCTACTCCTAACCTCCTTTCCCTGAAATCTAGAAGGAGGTCCCGATGAAGTGACTATTTTTGAATTTGTTGCCACGAGAAAATGACTGAAAGTATAAAGGTGGGAAATAAGCTTGGGGAAAGTGAATGAGAAGAGTTTGTTATAGGGAGAGGTAGGTGTCAGAGGATTAGAATAAAAATAAAGTAACAAACTCAAGGATCTGGCAGATGGAGTCTTCTGTGAACTTAATTTAAATGACAGAAGGCTTCAACGACAGTAGCAGAAACTGAAAAGGGCTATAAATGGACAAGAGCAAACTGCTCTGATGCAAGACAGAAAACAAAGATAAGAAATCACTGTGGTTGTAACAAGAATTTTTCAATAAACTGAGACTCAGAGAGAAATAATGTAAGGCACATACCCATCCATCCATAAATATGGAAGAATCAATATAAAAGATTATTATAGGCTTAAAATCAGAGGAGTTAAAGAGCATAGGAAGGGCCAGAACAAAAGAGAAATACAATTGCTTACCAAGAAAGGAAAACTCTCCTGGATTTAATTCAGATTTTGGTAAGCTGATTTAGCTCTGGAAGTCCCTGTCTCCACTAACTCTCAAGGGAATCAAAGGCAATACTAAGCACCTCTGTTCGGTTTCTGGAAGTAAATGGGATTCTGGTCAGCAGTCTATTTTCAGTGGTCAGAAAGTGTTACTCCTCACAGAAGTAATAGAAAAGGGAGTGAGGGACAAGTGAATGGGAAATTCAAATAGTCAAATGTAAAGACTCCTAGGAAGACACTTTTGACAGTCTTTTACAGTATCCTTATAGACAAATTAGTGACATGTAGACTACAGAAGTAGGCAACAAGTTGGGTGGAAATTTGGCTGACTCATCAGGCTCAATGTACTGTCATCAACAGTACAAAGTCCAGCTGGCAGCTCATTATGATTTGTGCTCCTCAGAGATCAATACTGAGGTCAATACTGTTTAACTTCCTTATTAACAACCTGAACAATGGGACAGAAGTCCATGCTTGGGAAGTTCAGAAACAATACAAAATGAAAGTACTGGAGAACAAGGTTGCTATTCAGAAGGACCTCAACAAGCTGCAGAAGTGAACTGACAGAAAGTGCATGAAGTTCAACAAAGGCAAGTGCAAAGTCCTACACCCAGAGAGGAATAACCTCCATCTACCTCACCTACTCACTGCCAGTGGATGAGACAGCAGCGTTGCAGAAAAGGACGTGGGGACCAAGTGGAGGCTAAATTGAACATGAGGCACCCACGCAGCTTTGTGGCAAAGGCCAGCAGCCTCCTGGGCTGCCCCTAGTGTTGCCAGCAGGCCAATTACCTATCCCCATTCAGCACTTGTGAGACCCCATCCAGGGTGCTGCACCCAGCTCTGGGCTCTCCCTTACAAAAAAGACATCAGCATCCTGGATTGAAGGTCCCCAAGCTGGTTAGAGGAATGGCAGAGAGATTTGGTCTTGTGTAGACTTAAGAGGTAACTTGCTACTGTCTACAATGGGAGGTTCTCTCTAATGGGAGATTATAGACATGATGGAGCCAGACTCTTCTTGAAGATGCACAGTGGTAGACGAAGAAGCAATGAAGGCAAGCTGGAACATAAAGAATTCTGAATAGAGACGGGAGAAACATTTCACCTGGAGGGTGGTCAGCTACTTGAACAGGTCCACAAAGAGGCTATGAAATCTTCAGCGATGGAGATATTAAAAACTCCACAAGTGTCTGAACCACCCAAATTAATTGGACTTACTTTGAACAGGAGATTGGATAGAATGGCATAGCAAGTTCTCTTAAACATATAATTTTATGATTATGAAAAAAATGCTGATTGCTTTTGAAGACAAGAGATGGGTATGCTAGTTATGTGAGGGGGATCCCTTCCCTCTTCTCAGAAGTGGTTTTCTCTGATATCCGTTAACCCGCTTGCACTAGAAACTCTTACAGATTGTAGAACTAAATTTCACATCAAATCATAATCTAAAAATGCTTAGTCCATGTGGAAAACCTTAGATGTTTCTATGACCTGATTCATCCTTACCTGACAAAACAATCACACTAAAGATATGGCAGGTCTTACATTACAAGAAGCCAAATCATCATTTCCAGCAGTTTGAAGATTAATTATCTTTGTTCCCACCCCTTGAAAGGATTTTTGACCTAAAAGCAACCAAAGAGTTTCTCTATTTAGAAAAGAAATCTTTTGTCACTATTCTACACTTCATTAGGAATCTTTTCCCCATTTCCATTAGTTCTGCTCAACTGTGCAGCATAGGAAGGACTTGATGCTAAGGAATTAAAATTGGCCCATTAATTTAGATTTTCCATTAATTATAGGATTAATGAGCTGCATGTAAGTGACAAGGGGGTCATACTGTGACAAGATGGGTGTTTCGGAATTACTTAAATCATAAGCACCTCTTCACACTAGACTGCAGTCCCAAGACTACATTTTGTAGTGGGAAGAACCATTTAATGTTTATTTGCTCCCAAATAGGGAGCAAAGGCTTGCTTGGGATGTCAAAAAATGCAGACAGTTTTCTCCAGCAAACCAAGAGTCAACAGTGACAATAAAACAAACCTGATGCTAACTCTAGTCTGTTTCTTATGGTATTAAAATGTTAAATGAAAATCTACAGTAAGGCTATGAAGAAAAAGATTGACTCTTTTTTTTTTTTTTTTTTTTTTCCTCTCTCTCTCTCTAGACCTGAGTATAACTGCTTGGATGCCACAAGATTTAATTTCCTGCCATCAAGTCTGATTTCTTTTTTCAGTCTTTTCAGTCTTTTCCTGTTCCTAACGAATGGCACAAAAATACGCTTCACATGGTTTTCTTCTGTCTAAGGTGACTTTTTCATTTCTGCCTTAGTATTCTTATTGTTTGAGATAAACATTCTTGTAAAAGGCAGAATATAATCTCTATTTGTAGCTTAAGAGAAAACACATTGCATTCTTGTATGTTATTCCATTAAAAACACCACTGGAAGTACTGGGTTGGCTGGAATTAATTACAACTGGAAGAATCAGCCTTTAAGTGCTTGGGGAAGATCAGGCAATATAATAGCTACTCTGAGGATTTTGTGTATTCTCGGTTATTCTCACTTTTATGGTGGGTGTGGGTTTTTTTCCTCTGTTTTATCCCTTCACATAATACCCAGGTGCTCTGTGTTCTAGTCTGGATCGGAGCTCAGCTGCATGGACCAGTGATTTAAGGCAAACTCACTCAAGAAGAAAAGCACAGAAAGTGAAGGCGAGCATGCATGTGAATATATGGAGGCATTACATGCTCTTTTTTCCTTAAGTAAGTAAATAAATAAGTAAACTTATATAATGCTTCAGTAGTATTTCTCCTTTTCAAAATTTCAGAGCTAAATTCTTGAGTACAAGGTCTATGGGACTGGGACATAATTTTCTCTTATTTTTAGTATAAAAAGTGTATATTATGAATATTAACTGTTAACTAATGTCTTAGCCTTTTTCAATGAATCATGAAGATATTAAATTATAAAATGATACTAGCTTGCCTATGTTCAACTATGAACATAAAAATTTCACAGCAGACTTTTGCAACCCATAAATATGAAAAAAAACCTAAGCACTTTAACATTACTAGAATAAGGCAAAGATATCTAAACATGAATTATGTGACCTTTTCTTTCTGGAGTAAATAGGGAACTTAATTCAGAAAGTTATACGGCTTTGAAGACTAAGCTCACCCCTTTCCCTAGAAAGAAAATCATATGCAACTATTCCTCAAAACGATGTACACTGATCTCGTTAGATAGAATGTGTGCTTGTGAGAGGACACATGCCAGTTTTCTTTTACACTGAAGCTACGTATGAGCTAGAGGTATGTGGCAGAGGGCCTGTCAAGAAGGGAATCTAATTTGTATTTCTTTTTTACACTTTTCAAAAAATCTAATACTATCAGATGAGCATTTATAAAGCCCTCAAGTGCTTATGAGCATTTACAAAGACTTCAAGATCTTCTGGAATCAAAAAGAACAAAATACTACTGGTTATTATTAGTTTGCAAGAAAGCCTAAGGCCTATACCCAGAAAAAAAGGCTCAGATAAGGCATAAAAAAGGTCAATGCAATTTTCCTGCTAGGAGTAGCTTAATTCAGCTTGATGGGGACCACAGAGAAGTTCTTCAGTGTTTCTTTCCACAATTTTTTTGTGTGTATGTGTGCAAATATTTAAATTTGATTTTTTCATTCATGTATGTTAGACTTCAAAATAGAATTGTGCAATTATTTTGTATTTCATTGTCATGCTGTGATTTTCTGGCATTGCTGGTTTGTGATACTGTAAAAAGAAGCAATACTTAGGGTTCAGGTGATATAACTGGATGATCTCTGAGAAAAAGAGAATACATTTAAGCCCATTTCAGACTTTTCAGCTGTTATATGCACCAAAAGTCATCATGCAGTATTGAGTTCATATCATGTTAATCAGAAAAAAAAAATATTTTTATTTCTTTTTTTTTATAATTTTATATTTTTTATAATTTAATTTATTTAATATTTAAGTAGTTCTATTAACCTTAAAAATATAGCAAGACAGAAAAGGAATTAAAAATAAATGAAGAAAAAGATACTCCATTAAAATACATGAAGAAAGAACTTGAACCAAAAAGGCAAGAGAAACACTGATGAAACCTACGTTCCTAGATTTCAGGAAAACAAAAAATCTCAAAATGACTTGGAGATCATTTGCTCAGATTACAATATAAAAAAAGCCATGCATGACTAAGCCCTTTAAAGTTGCTTGCTTTATATATATTCTCCAGCCACAGAGATTTAGCAGATCAGATTATAACTGCTTCTGAGAGACTAAAAGGATCATTAAAAGCAAAATTAGACTTACTTATTGTAGTGAGTGAAATATAAGCCACTTTATTTGCAGGTCAACACAGTGAAAACTTCCCCTAAAAACTGTGAGTTGTACGGGAATTGGGAACAGACAGGCAGAATGCACTCACTCTGCTGCATCGCTGCTTCAAGGTAACAACAGGTTCTTAAGAATCTTAAGAACTTGTGCCTCTTCAACAAGTTTCCACATGTTTATTAGCGTCAGATCTGACAAATTCTGACCGAGCGACAACGGAGTTAAGTTCTTTCCTGTAGTGCTGTTTCTGAAGCCCTCATCTGAAGCCAGAATGTTTTCAAAACCATTTATAGCTCCTAATAGAGATCTGAAAACACAAGTCTTCCAGAGTGCGATTTGTCTAGTGTATTATGGAAAAAGTAAGCTACATCTTCAAGTGACAAAACCCTGTTGGATAGGAGAGGGGAAGAATTTACCTGCAAATGCAGCAAATACACTATGTAAATAACATTACAGAAGGAGATGATGTTGTGTCCCTTCAATGCTGCTACAGTTTCCCGTTCAAAGGCAAATATCCTTTCCTACCAGTTATGCTTGATAATACAAAACTTGAACATTTTTTCTTACCAAAATGGTAACCACTGTTACAGATGGTAATTCTTTGACCTTAATTTTTTCTTTTTTTTTTTCCGTGTTAAATTAACAGCATTAATAAGATGTTGCTATCATTATTGTCTCCAGTTATTGCTGGACAGAATGGCTAGTAGTTTATCAGCATTCAAATTTTGTGGTTTGATTCAGTCACACAGACGTAATGGATCTGGTTAAGTTATTTTTATGCAGAGTAAATGATTGCAACATTTTTCTTCTTGCTCCTGACCCCAACATGAACAAAAAAACCGACTGCCAGTTTCATGCTTCTCATGCGAAACCTATTGTGCAGTTTCAAAGACCAGTACAGTAAGAGAGAACCTGATGTTCTTCTAAATAAATTCACAGATTAATTTGCTTAATAGTTTTGAACAATTTAGGTTATGACCCCAGTCGTTTGTCTGAGAAGTATTCTCTGGGAAATTAAATGCTTCTAGAAGAAAACATTTTGGAGTGCCACATTGCTCTTTTCCTCCCCATTGCTTGAAATGTTTCTCAGCAATAAAACATTTTTCCCACATCCATTTGCACTAGACTCATATATTTTCTTGGATTTTGAATGGAATTTTCAATAAATAAAAATATAGTATTTACATGCTGTTCCTTGCCTAATGAAAGGTCATCAAATCCTTTGTAAATACAGTTTTCTAGAGTGAGGAAATAATCCAACACAACTGAATGTAGAGAGGTCACAGAACTATTTATTTTGTATTGCTTTCCTTCACATGTATCTCAAAAGGCAATCCCAAATCTCTGATGAGACTTCAAATTGGATGTTTACACACTGATTGAAAAAGGCAGTTATTTCTTTCTACTTATATTATTCACGATTACAAAATCTATAAATTGTTCACGAAAAATCAGGAATGTTCACGAAAAGTATTTGAGGTTTTTTGGGTTTTTTTTTGCCTTCCTATCTTTATATCTCAGATAACAAGTTCCTGCACATGTGAAAATCCTCTTTTCCCTGCTCCACCGCTGCTTGGTTTTTAAAGAATTAACATCTGACCTGCTGGAGGCAGCTTGTGAAAGAGCCTATCTCAAGACTACTTCTAGCTTTTGAAAGATGCACTTCTATGGTTTGATATCTTCTCAGACTAAAGTTTTATCCAGAAAAGCTCGAACAATTTTCATTAACTGCTTCCAAGTCAGATGGCAGTAAAGGAAACAACACTGTTATGAAATACTGGCATTCATTCACAATTCCCAAGAAAAAATATTTACACTTTGTAACTTGAAATTTGTCACATAAATAATTAGTATTGCCACACAATGCACTGCAGAATAGTACTTTTTTTTCTAAGCCAGTTATTCATTTGAACTTGGAATATAAATGAGTTTATGAAAGCCACATGCCAGGATTCGCAGCATCTTTTTAAACTTTGGATCTGAAACAGTACATTCACTGCTTGAAAGATGCTTAAGGATAAAGATTAAAGGCGATATCCTGCAATTCCAAAATCAATGGCACAGTTTCTGCTGGCTTCAGTGAGGCCTGAGGCCCCATGCCTCTAATTCTGCTCATGTAAAATCCACCGTCTGCTTTTAATAATCATAGAATCACAGAATGCCTAAGGTTGGAAGGGACCTCTAGAGATCATCTAGTCCAACCCCCCTGCACACACAGGGCCACCTAGAGCACATGGCACAGGGCTGCATCCAAGCAGGTCTTGA
>JAWLRI010000959.1:989922-1006172 GCA_034781795.1 Crypturellus tataupa | reverse complement strand
CTGGACACAGTGCTCCAGATGTGGCCTCACCAGGGCTGAGTAGAGGGGCAGGATCACCTCCCTCGACCTGCTGGAAACGCTCCTCTAAATGCACCCCAGGATCCCATTGGCCTTCTTGGCCACGAGGGCACACTGCTGCCTCGTGATCAGTAATGCTGATGTGATGGTGTTGATTTGCCTGCAGTAGCAGCAGAGGGATATGCCATGGTAGGAACTTTTCCTGTTGGATTGTTCCTTTCTGAAGAGCCACCATGGGGCCCTCATGCGAGCAGCGAGAAACACGGGGTGCAGAGCCGGTGAGCCCTGCCCCTCCGTCACTCTCACTCAGCCCCGATAATACGGTGACTTCCCGCACACATCCCCTGACAGTGGGACATGAACCAGTTTTCTGAAATAGGCAAGACCTGCCTAATCAAGGTAACAACAGAGGATATGACATCTTGCTATTTGCAGGTGTATTTGTTTGAGGTTTGTCTTTTTTTTTCCTTGTTAATTCAGTCCCCAATCAGTGCTCTTCAGCTGTTATGAAATACACAAGATAGCAATAGTAACCTGGACAATTTCCTTTTCTAGACAGGAGATTTTAACCTTTTTGTATGCAGTCTCTAGAGAGCTCTAATTTAGGGTGTTCCTCAAATTCAAGGGCCAAAGGGGTTGATGCAAGATGTAGCATCACCCTCAGTAGGTGATATTAGGTAATATTCCATGTTTTTTGTTATCTGCCTGGGATTCTTCATATAGAATCAAGGATGTTGGTCTTCATCTAGAAATATAGTTTGGGCTTTTCTTTGGACACTCTGTTTCTATCCTTTTCCTTGCTCTGTGCTTTAGGTTTTCCAAAAGGGAAATAACTGTGTTCTCCACTAAAGAAACTTTGAGTAGGAGATGCTGTGGTGAATTGAAGTCTTCAGACAAAGTAAGTTTCTTAAAAGATTTAAATATACAAGTGAAATCTTATGTAAACACTCTCTACCTATTTGAGATAATATGGCTTAAAAGGAACATTCAGAGAAAGTAAATGTAGCAGAATCTGATTTCATGGAGCCGAACAGTCGTATTATGAAGCTGCTCATATTCATATAAAATGAGGTTCATTTAGCAAGATATTATCAAGGGGGCATGAAATGCTTCTGTAAGCACATTAACACTAAGTGGAAGATCAGGACAATACTGGTCTGTGCCTCAAGGAGTTAGAAAGCTATCGGTAGGTAATGCCTACAAGGCCAGAGTCTTTGGTGCATTTTAGCCTCGTCTTTCACTGTCATCTGACAGTGATGAGATGTTTACCACAGCTAATGACTAACAACAGTTTCTACTTCTGACTAAAATACAAAAGAATGCGCTGGAGAGTACTTAAGCCTTGCTATTTTCTAATGAAATGGGCCTTGTGAACTTATCTAAGGACACTTCAGCATCTTGCTGAATGCAAGAAGTAACACCTGTGTCACATGGAAAACTTTACTCATAAATCCTTCTTTCTAATATAATCTTCACAGTAGTACCTCTTTTTGGTTTTTTTTTTTTTTTTTTTTAATTAATTCTGTCTTCCTATGTTTGAAAATTCCCCCCCAAACTGGGCTGTAACCAAAAATTTCAACTTGCGTATTCAAATACTGATGGTCTATGGCACAGGGAAATTTCTGCAAATGCAAAATTGCATACTATGATTAGTGTTAGGATTCATTTCATCAACCTTTACGCATTTACAAACTAGACTTGTATCTTTGCATTAGCTTCCCCATCCCCCTCCAGGTCCCATTTAGACAGTGGAGAGAAAGAAGCATTTTGAAGAGAAAGAGTATTTCTAGTGAACATTTATCTGTCCTCTCTTAGATAGCTTCATTAAGATGAATTGAGTCACAGCCAGGAATCTCACTATTGACTATAAAGTGAAGCTGGAATAATTAGCTCAAATGTGGACATCTTCATTTGGTCTGATAAATTCCATCCTGCATGTTAATGCAAAAAAATCCCAGCTGTATTTTCATGTGAAAATACACATATGTGACAACCAACTTTACTTTCTTTTCAAGAGATGCATCCCATAAATTTAGAGTGAGGCTTTTTAGTGAAGAAATGTCAGAAGAATAGCTAATAAAATGAATAAGAAGTTAGCAGTCTAGTTATTTCCAAATTTTCAAGGATAAATATAGCTTAAAATAATCTGTATAAAAAAATTTATTTTACTGTTAGATTCATAGTCACATATTAAATATTCGCTGTCCACTTCATCTCCATTTAGACTGATGCAAAACCAATGCTAAAAACAGTATCTGAGCAGCTGTGAGCTTTGAGAAAGTTCAGCACTGCCCATCGTTCTCAAAATCTGCTTGCACAATATTATTTCTTGAATTTTCTTTTAATGATATTTGCGGTTTTATATTGATTGTTTTAGCTCTTAGAAAGAATGAGGAATCTGCCTCACAATGGTCTTTGAATTTGCCTTTCTAACCTGACAGGGACCAACTAAATCCAGGGACCAAGACATTGCTAATCACAACATATCCCCACTAAGCATTTAGTTCACATCTTACAGAGCTGTAGCTTTGAATTTTGCTAGCAGCATTGGACTTGTTCAACAGATCTTAATGAAGGACTGATTTTGTTTACATCTTTAAAAACTATATGAGCAAAAAGACAAAGCATTTTGTCAAGTTTATCTGAGACTGAAAATAATTGAACGGCTTAAGATGACAGACTGACACAAGACTATTCTAAAAAAGTTAAAGCTACCAAGACTATTCTAGAGTAACCACAACTGCAAGCCATTAAAAATACCAGGCTGCTGCTATGACTATCGAATATTGATTAAGTGTTTGCGCAGAAAAAGTAGAAGTCAATGCGTGCTTTCAAATTAATCTCCTCCTCCATTTAACTTCTTTTAAGTCACCAACTTCTTTTAAGATCACCTCCATGGCTTCTATAACCAAAGATTTTTGATACAATTAAAAATGATAAAAAAGCACACACAAACCACAAAAAGTGAAATTTTTAAAATTCTTTCAAGACTGAAATATCAGAGAAGTCTGAATTTGTCATTGTTTTCATCTCTAACTGTATTTCTTTGCTATCTACAGTAACCTAAAAAATTCTTCTACGGAGCTGATGGTGTTTTATCTCTGGAAATCATCTTGTAAGGTCAGAGTGACTTCCCTTGCTGTGAAAGTGGCAAGTTTAATCAGGCACAGAAGCAGTGAATACCAGTTAAGAAACAAATATTCAAGGCAAAAAACAACTTTTCCTTTTATTGCATAATAAGATGTTTTCCTTTCTCCTGTTTCTTTAGCCTCAGGCCTAATGGACCAACACAATCTAGGGAGACTGGAGAATGTCATACAGCCTTGGACAAGCTCACTTGCAACTACATGCACATGCATACACTTAAATGCAGATATCTATTAACTTTTACAGCAAAGAACACAGGATATCTCAAGTTGGATCCAATGCAGACTAGCTCTTGCTTTTTTTTTTTCTATTGATAATTTTATGCTTTGGATTATCATTTATTCTTTGTTCCCATCTTCATTTCATTTCTTCTCTGTTCCAAATAAAAGATCAGAAAAGAGAAAAATTTCTGTACTCTAATGCTTGATTTCATTACAATGACTGCTTTAGCCACTGGAAGACTCGAGGTTGTATTACAAATATTTCTAAACAGCTGCAATGTTTCTCTCTCTCTCTCTCTTTTCTTTTTTTCTTCTTTTTTTTTTTTTTTTACAAAATGAAACCTAAAGATAGTAATTAGATTGTAATAAGAAGCTATATCGTTCTCATACTACCTAATCCAGCAGGCAAAATTAAACAAGTTTTTGATTTAATGCTCTTACATGTGCCTTGCTAAAAGAAATTTTTTCTTGTGTAGGATTTTACTTAATTTTTGAAATAATATGAGAGTAAAAAAATAAAAGAATTTTAGAACATGATTTTTGTCTCTTCCCACTTCTAACTGGTCAGATGTTTATTGTATAATTGGACTAAAGTCTATAAGGGTTTGGTTATGAAAATTAAATATTTCCTACCACTGTAGAATAATTTACTTTCTCACTGAATCTTGAAAAAATCAGAAATTTCATAAGGAGTAAAAAATGATCTTGCCTCTCTTCAGAAATATTTGTGAGAACCACCCCTGAACAGTTCATGTTGGCTGGTGGAACTGTTGTGATACATTATGGATCTCCAAGTTCCCTATAACTTAATTTGAACACATATCTGTCACCATCCCTATCCTGTTGGTTCTTTTCACGGAAAAAAAAAGTGATTTTTTTCTCTATTGGAATCTAGTCCCTTTCTTTCTTTTCCTGCTTGGGAAATGGGCTATTCTACCTGGACAGGTCACAGAGTTAAACACTGCAAAGACATTCCAATTTCTCTGAATCCTTATCCTCAAGTTTGAGCCTTTCATTCTGCCTTTCAGTTTTGTTTGCTCTTCCCCACCTTCCAGCTTCACCACTGTTTCTTCTGCCTTGATTGACAAATGTCATCTTTGTATTCAGTACTTCTATATTCAGTACACTCTCTGAGACTCCCAGTTTGTGCTATTTTTGCAAATGAAAGGCTAACAGCAGCTTTTCCTGCTAGCACTATACTAACTTTCTTTTTCTCCCTCGTCTGTGAACTAAATCTTGAGATTTCAGTTATGTGCTAATCTACCTCACCATTTTCGCCACCTCTGCTTGCTGTGTGGGGCTCATTTCAGGCCATGTCCCATTCTTTGCCTGAACTCCGCGTCTTTGTCTTCCTCGGAAACATTACCAGCTGATGCTTGAGGGCTGCTCTTGAAGACTATTGAAGGATGTCTGATAGATTTGTAGTTTGTGGGTTCTGTTGTTCTTTTGTCTCTTTGCCATTTTTGAAACAGAAACGTTCCCATGCTTAGAAATACTATCAGTATTATTCACATTATTTTTTTTCCTGTGGTTATATGAATTACTCATTTGATTTAGTAAAACTGGTTGGCATGCCAGGTATTAAAGAGACATTGAATTTAGGACAAGATGATTGTTTTTTTTTTTTTTAACTCTCAGCTCTAAAGACCTACCCAGTACAATAAAAACATCCACTCTGCAGTCTGACAAGACTGACTAGAAGTTCAGCTGTTAAAGACATTGTCCTTAAAAAGATCTTCCAAGATAAATCTGCCAGATAAAGTCTTTCAAGACAAAAATGAAAAATTGTTTTAAAAAGCCCCACAGAGTTATAAACATTGGTTACAAAAACTTCTAGCTGGGCTATCAAATAAAAAAATGCTCTATGAAGCATTCTACAAGGATACAGGAAAGCACCAGGCTCTTGGGAACAACAGCATCTCTAAAGGCTAAGGGCAGCAGAGTGATTAATTCCATGCACTGCAAAGTCCCACATGTGAGATAGTAGGGGATGGGGGACAACTGGGTGGAAAGCGAATTTGCAGAAAAGGGGTGCTGGAGGGACAAACGAAAGACAGCAGCTGCAAAGGCTCCAACAACATCCTGGGTTTCGTTAGCAAGAGGGTTGCCAGCAGATCAAGGGATGTGATTCACCTCACCCCCTGCTCGGAACTTGTGAGACCCCATCCAGAGGGCTGTCCCCAGATTTGGGCTCTCTGGTGCAAGAAAGACACTGGCACCCCGGAGTGAGCCCTCAGAGGGCTGGTAGAGGAGCAGCACACATGAGGGAAGAGAAGATGCTGAAAGGTTTGGGTTTGTTCATCCTTAAGAAGAGACCAGGTTGCTTTAGTCTACAACTATCTAAAGAGAGGTTATAGAGATGACGGAGCCAGGCTCCTCTCAAAGGTGGATCGCTACAGGAGAAACTTTTTCACCTGGAGGATGATCACACTGGAATAGGTAGGTTCTGAAATCTTCATCCACGTGGATACTCAAAATTCAGCCGATCTCAGAGCACCCTGACCTTTCAACATGAACGTATGACTCTGTGTTGTCTCAGATATTGCAGGAGTAAGACCCTGTGGCTGAGCCCCTGTATTCTTCTCCTGTTTTTTGGACTGCATATTTACTCTTCCGCAATGCACATATTTTGAGTGACAACATTGCAT
The DNA here is from genome assembly GCA_034781795.1 of Crypturellus tataupa. Classification (NCBI taxonomy): domain Eukaryota; kingdom Metazoa; phylum Chordata; class Aves; order Tinamiformes; family Tinamidae; genus Crypturellus; species Crypturellus tataupa. The sequence goes on along the minus strand of JAWLRI010000959.1, from coordinate 1,000,138 downwards.
GACTGCAAAACAATCTTCTGTGACATCCATTGCTTTTTATGACCATCACTTTCACTGTAGGAATTTTATGCCTCATTTTTGCAATAGAAAAATGCATTGATCATTACACTTCCCCATATTGTTTGCTTATTTTTATATTACTGCAACTCTCCAGTGTTTCTGAAGAAAGTTTTGAAAAGCACGAAAATACCTTGGTTACTTTTGTGTTAAACAGTATTGTCCATTCAGTGATACAGCCATAATGCAAAACAAAGGCCTCAGTTCTGACTCCTCAACATTTTTTACTAAATGAAATTTTAATTCTTTAATTGTTTTCACTAAGTGAAATCACTTCTGAGGTGCTGAAGTATATATTCCACAGCTTTTCTTTTCAGTGAGTTTTTCTTTTTGCTGTTTTGATTTACTTTATATATTTTGTTTTTCTTCCTTGAGAGGAGGATAAAATTCATGAAGCATCAGATATTCTCAAGGACTAGATATAGTAAAAGTGGCATAAATATGCAGTGTCAACAGAGAGGGGTAGCGACCTTAATTGCTGGCACTAATCAATGCCAGCATGATTAGGAGCTACTGAAATGCTGATACTAAAAAATGTAAATGAGATCATATTATGCACATATAAGATGCTGTCAGTAGAGAAAGATGACTATCAATAGCCCAGTTAAGTTGAGTATGAAGTCTACAGTATCAAAAGAACAAAAGAACTTGGCTTGTTGAATACATCTAAAAAACCAGCAGCCTGGCTCTTGGTGGATGTGGAAAGAGCCTGTCAAAAAAAGTTGAAAGAGAACAGCTTAAACATCTCTTTTGCAACACAAATGAATATTACCTTAACCTGGAAATGAAAATGAAGTTTCTAGTTGTGGAGTGAGGTTGTATCAATCACACCTGTCTAGAAATAGCAGGTACAAAACCTCTGTAAATATCACTGCAATATCTATTTTTTTTCCCTTTAAATGTTAAAATATCACTGAAACAAAAAGATATTAAAAGATTATTAAATGTTGTATCTCAAGCACTCAGAAGTTAGGAAATCTCAGAATCAAACCTGTCTCTGCAAAATTTAAATTGTCCTCAGCCATTTTCATGGGTTCCACTGAACTTTTAATTTCTTCCAGTGAACATATGCTGGGATGCTAGCAGCATATGCATCAGGAAATGTAAAAGGAAAAAAATACATGAAAAAAGATAAAAATCTTGTAAAAAGATATGTATAGCAAATGGGATTCTGTGCATCTCTGTCAAGGATATCCAACACTGCTATTTCCAGGATGGCTCACACAAGCATTATTTCCCCTCCAAGACACAGAAATTCAGAATGCCTCTGCTCTTTCCCTTATGTAAAACAAATCTCACTCCTGAAACTTCAACACTTTTCACTAAGTCAAAGAGCAAACAGCAAAGTCCAATCAGGCAAGCAATGCCATCAGAGGCAAAAATTTATCTACCTGCTACAGGGTTCTTCATAAGTTAAAGATATTGAAAAAAAAAGATTTACTTTTCAATTTTTATTTTGTAGAGATTTCTTACAAATTGGACAAGAAAAATAGGAGGATTCTCTTTCTTTCCTAAGTATTACATTTTGATCTTCACATAAGAGGCAACATTATGCTCTGGTGGTTTATTTGCAGGATGTCACATGAAAAGGCTTCCAAAAGTAATGATTTCATTTCTGGTTTGCAGCCTTATCTCTTTTTTTCCGTTTGCAAAAATATAATTCAAAAGGGTCCTGTCATTCCTAACTGCCAGCCAAAACTGAACTTGTAGCTTGGTCAAGGAGGAGGAGCTAGGAGCAAGCTTCACAGTAACCCAATGATCTGGATGGAGCAAGACTGATGCGGTCTGCTCCTAAAAAGGTTGCCAAAAGTTGGCAGAATTTGATAACTTCAAATATCTTCAACATTTCTAGATAAATTATTAATAAAGAAACAAACAAGCTACTGTTTGCTTTTCAGGCTGCTCCTACAACATTTTGTGCTTTTGTGCAGCAGAGCCAAAAGAGGGGACATAAGTTAATTAGCAACTGTCTTACTAGGGTCCTACTGACATCATCAGTGATGCACATTCAGAGTAAAGAATGAATGTAATGGGACTGCTTTTGATGTAGTCCTTTCGTAGTGGAATATTTTCAGTGCAGGTGGAATACTTTAAAACCATCAAAATGTACTTTGCTCTCTGTCAATAAACTCAAAGCTTTTAAAAATTGTAACCTTCAGGAAGAGACCATGCTTGCACATTTTTAACTGAGGGTTATTTAACAGAGGTGCAATAGGCAAATTGAGTAGTTTTATGGAAACTGATGTGCCTCCTGAACAATGAATGTGAGTGAAGAGCTGTTACAACCCTATAAAATGGCCTCTGTGTTTATAAGATTCCTTTGAACAAAACCCGAGTATTTGAGTCAGAATGCAAGAACGAGTCCATGACAACTTTGTGAACCTCTACCAAATTACCACCATAATTTTTTTAAGATAGTATTTGCCAATGAAAAGAGACTTAGTTTTTTGACTTCTTATGAAACTATGATATTATTCGTTAAATAAGGTCTCATTTCCATTTCTTCTACTGGTTGATTTATTTCTGATATAATTTATTTATCCTGACCTGCAATTTATTTGATTCAGGTGTTAAAAATATAAGAAAAGGTGTTCTTTTCCAAGTAGGAATCCCACCCTCTCTGAATTTTGCAAAAATATAATTTATTTAAGCTTTATACAAATACTGATGAGGATGCAGGAATAACTGTCATTAAAAATGCAAACAATTATGAAATGCTGTTGACAACTATACAAAATGTTGTGCTATACAAAATGTTGAGATTTCTATAGATTCTAAATCCTCTCTTTCAGGCTATGAAAATTGTATTATCTCAAGAGCTGACTTACATGCAATGCTCAGGAAGGCAGTATATTGTGTGCAACAAGCAGCTCTACCAGGCAGTGCCTGTTGTTTCCAGCACTGGGTCTCAGTAAGAGATGGTGAGAAAGTTGGTGTGCACTAACTCCACTTAGTGGAGTTAACATGGACATTGGCGTGACAGTAACAAAGTAAAATCACCACCAAGTTGTGGAGCATTATCAAAGTTATTCATCAGTGCTGTCCCCTGCTGGCTTGATTACGCTTTTCAGAACGGCTGATCTCATACCGCAAGATGAAAGGAGAGAGGCAAAACTCCATGAAAACAATGACAGAACTTGAAAATAAGGGGGGCAAAAAGTATAAAACGTCATAGATCTTCTGAATCAATACATTCCAATAACCTCATGATTTTCAAGTTCTTTCCATAACAACATACCACTTCAAACATCCACAAGCCAACCATGAACATCTGAACTGGTTATCTCTGGCTCCTTTAAGATTTCACCAGCGAGGAATGGGCACTTCCAAGATGTGCATCAAGGTACCAGTTTTGACGTGTACGTTAGTGCAATGTGAGGTGCCCTTTTCTCTGTAGTATGAAGGGAGCTCAGTATGACTAGCTCAGATTTGAGGAACTCTGCTGAAAGCACCTGCATTCATAGAGATCAATACTAAATTTTCCTGTTTTACTAATCATAGTGAAAATAGTTCCACTGATTATTCTGGCATGAGAGAGTTACTCATTATTCAGTAAGTGAAATGTAGACATTCAAGAACTCCCAACATGCTTCAGCAAGTGATATTAATCCTTAGAAACTCAAAGACAACCTTTCATATTATTGGGCACATTGGAACTGTTGCTTGCTGTTCACTGCCAAATTGAGCAGTAATGTTTTTTTTTCCCAATTTTTGGAAGACACATACTCCGTTCAGTATGAAATCAGTGAAAAGAGCAAAGAAAAAGAAATCACGTTTTGAAATATGCAGCATGAAAAATATAAAATATATCCATGCAAGGATATTTTCAAGGCACAGCTACTTTGACAAAACTTTCCCATATATTCTCAAAGTGTATTAAAACTTTATAAGCAAAGCATTAATTAAGATGTGAGCACAAATAAGGCAAACAATTAGCCATGGAAAAAGCCTGAAAAGCAGGTGAAATGGATATTAATAGCCACATGTCACTTGACTTGATTGCATTTTTTATGGAGAAACAATGTGCCTACTGCCTTTCAAAGATGTTTGTAGAATCAAAGACAGGAGCCATTGTCAAATTCAGAGGGGATCAGATGTTACAAGCACAAGGGAAGAGCAGACAACCTTCATAAACAGTGCAACTGATGTGAATTAAAATTCAGAACAGTACCAAGTGAGAAGACATATGAGGGGAGATTCTTCTGCTTTTATTCACCACTGAGACTGAGCTGGTTGTCTAATATCTCTACATTATCAATGCAAAGCGAGAATAAGGCAGGTCCAGAAAGTGATTTATCTCTCCCATTTTTCAGTGTGCCTCAGGAGATGACTTTTTCTCTCCCTGCATGGACTGTGCAGAGTGTTTAGGTGATTTATGCCTGATACCCAGCATTTAGACAACTAAAGTCAAGCAAGATGAATTCTACCCTGGGGACTAACAACAAAAAAGGTACACCGTAACTTAGGATTTCATCATTTTTAATTGACTGAGGAGAAAGAACTAAGAGTACTAGTTATTCACAGAATGACTGCAAGGCACCAGTGTGCTTCAGGCATGAAAGGCAAATGGGGTCCTGCGATGTGCAAGACAACAAATTCTCCATGGACAGAGAAGTAATAAACCAATTATACAAATATGGGTAAGATCTCATCTAGAGTTTGAAGTACAAGTGCCACTGAGCGAAGATAATTATTTAAATCAAAAATATAGTATTAGAATTTGTCCTTTTAACCCTAGTTTTCAGGATAGAAATTAAAAACAGTTTCCTAGACCTCAAATCAATGATGTTCCGGAATAGCCTTCTAATAAGAATATTATAAATACCATCAAAAACCCACCTGCTTTAAAGATGAGTCCCAGTGCTACCTGTCTTCACAGAGAATACACAGGTAGACTCAATGAGCAGAAGACAGCTTCCAATCCAAAAATCTTATGGACATAAGGGATATAAATATTGCACATTATTCTGTGAGTAAAAAAACTCCCTAAATATTCATGCCTAACTACACAAGTATAAATAGGGCTGCTGATGAAGAATACCATAATTTTAAATGAGTTTCCACTGAAATAAGTTTTACAAAGAAAATCACAGTCTTGAGTTTCAAATAAAAAGGAAGGCAAAATAAACAATATATTCCACAATAATATCTTTAGATTTTTAAAAAATAAGTTGTCAGTGAATGATTCAGTTTCTTTTGATGATTTTACTTATAATACTAAAATTGTTTTGAGAGCCTTTGTGTAGAATCAGTTTCCTGTTTACCATATACTAGTCAATTTGCCTTGTTTATGCAGGTCTTTCATATAGCAAAAGAGGAGAGAAAAACACTTCAAAACTATTATTTTTAAAAAATCAGTATGGCAAAAGCTCAGTAAGGATGATAACAACTATTTTTATAAAATATGAAAAAGGATTCATTTTGCAGTCTTACCAGTGGTGAGGTCTGAGCAGACTGCCTCTACAGGTGTGCTGGATCTTCCCAAGGTTCTTCATGGTGGAGATTCCTGAAACTTCCTCTCCAAATGCATTTTTTCCTCCTGGAGGCCGTAGAGGCAGGAAACTCCATAAGGCATCTCCAAGGCGAAGTTTTTATTTTTATTCTATGGAAGGAACTGATTTGGCACTGTGTTTTATATGAAGTGCAAGCATTTCTGTTTACTATTTTGTTTCAATGATCTAAAGAAAAAAATACTGCAGTGAGTTTTTTTCCTTTGTAGAAAGCAGGACTACTTTTAAAAGCAAAATCCTGTATGGGATCTTTGTTGAGCAACATATCCCATTTATTTCTTCTACTGTGCAGCAAGACATGTTTTTCCAGTGCTCAAATGTTAAAAATGAAAGGAGGAATAAAACAAGAAATAATAAATTTTGGCCAAAAAATACACTCTTAAACCAAGGGTAATTAAAAGTAAGTAACTGCAAAGTATGAAAAAAAATGAAGTCATCAAAATCAGTAGGACAAAATAGTTTGTATGTAACTGTCTGAGTCAAGTAGTGTCTTGTGTAGGTAAATATGCTTCAGGGACACTACATTTGTTATAACTGGAATAGCATCTGGCTCCTTCAAGCAGTGATGGTTCAGCATTATTAAGGAGAGAGTCAGCTGTACGTTTAGTGTCCATAAATGTACTTGCTTGTAGAACTGACCTACCGCAGAAGCCCTAAAATGGGGTAGGAAACTTAAAAGCTTCCCACTGAAACATGCTGACTTCGGATGATATCTAACAGGGCACAAGTAGTTTTCTATTTGCTGCTGAAGAAAGCGGCTGAAAATAAGGGGAAGATATAAGCATGGTTTTATGTACCAGAAACGATTGGTGGCATCAGTCGTTTGGGCTGTCCTTGCAGAGCTGGAAGACATCAGGAACTGCAGACATGACAACAGCATGACAATGCGCAGCAAAATTGCAGACCAGCCTCCACGTCCTCTGTACTGCAGATTCAAGGACACACTAGACCCTCCGCTGAATTTATGACCATTTTGCCAGAGACAGAAGGTTCAAAGTAAAATTATATCATTTCAGCAAAAAAGAGTCCTGTATTAAGGAACTCCAGGTACTTCTAAGGAAACCAAAGCCTAGAGTTCAGGTTGTTGCTGCTAACATCTGAGCTCAAATCTTGCCTAGATAAAATCTTCATTAAATTAGCATTAAAGTTTAGTGCACAAAATAGAACGAGGCTTTCAAGGATAAATTTACTGATGACATTTACTGTCACACCATATTGCCATTTTAATGACATAAGCAACAAAAAGGAATCTTGCAGTGCACTGCAAGAAGGATTTATAAAACATCCATTCTTTCCGAAGAACCACTTGAAAACCTTCACCATATAACCATTGTGTAGCATCTCAGCATCTCCTGCACTAAAGGATGATACAAAAAGGTTTTTTTCTATTATCTGTTGTTGTTACCTGTTTTCTGCATATTCTGTTTTAGAGGTAATTCTCTTCCTTTGTCATCTTGCTCACAGTAAGAAACAGGGGGGATGCTGCTTTACTACTGCAAGCTTAACTCCATCTTTGTAGATACCGACTGCTTTCCCAGGATGCTTCAATGGCAATTCACAGATGGGACAGAGAATAGCATTAGGCCTTCATGAAAGAAGCATAACTTACCAGTAATTCCTCTTCTCCAACATGCATGGTCTATATATAATTTTGTTCTGTGGGTACACCTACACCTTGTCACTCCAGACTGCACAACTTTTCCCCTTACAGAACCATGGAAGATATATTCACACTGCTGTCATCACCCTTGGCACATTGGCACAGCATAAGGCATGTCCTAAGACATTTCGATTCTTTTTCAGGCAGAGATAGAGCCTAAACATTGAAGGGAATCGTGATAATACAGTTCTGGATAATGGTCTTCTGTGCCTTTCTTTCTCTGTTAAATTAATATGCGTGTGTTTGTTCTCCAAATTAATATCCATGGCCATACTTGCCATGAGTTACCTAGCAGCAGATATTGAAGTCCCTCATGCAAACAGCAATTGCAGAAGCGCTCTACAAAGTTCTATGACAGGTCTTGATGCCTTGGAGATGCCTCAGAGATGCCTGGGGAAAGAATGGTAGATACACACCGGTGTACTATCTCCTGTCTGGAAATAACTTAGTTGTTTACACCAAATACCAAAACACCCCACCATTCATTTAGATAACCACCCGACCTGCCACAGGAGTGAAACACGTTCATTTTACCTTGATTGAAACTTTAGCAATGAAGAGCCTGGAGGAAATGCTCCCAATATACCATGAAGGAATGGTCCAAGAGGCAGTCTGACCACAGTACTGCTCTCATGGAAGTATGCTGGAGCTTCCTGATGCTATGGGACATAAACAGATTTATGCTGGTGATACCACTCCTCATAGATCTTGAAGACCTCAAAAAGCTTGTTCAAAAAGTGTGGGTTTGCTGGGGGAAGAAGGGGTAGGAAGTCAGTAAATGAACAGATAATAAGCAAGTTCTGTTCTCTTTGCACATCTGCCAAGAGCCAGTCAAATTCTGGCAGAGAGAAGAAAATGCAACACAAAGTTAACAGGTATAAAAGAGTTGTGTGGATACTCATTGCTTGACAAACACCGTTAGATATGGAAAGCCCTGCATACAGTTCAGATGAGCTGGAACTCCTACTGGTGTGAGGATTTCAGTCCTCTGGCCAGTCCCTGTTTAATCCTGTTGCCCAAACAGGCTGGTCAAACGCAGATGGAACAAATCTAACAGTAGCACTTGGAAAAGTGGAGAAGAACTGAGGCTCACACCCCAGAGGAAATCAGCTTGAGGCTGCCACCATAAAAGAAAACTTTCATACCTTGAAGAACAACAATGTTGACTTAAGAAGTTCCTCTTTGCATTAAACCCTGGATTACTGAAAGGTCCTGACTGCATCTTACTGTGATGGAAAGGTTGGGTGGAAGCACCTTGCCCAGGCACACATCTTAGGAGAACCCTTTCTGTTTGCTCCCATTTCCAGAAGCTTCCACTCATGCCAAGAATAGTGGCACATACACCAATTCAGTCAATATTAGTTTTTGGAACTTTCAGGCTTCTGTACCAGGGGAAGCTTTTTGGCTTCTCAGACTGTTAACAAAACTCCTGAGACCTTCCTATGCCATTTTTAAAAGCAGGGCAAAGGGAGTACGCAGGAACATGGCTCATTCTGAAGCACATTTTATATAGGCAAAATGTTATGATTCGGCTCTCAAGATCATAAAAGGGCATAAAAGTAAGACAAAGAAGGCACTGGTGGAGATTAAACAAACAAGAACTTGTTTCAACATTTGAAATAGCTCTAGGTATCTTCTGCTCTATACACCATTTGCTGAGAAAGAGAACTGGGTGCAAGCGCAGGTCTCACATCTGCAAGCATGCTCCAAACTTGAGCAATGGAGTGCACATAAGTCCAGTGCAAATGGACAATCATTTAAAGAAACAACTTTGAAGATTCTGTGAGTGAAGCAGGCAACAGAACATGCCCCTTTTTACTCTTATATAATTCCACGCTGGCAATGCTAACGTGCACTAAGTGCTTATTTTGTCAGAATGACAAAATGAGTGTACAAAGTGACTTTAAAATGTGACTAGACAAGGTCTATTGCATAAAAATGTGCCATCAGTAGGCCAATCTTTCTTCAGAATAGTAGTTCAATGCAGAATGAATTTCAGGGTGGTCATACAGACTTGCAAATTGACTGAATGACTCAAGAGTCCATTTTCCACCTTCAAGTAATATATAAGACATATTATTTTACCATTTTTTTGCTAAAAAACTAAAATATGGAGCATTCTGGATCTTCTCGTGATGGTGATTTGATTAAGTTTCTATTAAATTGAAGGAGAAGAAATGAGAGGTATGCAGCTTATTTTTTAGGGTTGCTAAGATGAATAAGGAACTGGAACATCTCTCATATGAGGGGTGGCTGAGAGAGCTGGGTCTGTTCACCCTGGAGAACACTGATGGAGTATCAATGTGTATCAGCATCTGAAGTGAGGATGTGGAGAGAATGAGGCTGAACATTTTTCGCTGGTGGTGACAGGCAACAGGCACAAAGTGAAACACAGGAAATTTCTGTGCAAAGAGAAAAGCTTCTTTACTGTGAGGGTGGCCGAGCACTGGAACAGGTACCCTGGAGTGGCTGTGGAGTCTCCTTGGAGATGTTCAAAACCCGCCTGGACACAATCTTGGACCTTGCCTGAGGAACAGGGTTGGGCTAGATGATCTCCAGAGGTCCCTTCTAACCTCAAACATTCTGCAATTCGGTGACTTATTGCTCAATTTCAAAAGCGCAAATTTTGTCAAAATCTGAACTCCAGGACTTAAATGAGAAGCTTGTAATTTTGCCAAGCTAAATATAACTAAAATTATACTTTTATATAAAAATATATAATAGTATATACTGGACAAAGTATCTTATTTAATACTTCACACTGACATAGTGCAAGAAATAATGATGAAATTTTCCTGATGACATAAAGTTGAGACATACAGTTAATACAGGAATTGATTAGTATATTGCAGAGGAAAACAAGGATGCCTCAATGCTGACAGTCAACATAATACAGTAGCAAATGATGTGCAAGGTCATGTACTTCAGAACGAGAAATAGTTATTGTTATTATCTGAGGATCTCCTTAGCGGGTCAGGGGAAGGTGAAG
>JAWLRI010000959.1:957076-980510 GCA_034781795.1 Crypturellus tataupa | reverse complement strand
GTCCTTGTTGAACCTCATGAGGTTCCTCTCTGCCCAACTCTCCATCCTGTCCAGGTCTCTCTGAATGGCAGCACAGCTCTCGGAAGTGTCGGCCACTCCTCCCAATTTGGTGTCACCTGCAAACTTGCTGAGGGTGCCCTCTGGGCCCTCGTCCAAATCACTGATGAACAAGTTGAGCAGCACTGGGCCAAGTACTGACCCTTGCAGGACACCACTGGCCACAGGCCTCCAACCAGACTCGACCCCATTTATCACCACCTTCTGGGCTCTGCCATCCAGCCAGTCCTCTATCCACCTCACTGTCCACTTGTCCAGTCCACACTTCCGGAGCTTTCCTATGAGGATGTTATGGGAGATTGTGTTGAAAGCCTTGCTGAAGTCAAGGTAGACAACATCCATGGCTCTCCCATCATCCATCCAGCCAGTCACCTCATTGTAGAAGGCTATCAGGTTCATCAAACATGACCTTCCCTTGGTGAATCCATGCTGACTACTACTGATCACCTTCTTTTCCTTCACATACCTAGAGATAGATGGTCTCTAGGATGAGCTGCTCCATCACCTCTCCAGGGACGGAGGTGAGGCTGATTGGCCTGTAGTTTCTTGGTTCTTTCCTCTTGCCTTTTTTGAAGACTGGAGTGATGTTGGCTTTCTTCCAGTCCCCAGGCACCTCCCCTGCCCTCCATGACCTCTTGAAGATGACGGAGAGCAGCTGAGCAATGACCCCCACCAGTTCCCTCAGCACTCTTGGGTGCATCCCATCTGGGCCCATAGATTTATGGGTGTCCAGTTTGCCTAAATAATCCCTAACCCAATCCTCCTCAACCAGCAGAAAGTCCTCCTCTCTCCTTATTCTCTCTCTTGTCTCTGGGCTCTACAGTTCATGGGGACTGGCCTTAGCAGTAAAGATGGAGGCAAAGAAGGCATTTAGTACCTCTGCCTTCTCTGCATCCTCTGCCACCAAGGCACCCTCCCCATTCAGCAGTGGACTAACATTTTCTCTTAGCATTTATTTGTTGCACTGTTACAAAAAAAAAAATCAAGACCTGTTTTACTGGACAACTGAGATGCTATCAAAAGCTGCATATTAGAACATAATAAAGCTGAACTGTATACTGGAGTGTATACTGGAGGGTCTGAGCCAGCAATCAAATCCCATTTGGTGTCGCCTTGTATTTATATGGAGTTCCTCTGGCTTCCGCTGGATGCTCTCTGTGGCAGAGCAGACTTCTGCTTTATACGTGTGACCATCATTAACATCCTGTCCAATAAATACCTGTTTCTCGGCTCCCTGTATTTTTCTTGTTGGCCATGTTAAATATTGAGCGCCTTGAATCAACCAGCAGTCTATAGTATCCAGCTGCTAGGCAAGCAAGATTCATTGCATCCGATGACTCCATCAGTAGAGTGATTGGCTAAGAAGAAGAAAATTGAGTCTTGGTTAAACGTGTTCTTTCTCAATCAGTTCACCTGCCACACTGAAAAATATACAAATAAACTTATTTTCCTCACTTCCAGTACGAAATGCTATCAAAGATTTAGAAAAGACTGCAGCTGTAGCAAGGCAGATGCCCAGGTGGACATTTTAACACCTGATCTCACTCTGTTTCCCAATAAAGCTAACCATTTTAAGACTATTGCTACATCTTTCTCTTGTATAGGTGAATTTCTCTCACCAAAGCACTGTTTTTTGTTATTCTCAAAATGCCAGGGCTAAGAACCCGGTATATCAGGAGCTGAGCTTTGCAGAGGATAGGAATGGCTGCAGCTTGCCAAAAAATCAGGTACCATAAGCACATATAAAGAAACAAAATGGGCAAAGAAGTCAGAGAGAAAGTGAAAGCCTGAAATGATACAGCAGTGAGGTTAAAGCTATCATTATATGTCAGCAGCAGTGAATATTCAAAATGAGAAGAGTGCTTGTGGCCTGGCATTATTAGAAAGATGAGTGGTGAAGAAACAAGAAGACAAACAAAAAAAGGCAAAGAGAAAACAGACAAAAGGAGTTTCAGAAGGGAGATCATCAAACTCAGTAGAAATAGGGAAGAGTCCATAAAAGATAGACACTGGCCTGAGTTAAAAAAAATAGTCAAACCTACACAGAAAAGTGAGCAACTATAAAGCTTTGAAAGCTTATCTCTGCCAGGGTAGACAGCATCAAACGTGAGGATCCATGTGAGATGTACATTCTTTAATTTCCTTTTATTTTGCCACAATATATAAATTTCTTTGCCGAAACATTTTGTTCATGTCCCTGCAGCTTTTAACCTCAAAAGCTGCTCTTCTCAAATACACCTTAAGATAGCCTCTAGAATTCCTTAATCACTAATAAAAATTGCGAAGTCTTTACCAGCATACATAGATAGAATTACACCATAGACAACCTCACATGGCCATGTGGACATCTGCTATGAGTTATCTCAGTTTAATATGAAGTCCACTGTCATAGGTCAGATGCAGTCTACCTGCGTAATTTCTTCCTGTGGGAGTAGAATACGGAGCAGGGATGGCTCTATCGTATTCAGCTTCTTACTAGTGAAAATGCAGCTGATGCTGATAGTGGCTGTGGTCAAAGAATAATTTAAGATTGGAGTTTACTGACAAACTCACAATAGTTTTAATTGCCTGTGCTGCAGAATCTTAGGCAAAATACCCTGAATGTTTTAAGAGCAGTTTTCAAAAGCATGGGAAAATTCTATGTATTATCCTTTCTTTAAAGTACTTCATGCCATCACAGTTTGATGTTCTATTTAATACATGCCTCTTTCAAACCATTCAACTATAGATCCACAAATTAACATAAATTATTAAAAGTATAATGGGCAAAGCAATCTTTGTTCTTTCAAGTAACTACTAAAAGCTAACATTTGAAATGCTATGTTGGTAACTATGAGCCCACATTTTTTCCATAGAAAACAGCGTCATTACCCACTTGTTCCCTACTAGAGAGAATTTTTAATTGAATTCCATCCACATCCTCCTAGCCTTGTGATTTTAATGTTAGGCCAATTTCTCTAAGATTAAGATTGCATATGTTGAAAAGCAAAGAGACAGGAATATGTAGTCTGCAATAGGATAGCAATAATATTATCAAAAAAGATAATATCATAGTAATATAAAATAGTGTGGCACACAATATTGCCTTCAACATACAAGCAGACAGAAACTATTTTATTTCTATATCATTTTTCCATGAATAAAAAGAGGATAAAATTCATTTTTCTCTCAAGAGGGCTATGAACTGAGCACAGTAATAGGTCAACAGTTGCTTGAGATCCTTTGATGTTATTGTTAAGGAAGATGACAGAGATGCAGCATTCAATAGCTTGTAATTTTTTCTTAAATTGGTGTCAAAAAGCATCTAGATTAATTTACAGAGATGTTTTTCTTTAACTTAAATACAGGTAAACAGTCCTATGTCAATAAAGTTAAAGCTTTGAAAGCAAAAGCTTAGTAAATACTCCTTGTTTATGTTTTACATGGATTTGGATAAGGAAATAGAATAGTTAGGCTGTATTTATTTTAGCAGGTTAAAGTATAATGAGACATTTTCCTTCAATTTATAATTATCAGAATTAATTCTCTAGATACTCTATGGTTACAGGACCTAAGAAGAAGCAAATCAAGAAAAAAACAAGACTACGTAACTAATAAACATAACTTGTTTATGCATGAGTGCATGGCCACAAGATACCACAGGGGCAAAGAGGTAGGATTCAAGAGAAATGCTTATAGGCAAAAGGAGAACATCCATAAATACATTATGCAGGGTATAGGACTTAACTGGAGTTACAGGGACTAATTAAAAAAAAGCCTTTAAAAGGTTATTTCTTTGGTAACCACTATGTGGTTGTTTGTATTGTTACTACTTAGATTTAGCTGGCAATTCTCTAACAGAAATAATATATTCTAATATATAGCTGAAAAAGCTTAGCAGAAGGGCAGTCTCATCACCACCACTTACCACCATGGACATCAAAGGAACACAACAGCAAGGCTAGTTGCCCTAAGTCAGCCAACAGAAAAATCAGAAACAGAATATAATTTGCACAGCACCAGTCTAATACACCATAAGCTTCTCAAATACCTAAAGAATACTCTGCATGTTCTCTGATCAAGAATATCACTAGTATGGAAATCTTTGCGACAGTTAGTATAACTTGACAAAATACTCAAATAAAAATGACAAAAAAGTTACTTTGTCATTAACATTACAGGAGTATAAATCAAGCCAAACTTACTTTTACATCTAAGACATGCAGCTCAACTCTAACACTGCTTTCGTCTTCTGTAAACATCTCAATCCTGTTCACATGGCTGAAATCTGCTAAGAGAGCCACCAGGTTTGTTTTGGTGTTTATCACATGGCTGATTCCATATCGTGGTCCTACTAACAAAGTCACTTCTGAACGCTTTTCTCCCTGCTTTACGTAAGAAAGAAAAAACAAAAGTAAAAGCATGATAGACACTGCATAGGAACAACAACTGTCACTGCCTTTATTTTCATGAGACCTCATTTGCATCATATTTGTACATTAAAGATTATTATAAGTTTTCTGTAAAGATCAAATATAACAAAAGCATACATAATTAAACACAGAAAGTAATCTGCTCTTGGATGTTGGCTGCACTGGAGTTTTTAAAGGGATGAATGGATAGACTTATATTTCTGCTTCTGTTAAAAAAAATCTTTGTTACCCAGAGTTTCCCAGATTGACAATTTTAGTATTTTATAGTTAATTAGATGGCAGTATAGATGCTACTTATCTCCACACTCCCAGTCAAAATACAAATTGTTATCAGGAATCTTATTTTAAAGATGAAAAGTTCAGTTTAGCAACTATTTTTTTCAGTATATGAGTAAAACTTAAGCTTCTAAAGAAAAATATCACAGTCCAGCTTTTGAAGAAAGGCATTTAGAGAAAATAACCAAGAGAACAGAGAAAATATTTCAAGAGCAATATTACCACCAATGTTGCCTTGAAAACACGTCCTCCATATAACCGTAGATCACTGAGGAACTTGAGATAATGCACCTTGGCTTGCAGAGCAGAGAGCTGAGGAGAGAGAAGCAGGGGTAGGATGTAGTGGGGAAAACCAACACATTACCAAATTCATAATGAAAATATATTTATGCAGTTTAAATGAGTGGACTGCCATTAGAGCTCTTCAGAGTCTGAAACTAAATCATTAGATGACCGACTCCCAGCTGAGGAGAAACATTTTCAGTCTTAAAATTGAAATCATATTTGTTTAGTTAAAATGCACTCAGGACTTCAGTACTGGCTGTGGCAAGGCACTGCAAGAACATCATAACTCCTCCAATGAATGCAAAATGTTAAACTACTCAAATTAAACATCTGTTCATTGAGGGGTTTAAAGAGTAGACAGCAGCTTTCCATTCATAATTACCACCATTGCTTTAACATTTTATGAGCCAATGCAGAGAATGAGAACAAAGAATTTGCATTTGTCAGCTACATGTATTTCATCTTGCTAGGTACTTGTGGCATATGGCGCATTATTCCACCTCATTACTGTATTTTTCATTTCCCTAAATAAAACTCTTCCACTATACTTAAGAGGGAATAAATCTGAAAGCCAAATACAGTATATGAATACCTATGATCATATCATGCAATACATGCCATAATTTATCTCTTTTTCTCCTTCCAATTTTAAATCACCTACTTAAAAAGCAAGAACTGCAAAATATTTTGTCAGATTGAATGGAAACAAAGAAACAGTTCATTTCGCCCAAATAGTCTGGTTGCAAAGCTTTTACCTCACTAGTTTAAACCTTTAAATGATGGCTTCTAAACACTTGATAAATCGGGTCCATCTCATTTGCTCTTTTCTCTCCAGCCACTAGATTTCTAGTCTAAGAATTTATTTGATCTTGAACAGCATTTTAGGAGCCCCTAAACTTATGTTCTTCTAGACGCCATGGAAGAAGTGAATCCAAAGGAGAGACCCTACAGAGAATGCCTTGCCTCAAGTAATTTTTATTTAGCCAGAAAGGTGGCCGTCCTTCCCTAAACACACAGATGCAGGCTCCCAGGTGGAGGCAATGAGAAACTCACCTCCAATGAAGTCTTCTGCTGATCACAGCGAACCCTAGATTGGGCACTACATTTTTGGGGAGTCTACCACTCAGACAGAAAGTGGCTCGGAGCAGGATTCAGCTCATTTTACATCTCAACTAGTCACTCTAGGTTCTTTTTACAGCCAAAGGAGAGAAACAGGCATTTCCAGGACACAAGTCATCCAACCTATTTTTGGTGTCTAATGTGGGATGGGATGAATCGCTCCCTCAAAGTGCCTGCTTCCCTCCACTGACTGCAAAGACAATCTAGGTGCCTTGCATACAGGAATATCAATATAGTGTGTAAAACCAGCCTCTTCTGTATTCATGTAACCAAAGCATTTCTCTGAGATGCTGTCTTCTACATTTTCTTCCAGGTGAAGTGAAAACTTAGTGCTAAGAAAAGTCTTTTACAATAAGGAAGGTTATTTACAGCAACAAACTCCACCTATTCACTTACATATTGACCAGCAAAAGGCAACTATCTGCAACACAACTGAAAACAATCCTAAAAACCAACATTCTTGTTAAACTCATAGGTTAATGCGGCTCAGATGAGAGCATCATAGAGAGAACGATAATTTCCTAACAAGTTTGCCATTAACAGGAAGCACTAAATGAATTAAAAATATATAATTTTTATCATATGTGGAATATTAATAACCAGTTTTCTACCGTTCTCTAGATAAGATAGTTTAGTTGGGGTAAAATTAATTATTTCCTTTGTTCTTGGCTACATCATAATGAGCACCGAAAGTTAAGTTGTCTACATTCTCCAAAAACATAATGGCTAGGTGTTTTTCCAAAGGACTAATTTTAAGTGTTTCCCATGCATTCCACCCTCTCTGGTCTTTAAAACATATTTTCCATTAAGATGCAAATGTAATACCTTTTTACCCGGAGGAACCAGGTTTTGATTTGCTTTGACAAGGTGTGAAAGTGCTTTCTTTATGTTCTTTTCTTTCATGCTTTGCAGCACAGCAGATGGAAGAAAAGTCTCTAATCCCCATTCTTTTCTGCAATAAAAAGCACATATTTAATTTTACATTCCTGCGATAATTATTTATCTAAAGACTATGGCCAAGTAAATGAAATCCTGAAAGCAGAGGATTGATGGAAGTCCACGAAGTTACAAGAATGCAATATTTTCCATACTCAAACTATACATTAGTTATGAAGAAGATGCTTTAAAATGTGAATGTATTATCTCTCTTCTTTCCCAACCCTATCACTCAGAAAGGAAGCTTAAAGTTTTCCTGCTTAAAATCTAGGCTTTATTGTTAAATACCACTTAATTGTTACATATGCAAGTACCACTATAAAATTAAAATTACAGAAGATCTAACAACCTAAGCCCCGACTTCATTTAATTTTCTAGTTTCTTAGAGCAAGTCAAACCTGGTCTTTGTCACTTGCATTTCATTTTGCTCCTCAAAGACAACCAGTCCCCTCCTTTTAACCCCAATTGGTTCTGCTTTAAGCATCTCTTTTGATAGAAGACTGACTCTTCACTAATGAGTAATTATTTCTGCTGATTCATTAGTAGGAAATAATATAACATGATCCCCACTAAGGTGGATGAACCACTAGGCTGAGTGTTTAAAGTTATTAGTTCTATTCTCCAATCAAATTAAGCACTACGTAACGACGAAAGTTTTTTTTTTTTTTTTAAATCCAAGCAGATATAGACACAATTTGATTTTGGAAATTTTATTTTCCTTTATAATTACTAATATTTACTCTTTTGGCTTTTCTGGAAAATTATAATGAAAACATAAAACATCATTGCAGGATATTTCTGTATGCAATAAACCTTCCTTGACGAAGACAGAATCTAAGACCCTGCAGTCTTCTAAACTAAGAAATTGTCTAACTCATTCTATAACCAACTATCTCTGTACCAAAATCTTAGGATTCAGGCCATGTAACCTTGGATATGACTTACATTTTCGAAAGCAAGTGAGTTAACACTATTTATGATGTTGAAGGGCTTATAGTTGGACTTAATGATCTTGAAGGTCTTTTCCAACCATAATGTTTCTATGATTCTATGATTTACACTTTAAGGTTTTTCCTGTGCTTAAACATATGACCAAAAGCAGACATATAGTCCATACCTGCAGCTTTTAACCTGAGTCATTTCCAGCGACAAAGAAGGAACCTAAAGTTGTCACATGCATGTAGATATATTAAGGAAGTAATCTTAGAGAATCTCTAAATTATTCTTAATGCTTCATTTATAAAGAAAATACTTTATTAGCAACTTACTCTATATATTTGAGAGAGATTTTCTGAGTTTGCTTGGTGGTCACAGTTGCGATATACATTTGTAATGCAGCCAAACGCAGGGCAATGTCGTATTTCAGTTCTGGTCCAAATCTTTCCTGAACCACATCGTTACAGCTCTGCCAAAGAACCAGTAGAGGGAGCATCAACTTCAAAAATCTTGCACTAAAAATACATTATAATCCATTTTTTGAAAGAAACATGAAGATTAGCCCCAAACAGCAGGACCATGCTGAAGGTAAGACTGAAGCTCTCAAGAGATGCCAGATGCTCAAAGGAGGTGGATATCTGCTTGAGGACAGAAGGCAGGAACATTCTGATCTAAGCTCTCTCTCTTTCTTCATCCTTCCTGAGGAGAAGAGTAATCCTCTTTCAGAGTGACTGTTGGGAGAGTGCTAGGGTATCTGGTTGAGAATAGAGGATTCTGCCTGCTCAAACATCCACCAAAAGGAGAACTGCATTGCTTATACGCCAGCATTCTCATCCATTTTACTGCAGGTTCCTTCTCAGATATCATTTCTGCCTGGATATAGTACCAGAAATGAGTTTTAGAAATTATTTTGGCTTTGTTCTCTTTGAAAGCCAAATCTATTTTGGAAAGATATCGAAGTATTACTATGGAAGAAAGGGGACTTCCCTCATAATAAAGATTTGCACATTCCCAAAGTTTTGTATGTCTGAAACAGAAATGAGGACTACCATAACCAAATTTTTCTATGTGAAGACATACCATCATCTTTTTATTAGTCTTCATACTAGCAATGTCTGCAGTTTAACTCACCTGTACATACAGATATTCAAAAGCAACTGGATCTCTTCTTAAAAGATCAATGGGATCCTTTGGGACAAAGCTAATCCTGAAAAGACATCTCATCTTATGGGAGCTTGGCCTCTGTGTCACCTAGGATTATACAATAACCACATGAGAGCCTGGCCATACTGCAACACAATCGTTATTTTAAACTTTCTGACACTGCTCCAGACACACTGATAGCAAGGAAAACAATTCTGTCCAAAAGATCTTCGCAATGGTGCTTTATTAAGTATTACACATAAATATATGTAAATATATATATACCTTCTGAAAGGAATTTAAGACATGCGTAGCCACGACTGTCCAACGCAACTCATTGTTCAAGCAATGAAATGTACTTACTAAAAACCTGAGCAAAAGAACAGATGACACAGATCTTGTTGAAATCATCCAACAAATGAGTTGTACTTCAGCAGGATCAAGGTTTTTGAGGAGAGGTCATATTTTATTTCTCAGACTGACAATGCAGGTGAAGGACAGGTTGGCAGATACTCTCTCTCTTGATCTTATTAATTGTAAATGCAATTTGTGAGAAATTTTATCTTTTCAGTTTTCCTGGGTTGTTCTGGATTAAGATATTTGTTCCTAAACTTCTGATACATACAAATCTCTCCCTTCTTTGCTAGTTGGTCAGCAAAAATCTTTGTTAAAAAATGTAATAAAATAGTATGGGCATATTCAGGGGGACTGCCACAAAGCTAATGAATAATTGGATAACAGGGCAGCAATCCAATAACACAATAACACTATCGTAAGTCATGGTCAGCAGCAACATTATAATAGCAAATTAAAGTATTGCTGATTGTACAGGAACTTCAAGGAAGAAACCCTCAGAATTAATGTAGTTTATGCAGTTTATTTAATTAGACTAATGTAGTTAGAGAGTTACTGTACTTTATAATCAATGTCTTTAACTTACAAAACTATACATTTTTAAATCTTCAATGAAGCAACTGCCTTGCACTCACAATTTTCAAAATATATGCTTATCCTGCATCGTCTTTGTCCTCCTTCCTAAGTATCTAGGCATAGTCTGTATGCATCAATAAAAGCTCAGGATGGGATTTTTCAAAAGCTCCCTGTGTGGCTTATTCTGATCCTTTTGATTTCAGCGGGAATTTTACCAATTACTTCAAAGACAGAGAGCTAGGACAGGGGAGTAGTGAGTACTTCTCAATATTGTACATTCAGTGCACAGTTTATAACTACAAGAAAAGAATGTTAAGGAGACAAAGTCAAACATTCAAAATTTGGAAACTGGTAGAAAGCTTGTTAGTTGATAAACTAAGTTCTTTCATATTGTTACAGAGGCTTTAAATGATTAAAGGAATTCTAACATTTAAATTTAGTTATTGCTTTACATCCCATTTAATAAATCATTTCTCTTACTTAGAAAATTTTGGTAAATTTTAAATATACTAACATTCTCCTGTAATATGGAAACATTATGGAAAATTACGTGCTAAACAGTTTGGCATAATGGTAAGCAGCTAAGATTAGGGTCCTCTCTTGGGGAGAGTGAAGCAACTTAATTCTAGTCAGAGATAGCCTGTCAGCAGCCTAATTCTCCTCTCAGATCTAAGGAAGAAAGTCACAACAAACATTTTCCGGATCACAACTCATCATCACATAACTGACATAATGTATCACAGTGCAAACATGTCAAACTTGGCTTCATCAGAAAGAGTATTATTTCCTGTTTCCAGATGCACATTTGTGTAATCAGATAGGAATCAAAGATCAAAATATATTTTTAAGGAATTTTGACAGACTATGGTTTTAGAATTATTAGAATGGATTTTTGAACTGTTCAGAATATTTATTAGATGTACCACATAAAATATGAAAAAGACTTTATAAATACTTCCTAGCTTTAAGTATGATCTTTAATGAACTTTTTAACACATTTTAATGGCTCAATGAAGCAATGAAATATGATGCCTATATTACAGGAAATTGATAATCTGTGAGGAGCTGATTCCTACAATCACATCTGTGTACTGGTATTAAGTCTTTCATTCACCAAATTGAATGATAAATCTTGCAATTAACTTACTTAAATAATTAAAAGGTTGGTAATTTACTGATTAACCGATCTCATTAATATCTTTTTTTTTTCCACATATCATTACACAAACCTGAGTTAGAGTCTCCTGTTCATGTAGCAAGAGGAGTTTTGTTCCAGATCCTTCAACCCTCTGCTCCAGCATCAGTGAAAAATGTTCGATGCACTTGATGGAAAGCTTTTCTTGGAGAGTTAAGATGACATCCTAATTAACAAAGAATTTATAAAATATCATTTAATTCATGTAATACTTGGAACCCAGTTCTTCACTGCCACACACCCTTCACATACACAGCATATGGTAAAAGCCCAGCGGTTAAGGGTCGAGCTGATACTGTTCCCACTAGTTTTGTACAAGTTTGAAAAGCTACTACATTCATCCAGGGGGGAAGCAGCATCTTTATATTCAAACATCTCTGGGTTGATATCAAACATTCATGTGAAAAATACATACATGGAATTACTGTGAATGGACAGTTCTTGGTGCAGTTTAACATGCAAACTATACTGTGTAAGTCTTAAATCATACCCTCAAGTCCCTCTGGAAATTGAACCTATTCATCAGCAAGTCCGACAGGGTTGTCTTTCTCTCCACATATTTGTGAAGGAGAGGCACCAAGCAATAAAGACAGAGCCATCCTCAGATTAAGATAGGCCAAAAAAATCAAATGGATGGCCCTTATTTTCTCTTATGGCTACGCCTTTTAAAAACACACTTTGATGTTTTACTTATTAACACACTTGCATTTAAAATGCTTAAAAAGTCAACAATTATGATACCTATGCCTAAATTCAGAGGCCATTTTAATTATCACTATAACTCTATGTTGTAGCAGATAGAAATATATAATAACTCATGATTTAAAAGCAGTATTACACTGGTGAAAGATTAAAGCATTTCTATCCATCCAAGAGAATTTTAGATATACACAAGGATCCAGATGGATAGGATTTACTAAGGAGATCATGATGGATATAATACGTGTGTTTTAACATAAGTTAGGAAGATTAATTGAACAATTACAGTATGTTTATGGAAAATCAACATCAAATTGGCGGAAGAAGGAAAGATGTGTGGGGGGAGGGGAATAACTCTGTATGCTGTAAAAAATAAAGGCATTAATGGAAATTCTTCTAAATAATGGAGGTTAATATTACACTCTTTTAACTAATGGGGAGTTTATTGCTTACACATTAAATCTACTTTTATTTATACTCCTAAACCATGTTCAAAGACAAGGGATATAACAGTAACATGAAGAAACATGGTATTAAAAGGAAATTCTGAAGATAAAGTAATAAGGTACTATAAAAGACACTATTGCTAATTATCTTGGATTTTTAAATATGCTGCATAAATATATAGGCAATGAGGTATAAATACATAGGCAATATATCCAAATAGGTATTTTTTGCTAACACAGAATGACAGAGGAGGGTTGGAGGGCAGCTGTGGAGATCGTCTGGTCCAACCCCATTGCAGTGTCTGTTAGAGCAGGTTGCCCAGGGTTGGGTTTGAGTATGTCCAAAGATGAGACTCACAACCTCTCCAGGAAACCTGTGTCAGTGATTAGTCCCCTCACAGCGAAGACTGTGTTCCACTATGTTCAGGTAAAATTTCCTGTGTTTCAAAATGTGCCTGTTGTCTCTTGTCCTATCACTGAGCACCATTGAAAAGAGTCTAGCTCCATCCTCTTCACATTTTCCCCTCAGATATTCATACACATTGAGCCTTGTGCCTTCTCTTCTCCAGGTTGAACAATCTCAGCTCTCTCAGGCTTTCATCATATGAGAGATGCTCTTATCATCTTCACGGCCCTCTGCAGAGTTGGTCCAGTAGGTCCATATCTCTCTTGTACTGGAGAGCCCAGACCTGGATATAGCACTCTGGATGTGGCTTCACAAGGGCTAAGGAGAAGGAAGGGATTCCCTCCCTTGACCTGCTGGTAACGCTCTGCCTAATGCAGCTCTTGGCTGTTTCTGGCACCAAGGCACGCTGCTGGCCCATGTTCAATTTGTTGTCCACTGGGATCCCCAGGGCCCTTCTCTGCAGAACTGCTCTCCAGCAGGTCGGCCCCAGCCTGTCTTGATGTATGGGGCGGGGGGCAAATCCCTGGACCGCATATAGGCCCAGTCTATCTTCTCATTCATTAAGTTATAATCAACCAATCCAGATGCTGCTTCTCATGTGGACTGCAGCTAAGTCACTGTTTGCACCCTTGTTTTAAAGTGACGAATGATGGGATAGTTAGGGGCAAGGAAAAACTATTAGTCTTTACTCAGTTGGGGCCTGCTTAGTTTTGCACAGGTTTAGAAGCAAAAATCTCATCCATGATCGGGGACATTCAGGCACACATACACACATATATGTGATATAAAGCTATGTATGCTGTAGAATACATAGAGGAAACTGTTCCTGAAAACAGTAAGAATGACTAATGCCAGAGCAGGCTTATAGCATTAATAATATTGAAGTGATGAGCCATATGGGTTTCTTTGCAAATAACTGTGGTACACTGTAGTGTGTACCGTAGTTATTTGTGGTTACAGTGTACATGACACAACCATGACAGAACTGCTGACAACTAATTTGATATGATGGACGGAGAACAGTCCCCCGGGGCAAAAAACCCTGTAACAGATTGGCTGGTTATATGCTTTTACAATGAAATACTGAGAAGGGTGTTCATGGCTCTTAGAAGGGGATGGGGACCTCAGACTCTGTGTGAAGCATCTCTCCTAATTCCTGACCCAGACAAATTCTCCAATGGACGGAAGGACTTCTGTAACCCATGGCTGTACTGTGGAGGCTTGTATTCATTCCATGGGCGCAATTTATGCCTAAGACCTATATATGACAGTGTTTGCAGACTGCTTTTCAGTCTAACTTTAATATCTGTTTTGTTCCTTCATCTGCAGGCAGGAGTAAATTTCTCCACTTCTACTTTAGTAAGTTCTTGCTGTTCCAACTGGTTGAGCATGTGACATAATCACAGTGAGCAGAAAAGCAGGTTTTCTGGAAATATGCATAGTTTTACAGTCCCTTAAAGACAGCAAAAGCTGGCACTGTAGCTGAAAATTGCTCTCCCGTCTTTGCTGCTCATTCCCACCCATGTATCTCTCTTCTCTCATAGTCACAAGGGTGCATGCAGCCATGTGATGAACTGGATTAGGTAACAGATCAGGGTTAAAACTAACTCACTCAAACCAAAATGCTTGAGAGAAAAAAAAACATGTCCAACAGCACTAGCCATTTGCTTACTATACTACTACAAGGCACTCCCACACATCAACAACTTTTGTGCAGGAACCTAAATTGAAGACAGTGTCACAGATACTTCCCTAGTAGCCTTGGCAGGGCTTTGTGGCCATGTTAAATTTCTACATGGAATATGTTAGGGAAAGTATAAAGGACATAAGCATAGATACAAGCAATTTATCACCAGCATTACCCTACAATATTCCAACCTAGGTTCACTGGATGACAAACTTGATGATATTCAATTAGCAACCAATATCTTAATCTTCTTAGCTTCTTACTTTTAGTGACAAATCATGCTAGCATTTGGCAGCATATCAAAAGGATAGGTCCATGCAATTTTAAATTGTGCTCCAGGCACATCAAAGTGATCACTCTTACTTTTTCTTCATTCACAGTACAATCATGGTACCAGCACAGAAACAGAATGAAACATTATTTCTTAGCTAAGAATCCAGTCATAACTGAAAGCACTAGTCATTCTGGTGCAAAATAAATTACAGTTATCAAAAGGTCTTGAAAAAATATTTAATTGGCATCCTGGGCATTGCATGTTATGGGATTTAGTAGATTTAGCCTACCTTTATTGAAGTGCTGCAATCAAAGCGGAAAGATTTGGTTTGTCCATTTTCAAGATACACCTTCAGAACATTTGGCATGAAAAGAAGTGAATTGTCCTTAACTGTTTCCTGCCAAGCAAATAGGTGAATCAGATTACAACTCCACTTTACTTGTTACAAGAGAAATTGAAATTGTGTTCTACAGAGGAGGGCATTGTACAGACGAGAAGGTAATGCCTGAAAATGATTTGTTGACTCCAGCTGAAAGCAGAATTAGCTATACCCTGTAAAATTCTTGTCATACTCACTACAGCTCCATCTACCACCTGTCTTTTTTCTTGGAATAAATACCTGGTCGTATACATTTCATTGCCAATTTGGAATACGTTCTTTACTTAAATACTGTCCTTCCGTCAGTAAGTTCTACCTCTGAAGTTGAAACATTTTCAATAAAAAGATTGCTTTGCTTCTGCAATATATTGAGCTATCTAGTGCTGTTAACCTGTGTAACTGGAACATCAGAATCTAAGAATTAGAATCTAAGATTAGAATTCCTTTACTAAGAATTAGTAAAAATTAAAATCAAGATGTTATAAATTTTTTCTTAATGAATGATATTAAATCTGGTATAATTTAAGAAGAATAATATTGCTACTTAATTGTGACAATTCAAAAAAGGAAAAGAGAAAAAAAGAAGAAGAAAAAAAAGATAGTAAAATAAACCCCAAAAAGGAAGGGAAAAAAATAAAGGTTTGCTTCTTCAAATAAAAAGTAAAATCTGCTGTTGAAAAAAATACAGTATCACTTTATGTTTGAAAGAATGGAACAAAAGGATCAATGCAGAACAATGTTCTGGCAAATTATGTATACAAGCTCATAAAACAAGTTCATGTTTAAGGAGGAGTTGAGTGACTCTAAGAACACAAGATGACTTTTCCTGAGGGCTAAAAAGAACAAGTTCAAGTAAATAATCCACATTTTAAAAGAGATTTGTAAGGTAGTCTTAATCTGTTTTCCTGACGTGCTACTTCTCTTGAGTTGATGGATTTTCCTCTTACAAAAATGCTCTGAAAAAATAAGCAAGCGATATCAAGATTATAAAGATGATGTGCTGTCTCCACAAAATGCATATTCACTAGCATTTTAACTTTTTTTTTTAAAGTAATTTTTTTTTACAGTCTTTGGTACTCAAATTGCAGATTTTAAAAGGGGCCTTTATGGAACTTCAGAAATATCCTTTTCTGATTTTCACAAGCTTATCATCATTATTCCTATCATGTATTTTCCTTACATTTCAGACTTGAGGCATACCTTTAGATGAAATTCTCAGTCCTTCCTGAGGTTAAAAAGTTGAATACTCACCGACACCTGGCCATTGATAATTACTTCTTCTGAGAAGCGCACTTTGACAGGATTGGACTTCAATCTTGCCTTTTTTGCAGCACTAATAAATGCTGATTTAGGAGACTGGAAGGAGAAATGATGACAGGATATATCATATAATTTCAAGTTAAAACATATCTTTCCTTTTTCAGTTAATTACCGTGTTTCTCACACTTTGGGTACCACAGCAATACTCTGCATACTGTTCAATAATAAAAATGGAAATACAGCCAAACCAAAATGCTCCTTGAGATAATACATATGCACAAACATATACATACAGGTAACTACTGATGCATATGACACATACTGAAACTTTCGGAGCTGTGAGAAAGGCTCTTAGCATACATACAAATTCCTTATCGTGCCTTCTCAATGACTACGTTCAACCATACTTGCTTGCATGAACAAATATTGGTGAGTCACCAGTCAGTGACCAAACTGCAAATGAAAAATTTTGGCATGGCCCATGATCCACTACAGACATATACACACAGTTTTTGCCAAAGAAAAAAAAAAAAAGTCTCTGAGAGTTCTCCAAATACAGTGATGTCTCATTATACCCGTTTACTTTCAAGTACAGGTTAGAATCAGCAAAAGGACCATATAAGCTAGCAGGTTTGTTCTCCATTCTCCACACAAATATTGTGAAAGGTTTGGTTAAAACTGATCGGACACTTGTAGGATTAGGCGGATTAGACAACCTTGATTTTCTTCTAGGATGCAACTGACTTATCTACTATGTTATTCATTGGATTGACCCATGTGCTCAGAAGAAAAACTCTCCCCACATGGGGAGTTTGACTGCCAGCTGGAATACTGAATCTATTTTAAGTAAAAAATTAAACTTATACAGTCAAAACGATTTCCATTTTCAGCAGCAGAAGCAAGGTGATTTTATTCTCAGGTCATTTACAAACACGGAGCCCTTGGCTTCAACTGACTCTGCAAACAAGATGGGCACTGGAAGAAATTCTAGCTTCACTAAAAATGACCAGGCTCCTTTTGGAAGAGTTTGGTCCATTTTTTTCAGTAAAATGTGAATTGGGATTTTCAGAATCTTATCCTAACTAAGGAACATCCTCAGTCATTTTGGATATTGAAAGTACCAACTCGTATTGGTTTGCTCATCTGTGAGAAATTGGTGGAGGCATCGATGATGATTCTGCAACAACCTATTATCAATGCAGCACAATGACACTTGTCAACACAGCAAGTCTTGTCAACATCACTAAAATTTGGACATGATTAACAATCTGCAGAAGTGAAAGAGTAGTTCAGGCCGTATGTGTTCCTGCAGTCCTTGATCTTGCTGAGACTGTAAAAAGCTATTTTACTGTGATGGAGAAGTCTAGCTTTAAGAAATTGGCAGGATGAAATCTAGCTCATTTTTGTATGCCACTGACCTATCATTACATGAAAAATGTGGTAACTATTACAAATGGCTCAATAGGAACCAATAAACAAGGAATGGAAGTATTAGAGTCATCTGATAATTTCTGGAGGTCAAAACAGAATCAAGACATAATAGTGAATGCTTCCTCAATTTTACAGTTCATTCTTACTTATCTTTCCTCTAATAGCCATGATCAGTAACAATATATGAAAGAAAATTCAAACAGCGGATAAATTCAAGCAGAGTTTCCAAAACTAGTGATGAAAAACACAGAAGGACCCCAAGAGATCAGAAACATTAGCAGAAAAGAAAACAAAATTTCTTCTGCAAGAAGATACAACATGGAAACAGTAATACAGCGTGCTTACATACGGTATTCTGGGATATTCTAGAAAGAGAGAGTTTGTGGTAACTAGGTGGTTAAGATCATTGCAGCTTCCCTACCTCCTCTGTGATAAAATGTGCAGCTTCCCTAACTCCTCACTTCTACTACTGCCCATCTGCACAAGGCAAAGCGACTAGGAGTCAGACATCTTCCAAGATACTCTTGGTATACCTGTAAGTAAATTGGTTTCTAAAAAAAATGGACAAAACAAAAGCTAGAACAGCCATGCCAAGTTTTTTGGGAGGCAGAATCTCTGCCAGTTAAAGGTTTGAATGATATCACAGCTTTTACATTTAATTACACAGTCTCTATCGTTTCTGTGTCTGCATTAGCTTGGCATTCGACATTTTCTCTTTGAGAAAGGAACAGTTTCCAGAGAGGGGAAAAATACTAAGCAGTGTATTTATTTTTGTTTATCAAAACTTACTTGTCTATCTAACAAAACATCAGCAAAACCGTCTGCTGCTCTATTATATTTGAATGTCTTATCATTTCTAGGCAAAATGTGCTAGCAATAAACGATTCTCCGAGCTGCAGATTCATTTGTTTTTGATATGCCACCTTTTAGGCAAATTGAAGCCATTATTTTCAACTGATGACCTTAAATGGGAGGTATTTACAGTAATGTTTATCTCTGCAGATAAAGTATTTGCACAGTCACAGATAAAAAGAGGGAACACATTTTGATAACAAATCAAAATACTTTAAAAATACAAACTTCGCAAGATGTGACTTATGCAGTATTTTCTGCTAAAAAAATCAGATTTATCAGGAATTTGATTAATTTCTGCAGTTTGCACAGGAGTAAGGAAATCTTCAGCTGATTGTTTCAGCACTACTTAGAGAAAGTGCTAACAGAGAGATTAAGGGTTGCACATGGATTTTCCTGGAGGAAATGACTGTGGAAACTGAGACCCTTCTTTGAACTCTACTGCAATCATAATCTATGGGCATCCTATTAGGAGGATCAAAGCAGGAGAAATTGCTTGTAACAAGAGAAGAAAAACAGTATTTTTCTCATTTTTTTCTCATCTCAAAATCAGATCCAACTTTTGTCAGCAGCATGGCAGCAGATCATTTCCAGATATCAGTTTGAAATTATACTCTTTACTTTGAGGGAAACTGTCTTTACATTGCAAAGAAGTATATTCAGTGTTTTCCCACTTTTGCAGGTCAGCTGCAAATCGAGGCAATTTCAAGTGAAGTGGTGTTTACCTTGCTGCAAAAGGCCCTCTGAGTCCTCTCACTGGTAGAGCTGTTGCAAGAGCAAAATCATTCCTCATGCTCAAGAAAAAGAAAGATTTAGCAGCGTAGAAGAGGAAAGCATAGTACTGAGTTGTCACCAGGAAATAAAACAAGGCAGCAGTATGGGACAGTCATAAAGGTAAAAGGAAAACCTGCATTCTGAAAATTAGTGTCAAATCAGACTAAAGTAAGGTAGTTTTAAGTAGTCCTAGATTTCATATATACAGTCAATTTTAAGCTTGTCACTTGACATTAGTTATCTATGAAATAATATGTTTCTTACAAAATAAGGAAAAATGGTATAATGGTATATTTCTTGCAGAAATATGTTGATTTTGGGGCCATCTCTAAAGGCAGTTATGTGAGGCAAAATTTAGAAAGCAAGTAAAACATGAAGAGGAAGAATTAAATTTATTAAGTGGAACAGTACATAATGCCCAAAGGCAAATAAATATTGTCATTCATGGCTGTGAGCAAGGCTGAAACAACTAGACTGTCTCACAAGAGCGTTAGAGAAGAGTAGGTAGAGACAAGGAAGTAATAATGTTGAGATATTTTACCACGCAGTAATTTGTTATCACCACAGGCACTGACAGAGCACCATCAGGAGTGTTCTTTTGTTACATTATTGGCACAAGTTTAATTCCTGAAGTAATGATCAGATTTTTGATCATTCAGATGTGATCTACCAGAGATTATTTTGTTATTGCCAGAGGGTAATCACAGTCAAATCATTAGTTACACACACACACATACAACACATCTCTTCAAGGTAGGTAATTGCCAAAACTTATTTGAATCCAGGAACTGCAAAAATTCTATCAGTTCCATCTACTCTAAATTACAAGTTTATTGTGACTGTCCCACACGTCATGAGTAAAATCTTGGATATCATGTGGAGGTTTGATGAGAGGCCTCCTCACCAAGCTCCAACTCTTATATTTATGGATTACTCCTTTACACTCATCACTTCTCATGCATAGGTGATATCTCTTAAGTGCAGAGAAGTACATAAAAAGACAGCCTTGCTGTTTTACTTGAAGTCCTTCTGAGCAAATTCTGCTAGGAGGAGGAGGACCTCTTGGAATGAAGGAACCTTCAGCCCAGACAAACCCAGGCACCAAAAAGGAAGGAATATAGGAATGATAATGCACTTGAGGCATGAGAAAATTAACAAATAAGTGAAAACAGCAACTATGGTGGGTAAAAAGAAGAAAAGAGGACTAGATTGAGGAAAAGGCAGACAGGGTGGAGGGTGGAGAGTCTATAACACTTTGTTGAAACAATTAACATGAAATTTTATGTATTTTTTTCGCATATTTTTTCCTGATGAACTGGTTGTGTAATTTGTACAACTGCACTCTAGAAAAATCAGTGTAGCCTCCTGAAAGACAGGACTGATTCAGCAGCACACACTTGAATTTAGTTTTATCGCGAACACTGATAAAGGAGAAAAGCTGTTCAACGTAGTTCTTATATGAAAGGAGTCCTGTCCAAACAGCAAAAGGGTGTTTGGAAAGTGGCCATGCACCAGCCTGCGCTTCCAGGAGGCAACACTCTCTAAGTATGTTCGTTAATAAGCACATCATAACCACGCTGTATGTTCAACAAAAGACACGTATGGGACTAAGCATTCTAAAAGCTCATGGAAGTTACGTTAGGGCAAAGGTGTTAAATATGATTGTGAAAAATGCTGTTTATGTGCATACTCAGAGAAAAAACTGCCATCATTCTAAACTGACTTCTTAACTCCAAGTAGTCAAAAAAAAAACTTGTTCAAAAGAGTTATATGAGGCTTCAAAATGATTTCTAACAGTACAAATTGATATTCTTTTTCATTTCAGGTTTCTAAGTATTTGGAACAAACCTACTTCTTTTTTATATGCTTTTTTAACACTAAATCTTGATACTGTGGAAAGTTAAGCAGAATGAAAAACAGATGGCAAGAAACTGTCAATAAAGTCTCCTTTTGCCACAATCATTACGATTCATAAATGACTACTATTTACTGAAGCTTCTTTGTAAATTTTGTTTCTCAGACATGTTAATTGTATTATGACATCTCTTTTAAACGGACATGAAATTAAAAAAAATCGTATACTTCTTCCAGCACATAATTTATGAGCAACAAAATTGCCATAGAGCTCAACTGGGTCTGGATTATATCCAAGGACCTCAGAAGATTCATCATGAAAGCGATGTATCGTATGATTGCTAAATCTTAAATCTGAACAGATAACAAAACAGGTACATTATTTGATTTGAGTAATGCTAAAAACTTAATAAGGCACCAATCTGAATGATAGTCCATTTACAGAATAAAATGTCCAGAAACGATAAGCAAATGCCATAATTCTAGAATCAAAACTTTAAACTGATTCAAGTGCTTTAGCTATTCAGTGACTTTCTTATTTACTAATAGTAAATACTAACACTAATAGTAATACTAATAACAGTGGTGATATTAACCCAGCAGACATTTATTGGATTGATGGAAAGAACAAGAGAGCATAATGCTTTGGTGTGGTGAATAATTAACATGAAATTTTAATGAGTTTAACCATTAAACAAAAATGAACGCACTTATGCAAAGGCTTTCAGAAAGTACTGTGTGAATTCCGGAGTAGTACAAATCTTGATTACTTTTACTTCCACCTGCAATCCTAAAGAATGGCTGCTTGAAAGTATGAAAATAATACAGGCTCTATATATTGTAAACAAAAACAATTAAGAAACAGTACTCTGTCATCTATCTTGGCAGATATTTTTCATGCAGTCATAGAAACAAAAAGGTTCACCATCAAGGAGAGAGATAGCTGAAATGTTTCTAATGATGTATTTCTCCCAGGAATAGAAAAGAGGGTTCGGTCTTTATTTAAAGGTTCTTAGTTTTCCTTTGTCTGGTTTGTATTTCATCTTTCCAGTTTTAGGAGCAGAATGATAAAAGGGAAATGGAAGGAGGCAAAACTACAGGAAAAAGGAAACATGTAAGTGTCATACCTTTTGAGAACATAAACATTGTTCAAAACTGCAACAAAATGCATTTGCCAAGGGACCGAGAGCACTCAGAAGGACCCCTGCTCCTCACTGAATGGAGAAGGACGGCAGGCCTGGCTACGCTGGGTGACGCACAGGATGGCCGATCTGAGATGGATGTCACCTCATCAGCACAGTCCAGCACGAACCAAGTGTTGAAGAGCATCTCACAGTCTCCTCAGACTTAACAGATTGGGGTTCACCTGAACTCAGAGCCCAAATTTGGGTTCACACACTGACAGCTTCCCTACTTCTCAACCCTATGCACACCTTTGCTTCTGGGCATGAAAGTGGTGAGAAAGGGAAGCTACAATTCCACATACCCCTGGCCTAGACAGTGGTTGGAAATACAATGTGAGCGGAAAAATCTCAACTGTTGCAGGTTGTAACAGTTCACACTCGGCCATTACGTTCATTCTACACAAGTATCCCTACTTTGGGGATGAAAATGGGTGATTAAAGTTAGTACTGATAGGCATACAGCTATCACATCTTCTGATTGCTCTGAGGACATGCTCAGGGAGACAATCTTCATAAGTGAGTTAAAATTCCCTCCATCCCCAGGACATGGGTGCTCTGTCTGCTGAGGTAGCAGTGGGCACATGGGCTGCAACAGGCATGCTAGAGGGGGGTAACCCAATTTCATGTATAACTGTAGCCACAGGAAGCAGGAAGCACAGTACTGTTTCTAGCTCAGTGGCATCTAGAAATAGTTTATTTACTGAATAGCTTTTGGTGCTATATAAGGAGAAATGCAACTTCTGCCTTGTGAGGCCTCAAATAAGGGTGGCATCCAAGCAAACTGTGAAGATACCAGCTCATAACTTATCTTCTTCTCCAGCGTAACTGCTGGAGGAAGACACTATGGGCACAGGAAATGTCTCCCACTGGACATGTTGTGCACAGTTCATTTAGGTTTA
>JAWLRI010000959.1:916528-956976 GCA_034781795.1 Crypturellus tataupa | reverse complement strand
TCTGTCTGCTGAGGTAGCAGTGGGCACATGGGCTGCAACAGGCATGCTAGAGGGGGGTAACCCAATTTCATGTATAAACTGGTCATGTAGCCTATACTATTCCTCACAGGAAGCACAGTACCGTTTCTAGCTCAGTGGCATCTAGAAATAGTTTATTTATTTACTGAATAGCTTTTGGTGCTCTGTAAGGAGAAAAGCAACTTCTGCCTCGTGAGGCCTCAAATAAGGGTGGGATCCAAGCAAACTGTGAAGATACCAGCTCATAACTTATCTTCTTCTCCAGCGTAACTGCTGGAGGAAGACAGTACGGGCACAGGAAATGTCTCCCACTGGACATGTTGTGCACAGTTCATTTAGGTTTACAACTTCCCTTATGCTCATTATAGACCAGCTTGCTCGCCCACTGGCAGCACTGCAATAACGGGCCACAGCAGCTCAAAGACATCCAGTGCTACACTTTACGGTCTCCCTTTAATTCAGCAAGTAACCACAGAGCCAAGCACACCCGCACCAAAGCACAAGCCCCTTTTTTTCACCTTGCATCTAAAGGAAGGAAGCCTGTCCAGGTTCACACACCAGTGCAACCCTGCAGCAGCAGCAAGGGGCGCACTGGCAAACCCAGGCCCCGTGACAGACCAGACCTTGAATCCTGGGGGGCTGCACCGGGTGAGATGCCCACGTGCCTCCAGCAGCGGGAGTTAAAACACACCATTATCATTTAAGTTAAATTATTACATTGAGTGCAGGACGTGCTAACACGCTGTTCTAAATATCGCCTTTAAAAACACGGCTTTTATCTCATTTCTTTTTCCTTTACTGCCCAGATAAGGTAGAGATGCAGACAGCACACAGGCACTCAAAAGCCGCTATGTTGCTAGGAAAGCAATTCCCAGAGCGACGCGGATACTCACAGGGTAAGGTTGAACAACGGTAAGGAGGATTGATTCTTTGCAGCTTCTGTGAAAAGCAAAGTAAAACAGAGTAAATATTCATAGTTTTACACGCTACAGATAACCAGCTTTTATTTTTAAAGGAGAAAAGTGCAGTCCTATGACAAAATGTTTATTACAATCACATAGCAGAAAATTACAGAGATGAATAATATGCCAAAATAACAATGAATATTAAAAATTGCATTTTTTCCAATATAACAAAGTGAATTGATCTAACTCAACAGTTTCTACAGAAATACTTGCTTTGTCAGAGAGACTCACATACTGCAATGCTGGTTTTCTCTAAAGACAATGGAGTAACATCCTATTAATTCTATGGGTCCAACATTTATAAGCCACATATTTCTGTTGTCTACTTAACAAATGCACATTTTTATATCATCTAGCTTGTAAAGGTAACGGCAAATTTATCTGAAGACAGCAGTATTTTCAAAGCCCAAATTAGGACAAAATTCAGCTCCCAGAATCCAGTCTAGTTCTTTTCTATCTTTTTTTTTTTCCAATGGGTGGAGAAAGATTAATATTTGAGGAATAGCCAAGTTCTTAGAATTTTTAGTGTTTTTTATGATATTGCTAAAGAAAAGTCTGGATTTAAAATTATATAGCTTTTTAGGACACTGTTGAAAACAGAACATATAAGCAGCCCTAGACAAAACAGTTTACAGGGCAAAGAAAATAAACCAATGTGAAAACTAATAAGATCAAGAGGTTAGGCAACTTAAATGACAAATATTTGCAGATTTTTCACTATTGATAGGTAGTTGGTGTGGGCAGGCAACCGAGAAAGAGTTACAGTAAAGTGGAAAAAGGAGGAAAATAACAATCACAGACCAGGGCAATATTAGCTAAGAAAATGTCAGTTGCCATTTTGTTGAGATGGTGTTGATTTTCCATTGGTTTTACTAATTTCAAACACAATTAATTGCTTGTTTATTTGATACATTGCTTGGCTAACCGAAGTGCAACTGATTTAGTATGCCTGAAGTGTGCAGCAGTGCAAACTAAAATAAATCACACTGCATTGGCCTTATATCATCTTATATAGCATATTCACATCACTGAGTGCCATTTAAAAGTCAGCAAGCAAAGAAACTAGAGGAGAGACTGATGGATTTATAAGAAAATTGATCCGGAATATTAGCCCATATTGTCAACTAGATTAACACATTCTACTTCTGCCTTTGGCCAAATATCCCCCACTTGCAGTAAAACTTGTAGAACTTTTTATATTTGTAGATAAAATATTTGTACCATTACACTAAGAGAGAGTAGGTACACTTTTCAAAAGCAGGGATTAAAGGCTTTGATTTTCATTTGTGCTTAGAAGAACAGAAATAAACTCAGATTAGAAAGCTTAAAAAAAATGAGGAGCTACACACGATGAAATTGAAACATTCTTCCCAAATGCAGCATAATTGTATCTCCATTATGTATCATTATAAATACTGTAGAGAGCTTCCAACACTTACTTTTTCATTTCAAGAAATCATTTTCCAAACTTAAACTCCAAAAGTTATTTATTCAATCATGAAATGATATTTACACCTCTATTCACAAAATTGATTTTTGGAAAAATCTAGAGTTCTTTTTAAACATCTTTTAGTTATAGAAGACATTTCTGGAAATCTCCACTGATGTATTCCATATAATTTGTCATTTTTATTCTTGAAGACTTTCTTGTTTATAGCTTTAAAAAAGAAATCTCCATTCTTTAGTTATTAGTTTTGATTAATAACTGGATTCACTATACTTCTTTCTCTTCTACCTACTAAATTTTCAGGGATCTGAAAACACTAAATAAAGAATGCGATTTATCTCAAGAATCTCACAGTCATATCTATGCTATATCCATTGCCATACTAATCTGGGTATAGGAGCAGACAGAAAAGGTTGCAGAACTGTTAGCTATGGCATAAGCTGCAGCCTTGAGACAAGTACGCCATGCCCAACTGACCTCTTCAATTACTTTAAGCCCGCTAATTTATGGTCTTCATGGACTTTCTCTAATTTTACAATGATAACTGCCTTCTGTTGTGCAGCTACCTTAAAGAGTTACCTTTAAAAGAGGAAAACTGACTTCTCATGGAAATGCTTTTCATCTCTTTCCTATTCTCAGATCTGTCCAAGTGTCAGCACAGGCAAGGTTTATCCTACACTAACCAAAGCTTTTCCAAATTAAAAAGGTCACTAGTTTTAAGAGATATTTTGGGGCTGAGACTTCCTTGCAAGATAATGACTTGCACTGGAAACACCTTGGACCCTAGACTATTCATTCAATACCTGAGGCTAAAGTAATGCCATATCTGGATTCACGCAGGCTACACATTTACAAAGCAGGTGTCAAGAACAATTTATAGTTCCCTCATCATTGTGGAAAATATTTTCTCTAAATCACACACTACATACAAACGCATAGTACAGTTACAAAAGGAATAAAAATTTAAACAGAAGCTGTTTGATCTGTGGTAATCACTCATGACTTTACTACTACTCATGTTAAAACTTAACTCATGTCCACAAAACTTCATACATAGCACATCACTCTCTACTTCCAGTACTGTTAGAAAATCATATTTATTTAAAAGACACTCCTCACACAGCACCGGAGACTGCCAGTTGTATCATACAGTATAGCTATCACAGTAATGGAAAAATAATGAAGTCACTGGGAGTGCACTATGATCTGTAAATTCTGTAGCTTAAATATATGTGTACCTATGTATGTCCACGTGTGATATCAGATTATGTAAGCTAGACACATCACCACACTTAAATGTGAGCTACATTTTTTAAAAAACTTCAGGAAGATGGCAAAGGCCAAAACCACAATCACACTTCTTACTGAAATCTCTTTTTCTCCTGCAGGAATACGACTAAAGTTAAAAAAAACCTAGACATACCCTTATTACAGACATCTAATTATCTTTCATGCTCATTTAAGCACAATCTAATCATTTTTCTTTCAAATTTGAACTACTATCCACACTTCCTTTTAGAGGCCAAACCTCACTCAGGATCAAATATACACAATTATAAGTTTTGACAATACTTGCACACTTTTCAGATACTCATCTAACAGTAACAACAAAATAAAATACCATTACATTTCTTTCATTTCCTGGCATTAGAATTAAATGTTGAGAATGAACTAAAATCTCAAAAGTGCAATGGGAGTTTCAGTGATTCATGTATTTGTCCTTTCCAGCACCTTGCACTGTGATTATATTGGTCCATTCTCTCTTCGCCTTACAGCTACTTAAGCTGTAACAAGGAGAGAATATAGATGGTTTGAGAATCAAATTACAGAACATTATAAAGGTTAAAGTTGTATTACTAAGTATTATGCATCTCGGACTACATGAGGCGTTAACATTCTGCTACAATCCCGGCCGTTGACTTTGTCTGTGCACTTGCAGCTGGGAATTACTGTCTCTCTTCCACTTTCATTTCAACTGGAAGTGAGCAAAGGATGTGGGGGCAGTGGAGGACCATGTGGGGAAGAGTGGGGGAACCTCCAGTACCCCAAACAACGGGATGAGGAGACTCTTCCTATGTACCCTACTGCAAATAAAATAAATGAGGAAGGGAAAGGATATAGAGTATCTGCATTCACCTATAAAACCCGAGAAAGGAAAATTATTAGTTATAGTGTATTAGTAAGCCTTTAACAAGGAAGCATATTAAGTATCTCTCCCAGTGAAGATGAAAGGAGTAACAGATCTCACACAGAAGACCTAAGTTCCATAAATAATTAGAAACTGATGTATAATAAATTGCATCTTTCACAGGGAATACAGCCAAGGTAAATCTTTTAATTGTAACTTTTCTCCGTTTCATTGACACTGAACATCAAATTCTGAAACTCTTGTTTTGAAATAGTATGCTCGGTCCCCTGCTATTTCAGGACCATCTTTTGCATTTTGAGTCATCCTATAAATAATAAGGGCCTGAGTTTCATAATTACAGGGTTAGATACTATGATTTAAGGCATAATTCAGTCTACATTTTTGAAATAAGGAAATGGAACTTGGACAAAAACTAACTGAAAATGTAATAGGTTAGCTCAAATACCACATTCAAAGCAAATCAAAGTAGAACTCATCTTCAAATTCTAGCATGCAGGCTCAGAAAAATCATTCAGCATTTGAATGCCTTTCATTATTATGAAGATTAAGGCAGTAATAATGAACAATGGGCTTGCATGAGAAAACTAAAGTCACTCTATTGTAGTACATTAAGAATGACTTCAAAAGGATCATTTTGATTTGAGTCGTATATATATTTTTACATAAAACCTGCACTCTTCTACAGGAGCTATCCTCACCCAAGGGAGCTATGCATTTCATTTCTTCAGACTTCTGTCGCGTGCAATGGATCCTTGGGGAAGAAGAATTGGCCCCAGAGACCTGCCTGCATTTCCAGGGCTGAATAGACCTTGCTGGGATGCAGCAGACCTGTCTTAACTCGTAAGGCCGACTCTTCTGATAGCGTGCATCCCCTGTCTGCAGGCCTTGCAGCAATGCGAGCCCCACTGCAACCCTGAGAGGAGGGGGAACCCTCACAAGGGTGAACAAACTCGGGATTCACACGGGAGCAGTGCAGAGACAGCAGGTAGAGAGGGGCTTCTCAGGAAGACTACGCCTATCCCTGGGCCCATTTCTGTCACAGCATAAGCGTAAGCTAAAAACCCATGCTCACCAGTTTTGAACCCGCCAAAGTGCAAACTTAGCGATGGGAGCTCAATATAAGAGCTCGGGTCTTTGATGTATTGAAAAGATCTCGGATTGTGTAAAGGACCCTAAGAAATTCAACTTCTCTGCACAGGAGGATTTCTCCAACAAAAAGCACAGAGGAAAAAAAAGCACACACACCTTTTCCAAAGGATACACTGGAACACACAAACTACAGGAAATGTTACTATGATTCAAAGGCTTTTAAGGATGATAAATTAAACTAGGTTGAAAGCCATGTTAGTGAAGGCAGATTACTTCTCCTGTCTGAACTCCATGCACCTGCAGATAAACACTGTTTATTTTAGTAGCAGGTGGAGAATCTCATCTTTCTGACCTTAAGATGATGATATTTCCCAGCAAACTCTAGGAGAATACAGGAAAATAAACTTTGTCAAAAAAAATTGCCCATACAAGGAGTGTTTTGGAGGGCAGTGGTATCTCCATGTGTGCCTGTGCAGCCAGTTCTAGTGGGTTCCTGTGGGTCTCTTGGAAGAGGCTGCACAGAGGTGGAGATGGGCGCTCTTGCTACTGCGCCACGCTGGATCCCACTGGTTGGGTACCCTGAGCACGGCGTTGCATCTCAGAACGCAGATGCAGGAGTGAAGTAGGAAAGCTAAGCAGATAGAGACTGATAAAATCTATCTTTAAGGGGGAGGTGTGGGGTCCTAGTTTGGGGAGGAAGGGTAATATTGCCTGGCATATAGTTAGAGAAGATGGGATGTGAGGCCAAGGTCTTGCTTTGTTGGTGGACACCCGAGGAACAGCACAGGAAAAGGATGGCAGGATCAGGTTAGGGGCTGATTTTTCCTGGGGTGAGAGAGTATGGGCTTCAGCTGTTATTTTTGGGGATGGAAAGGCTGTGATGTGCTCCCTGATTTTGCAAAGGCAGAAGGACAACACTCATGGTTTGGAAAGCTGGCAGCTGCTGCTTCTACTTGCTCTTAATGGTAGTACCTGACCTTACCCTCACTGTTAATGCAGTGAAATACTCGTGACATCCAAACAACTTAAACTTGTGAACCCCACAGATTAATTTGAACAGCTGTGCTGCTCCATAAAGTCCTTAAAATTTAAGTCTATCATTAAAGATGAGAAGGTTTTCCATGGCAGAGGCAGTCTGCACAAGGATCTGGGATTTTTTACGGAATTCCTGTTGAAAAGTCCGAGCCCTAAAACTGTACAAATAACGGGTAGTGAAAATGACCACTGTCACATAAAATAGAAAGACACAAGTGCAGGATTATTACTGCTCTGCAGGATCAAACGGCAGCAGAAACATAGCTGAGAGAAAAGATCTTCTGTCTCTAACATAAATAACTTCAATAATAGCATACAGAAAATTACTGTCAAAGCAAACTGTGTTTTATATAAATGTTCTTTCTTTGAAAGGTCTGGCATGGTGTGAAAGTCAATCTTTAAAATTGTCACCGTCTGCAGCTGGCACTAATTGGAGCCCTCGTCGGCAGTCTCACTAAGGAGCCAGCAAGCGAGCGTGTATGCGGGCTGAACTGCTGCCTCTGCCTCTCATAGAGGAGGGCCCTTCAGATCAGGTCCCTGGCGTTTTCACAGGGGTGCATACGGGAGGTGCCATTTCAGATACCCCTGTCGTAAAGGCTTTGAGAATAAGCAGGCACTCCATCTGTCACACTTGTACATGCACCAAATTCCCAAATTCACTCTGTTTCCTCCTTTATCAGCAATGAGGACAGGAGTGCCCTATGAAGTTCTTGGATTTCAGTAATTCATTAAGACCTGCATTCCCTTCCAGTCAAAATGATAATCTCCTCTCAAAGCACCCAAAGCTACTTACAGTCTCAACTATATGCTTGTAATCTTTGTTAACTGAGTTACTAGCATGCTACACAAGCAGTAAACACATATATGCACTGTGGAAGCCTATTTTGGTAAGACTGTTTGGAAACATCGACAGCAGCAGTACGTCGCTGTCTAACCGCTCAGCAATGCTACGTGCAGCCCACGACCTGTGTCCTGCAAGTGCCTCGTTACTGCATCAGCCCTTTGTGGAGTGCAACTCTGCAAGTCAGTGACACACAGAAACACCATATTGATTGGGCTCTTTCCAGATAACTGTTTTCCTACTTATGCAGATCTGACAGTCTCAAACAGCAGCTGAGAGGACTCATATTTAAGCTTCAGAATGGAGTAGATAACAGATAAAGAGTTACTAGCTCTGGAGTCCTTTATTCCAAAAGAACCATTATTTGCTCACTTTGTCCAGCGCAAAAACAGAGAGCCAGATGGGCACATATGCGAATCCCATCGAACGAGACTTTCATCAAGTCAAAGCGCTAGCATGTTTCAGCCACTCTGTCATCCCATAAATGACTTCACGCTGCATGAGGATGCTATACTCCCACAGAGAAAAATGGATGTGTTAAGTGTAGAGCTTACTCCCCTATTAATTAATTGCTCAGCTGTCCTCTTCTAATTAGACTTTCTGCACATTAGCTTTAAAGAATCTGAGACACAAAAAGTGTGATAATATGTGTGTCTCAGGCCACTCCTCCGGGCCAAAGTTTCAGTGCTAGTTTTCTTAGCATTAACTGCGAAAGCTTCAGTAGCTCTGACAAAGAGTTATTTCTCTAAGTGTAACACATACTGCACAATATAAGCAAAGCCTGAAGGAGACATTTATAAGACCTCTTTACGAACAGTATTACAGAGATACTGTGCAATGCTATCAACATAACGTATCTACAGAACAGGGTGCTCTCACTTTCAAAGGGGCAGCTCCTCTCCCTTGAAAATATCTCATCTGTATTTGTCTGTGTCAGGCAGTGTTGTTTCCATCAGACAGTAATGACTTTCAGACAGCATTTCTGTGGGTATTTTAATAATCCCTTTTAGATAGGGCTTCTAAGTGAGATAAGTGTAATTCTATTTTTACACTCTGCAGCTGTCTGTATGTGCAAAAACTGGTAGGTGCACAAATGCTGCCCACTGCATGCACTACTCAAGTAGGTTAAATCCATGCAATTAACTTGGTAACACTTGTCTTTTGGACTAAAACTCACCCAGGACTTCCAGAAAAAACAGACTGCTCTAAAACACTGACATTTCAGAACAAAATGTAAAAAAAAAAAATAATATTTCAGAAGTTCTGATCCAATGCTGACATGAAAAATTGTACATTGAATCACTGGAATGACCTCATGTACTGATTTTCAGATCATCCACCAGAGCTCCAGAGATGCTTATAAAATCTACCTTGATTACTCAGTCATAATATTTCTTAATATTATTTTTAAAAACTGGAACCTCCATGAATTTATTACAGCTACATATATGGTCACAGAAAATGGCATTAGAAAAATGCTAAACGGCATTACAGCATTACAGCAATCCTCTACCATACCAAATATTTTGAGATACTTCCAATGTGCCAGTTGCATTCAGAATTCATTTTGATAGGCCTGGGAAAGCAAAAAGCTAGAATACCTTGAATGCTTTTCTGGACAGTTCCCAGATGTTCTTCTAATTAATTTGAATTAGATTAAGAGGGGTTTTCTCATGCACTACTGAATTTTCAGCAATTGCTTAGACATCTTGATGCACTTACAGAGTCATTTGAATATTTACCTTCATAGTCAAAAAAGACAAAATAATGAGATCGGCAGGACTCAGGGAAATGCTGAACCTTCCAAACCCTGAAAACTGGTTGTAATGCCATTCATTTACCACAGTACAAAAGAGATTCAATTAACAATTTGACTGACAGACTGAAAGGAACGTTCCAGAAGATAAACTTGACACTCACATACTAAAAGCTTTTGCATTGTTTTTTTCTTTTCTTCTTTTTTTGAAAGAGAGACAATGTAAATTTTCACTTAAGAAATTCTCTTTGCTACTGGTTTTATGTCTCTCTGTAGGCAACATATTACAGAGCTACACTCATCCCTTTTACTTAATAACTTGGTTTCTCCAGTCTCGCTGCAGCTGACCTCTCGTGCACCGCTGGAAGTCAAAGTTTTGATTTCATCAAAGCTGGGCTGCTGCTCTTCGTTATAAGTGGAAGAGCAGCACGGATTCCGCTTATCATGAGGACATCCTGACCGTGGGGGAAAAAAGCCTAAAAGAGCAGTAACAATTCTTTGACTAGTCAAACTGTATTGGGAAAAAAAAAACAGCAGCAAAGGCCCAACATCTATGGTTATGGTTGATAAGACTGTAAATCAGACTTTCAAGGCATCAGGACCAGATGAAAAACACTGTGGCCATATGCTGCAAAGCTCTTGGCCAGCGAGCTACCACCATCCATCAGCTCCCACATGCTCAGGGACTCTCTGTGCTTTGGCTTCAACGACACAGATTTTACACCGGATCAGGTTATTAGCTCTCCTTCAGCAAATGCCATAAAGTTAGCAAAGAGGACAGCACAAACTTCTCCACATGTCTAATGGCTAATTTCACAGAAGCGTGATTATATGTCTAGCTTATCCTCAGCTTAAAAAGGTATTGGTGCTTGAACAAGGAAGACACAGCCCAGTAGCCGTCACCCATTGAGCCGCTGCCTCCAACCCCTGGCCCCTACCGGTGCCCACCGCTGCCTACAGGGGCTTGGCAAGAGTAAGGCGGCCAATACACTGCTCTTCATATAAGGCAAATATTGTTTTCTATCGTTTCTACTCTCCCAAGAGCTCCCAAGAGTCTCTCTCTATTCTGGTTTTGTCATACTTGGACATTGGACAGGCTTGCTTTACAGCAGCATTTTGCACAGTCCATTGAGATTGCATGATAGCAGAAGAACAACAAAACAAGTAATTCGATAAAATGCACCACCAAATACTTTGAATGCACAATTAAGATTATGAATAAAAATAAACAATGGTATAATCTTGTTGTTTATGCCTAGTTACAAAACAAAAACTAAGAAACAAGGAAACCATGTACTCCAAAAATATATTTTTAAATGATTTTGGAAAAAAAGAAGTCAGTCAGAAACTGCACAGAAGAGAATCCTGCCTGAAAAGACTGGAAAAAAAGATCTATAAAAATTACACATTAAAGAGGAGGAAAGATCACTAAAAATGACAACAAAACTTTAAAGATATTTTTATTATGTGACAGATTACCCATAATCTTTTACAGTCAGAGCTTCATTTTCATTTACTTTGAATGCAATAGAAATCCTTGCTGCTGCTATGCATAATCTGTACTTTACTGGTATTTTCTTTGAGGTTAGGGCATTGGATATGTAGCAAAGTATAGTCAGCTGTGTATATACATCCTTCATTCCTGCAGCTATTCATTTCTTT
Source organism: Crypturellus tataupa (assembly GCA_034781795.1). Classification (NCBI taxonomy): domain Eukaryota; kingdom Metazoa; phylum Chordata; class Aves; order Tinamiformes; family Tinamidae; genus Crypturellus; species Crypturellus tataupa. The sequence goes on along the minus strand of JAWLRI010000959.1, from coordinate 946,014 downwards.
TTCTTTAATGCTTTTTTAAAAGTAGAATAAAATCAGATAAATTCAGCTGATTAAATGCTAACCCGAATCTACAAATAGTTTAGAAGCATCTTGGTTTAGACAGTTATCTGAAGTACTTTGTGAGCATTTTATTAACTCTAAGTAACAAAGTCAATGAAGAAATAGAAATTAAGAAGAGGAAGACAAATTCAGACATAAATAAAGCTCTTGAATTCAGAAGCATATTGTATTTTCGAGGACTGTAGGATATATACTTTTCTCTGTTCAATATTATTGGTTTTATTATTGTTCTTTAAGAAAAAATACATTTATTCAAAGAGAAAATCATATTTTTCTTTCAGATGCCTGAATACTATTCATGGTGCTTTTAACTCTTGCCTGCTTTTTCAGAACCAGGCACCTGATCCAATCTGATCCAATCTATTTCTTCTGTTTTTTGCTGTGGAACAAGTTAATATTGAGTATGTTTTAAATAATTATGGACTGATGGAAATAGCTTTAAGAATAAATGTTCAAGATTCATCCAGTTCCTCATTAAAGAAAGTTTCAGTTGTCCGTGGCTGGGTTTTTACGAGTTTATTATTATTATATCTGCAAGGTTAGACAACTGGTGAGCTGTAGAGACTAATGAAGAATGATTTTTGCTTACTGAGTCTGGAATAGAAAATTGGTTGGTCAGATGCCAAAGACATATCCATGTGCCAGTGAGGCAGTGTAAGTCACAGCAAACGTGATTTTATAATGATTTGGATGAGCGGCCAAACAGGCAACTCCTCTTAAACTGCCACGCACATGGCACAGTAATTTGTACAACAGCAGGCCACACATTTAAACCCTTTGATCACATTTGTGTCCTCACAAACAGATATACTGCAATTTTCTTTTAAACTGCAAGACTATTTAAAAAATAGATTGATACAAAGAGAAACTGATTCAAAATTGTTGACAGGCAGTTAACAAGTTGTTTGTATTAAATTACAATATTTATTCAAAAAGTCCCATTATAAATACATGCAGGAATGTGGAAAATTCAAAGTTTTTTCTGACTCCTTTCATTTTAAACAAATGGCCAGACATTTATTTATTGTGTTAAAATCAATAATAAAATATGAGTTTAAAAATCTATTTCACTTAAATCTCTGGGCAAGCTTTCAAAGTCACATATTTTGTTCATTTTCAGTTAATAAATCTAAAAGTATGTGTTAGTGGACTTAATTCATGCTCCTATAACCTTCAATTTTTTTCCTTTTTGCATCAGTAGAAGTTCTTAATATTTTTTATGTTTGCTTTTGGACAAGGATCACTAACAAAGGCTCACTGAAAAATTAAAAAGTGAATTCACAGTTCACATACGCGTTATAGTTAAGGCATAACTTATATTTCACTTAAGCTGAAATCTTTCCTTGATAAATGCATCTATACTGCAAAACCTAAGGGGTGAAGGGGTGTTTCAAAATGGGAGAAGAAAATTACCCTGCAAGCATGAACGATGCACAAAACGAAGCAGGGGCCCATTTTCATGTCTGCGTAGCAGATGAAAACATAATTGCAGTGCAGTTAGACTCACCGATGTTAACGTTAATCTAGATATCGTGGGCAACAATAGCAGAAAAAAAATGATGCCGCTCTGCTCTGCACCGGTTACCCCCCAAGAAAACACCCACACATGTCGAGCCAAGTCTGTGCTCCGCTACCCGGAGCAGCAAAACTAAAATCCACCGTCGCTGGGACCCGGGTGCCGCAAGCCCGCCCTGCCCTGCGGCACTGCGGGGTAGCCCCAGCCGGCCACTGCTGCTCGGGCAGAGCTGGCCACGCTGCAAAAACGGGGAAAACCTTTGTCACGGTGCCCTCTCGCCCCTCCGAAGCAGTGAGCAGCGGTCAGGACAGGAAAGAAGGGCAGTGAAACACGTGTCTCCTTGAGGAGAGCGGTGAGCGGGTGTAGCGGCTCCTCGGGGTGGGAGGAGGCAAACACGTAATTCACCATAGAGATGAAGCCAGAAGGTGGTAGGAGGAAAGATGGATATTGGTACATGAGAGGGGGAAAAAAAGGACTGAAATAAGTCACTTGCTAAATGGATTTTACGAGTATTTTATAAATGATTTATCTGATACACTTGTATTTTTCAGCTAACCTTTGCAGCTGATCAAGTATCACTCACTGAGCACGTACATTTGTAGCCCTAAAGAGAGTTATATGTAGAAATTGTTTTTCAAAGATTATGTGCTGTATGGAGACATTAAATCTTTTGTGATGGTGCAAAGCGTCAGGTTGTAGCACAAACTGAGAAGCCAACCTCAGAGCTATGACAGCTTTCTTGGGACCCAATATAGGCAACAGTGCTGCTTTTGCAAGCAGCAGAGTAAAATTAATGACAATGGTAATGCCAGATTTAGATTAGCATGATTTAATTCCCAGGGAAATGAATTCAGTTATTTCACCATTTCCATTGTGGAGGCTCTGTGAGGGGGAATGTAAGCAGGGACATCTCTCACCTTGGCTGGGCAGCACTTCAGGCATCGCTTTTCACCTTTCTGCTTTGAATTGCTTTCAGCACATATTGCGCTGACTGCTCCACATGGACAAAATACAAAAGAATGCACACGATTTCCTGAATGGGGCTAATTTTCCCATAGCTGTTTTTCCACTTATTACTGCTAGTCAATACAGCAGCAGCTGAAAGGTAACCCTGTTGACGTTGTCCTTAGGGGCATAGAACATGTCCTTCCACAGAGCTACCGCTTAATCAGCTTTCCAAATGGATACACCCATAAAATAAATCCGCTTGAGTAATTTGTTAAAAGAGTTAACAGAATTATTATTTTTTGAACATACCTAAGTGTACTTAAGTTACTTATACCTAATTCCTCTAACACCAACTGAACAAGGCACCACAGGCTGGTGGGGCTGCAGGCTGGGCACTCTCCCCATCCAAGGAGTGGGCAAGACGAAGGCAGAATATCTTGACGGGGAATCTGGCTGACGACAGAGGAAATGCTGCATCTTCTGCTTAGGCAAACTGCAGGGACATCCTCACAGCATGAATTTAGTTCCTACCCTTCCTACCTTTTCCCTATTTGCATGCTGTAAATAACCGCATTATCATCCAGAGAAACCTATCCAGCCCAAGAATAACTTTAATTCAGAGAAAAGACACTTCTTTATCAACATTACAGCTGAATAAAATAATCTCTTTACAAACAGATCTCTGCTTTCTGAATCTAAAAAAAAACAGGGAATGAGGTGCATAAAAGGTGGGGAGGTTTAACACACCTGCTGGAGAAAAAAATCTGCTTAAAAGGAGGTTTTTGTCCTCTGGGATAAAATGAGTACTCACCACTGGCATTGTTCTTAAAGGTTTTCACTCCACAGTAAAAATAGCTTTAGGAGTAAGATATTTCTCCTAATCTTATTTCACACTTTACTAAAGCATACGAAGAACAAAGCAATCTCAGTTAGATCTAGTAAGAATATATGGTTTGGTGAATGCCTTAATTTGTCACATCTGTAATTACACATATCTCAAATTCTTCCTGGGCTTCAGATTTCATCAGAGTTATAAAAAGTTTCTTACAGGTAATTTACGTGAGACATTTGTGTACAACTGCCTTCCTTACTACACCTTCAGAGCTGACAATGAAACAGTAGATGCCCTTATTTCAAAAGAGGTTTAAAATTATGAAGCCAATCACCAAAATCTCCCACACGGAACGTGAAGTGCTCAATAATTTTGTCTGCGTAATGAAACAAGATCCCATGGATGGCTGAATCTTTCCTACAGTAATTGCTTCTCTCCTAGGAACAGCTTCACATCACAGTCACAGATTTTCCCAAAGACAAAAGCACAGGCCATTATATAAGGGAGGTGATGGCACCGCTGCAGCTGCCTCTGGCTGCAGTTGGGGATAAATCTGTCGATAGCCATCTCCTCTGTGCAGGATCCAGAGCCGTCAGCGCTGGCTGCGCTTATTCCGGGCATGTTCCCGGGACCGAGGGACCAGAAGCTCACTCCATGGGTGACAGACTGACAACTAACAACTCTGGGCACTCACACCAGCAGCGTTTCAGTGGTGAGATTCACCGTAGCTGCATACCTGCAGCTATTTAAAAGCATGAGGTATTATGGCTTAAAATACTTCTCTACACACTTTCTATAATCAGAGAAGAGAGACAGCTGCAAGCGGATTAGTTTCTCCAGTCTTGGAGACTAGCTCCAAGGCTACAGGTGACTAGCTCAGGCTAAAGACCTGGCTTCAAGCACCCAGACGCTGCAGAGAGAAATTTTCAAACAGACATGCGAGCAACTTTACTGCTGGAAAACTACCCTGGCTTGTCACATGCAAAAGTAGATCAGCTGTCTGCTCTGCACTTTGCGTGCAGGGTTTATGCACCTAGACCACTGCGGACACTGTGGGGATGGATCTTGTGGTCTGACTCCAGTATGATGCATAAAAACATGCATCTCACGTACAGGCTGGCAAAATATCTTCAACCAATCTGAAAAAATAGATAGTGAGTCTTTTCTTCTATAAAAATTTCTATGATGGACAAGCTCAGAGGCTTGCAGATTCTTCTCTTAGGTACATATTCCTTTCTTTTACTGAACAGCTGATACTGTTATTTCACTGTTATTACATTATGGTCTTTCATTTAAAGCTGGTTGACAAAGTCATTAGGCAGCACAGCCATCCCTCACCTTAGCTACAATCACTAGATAAGCAGAATAGCTTCAGAAGTCTTATCTGCTCACTTGTGCACACTGACAGTGATCTATCTGCGCAAGACTAAATTCCCTGTTCCAAGGATGTGTATTAAAATTTAATTCTCAATGGGGGCACAACAGAAGATTTAGCATGCAAAGGATATATGTTCTTTAACAGCTATATTTCAAACTGCAAGACTAAAAATAGACTTTTCAAAATGCAGTCTGACAGAAATCGTGGTAAAATCCCTTATGTTCCAACACACATAACATTCTTCATTATGTGGCCACACAGTAATTTTTCTGAGCAACCTGAAGACTTCTCTGGAGTCTAATTAACTGTGAATATGATTTTAAAAAGCCAATTAAACCATTATTTTAAAATTACACTTAGTGCTGATGCGAAGTGCCTGATTGGGAGCACTGGCTTGTGAAGTTTCTCGGCAACTACAGGTCAGTAGTTTGTGGTTGAAGATTGAGAGAGGAATCTACCCTCATGAATAATTTTGGCCTGTAGGTTGATGCTATCTGCTACAATGGCATGGATACAAGATCTGAGCAGAAAGGTCACAGATCAGCGATAACGCATTTTAATCACTTGTGAATCAATCTAGACACAAAACTGGCCGGCTGCTTCTCATTAATTCCTCACAGTATGTATGGCAACATCAGAATAAAACATGAATTAACAGCTGAAAATTAATAATCCCTGATTCTCTAGCAAATGTTCTCAGTACTAAAAATCTTTTAAATCTTGCAACCCTATCTTTCTGCATTTCAGTGATGCTAAAAGACATGCTCAGTACATGAGCTTTCAGGCTAAAAAGGAGCATCAGCCACAAAATTACACAAAGGAAGGAGATAGGGAGGAGAAGTTTTCCTATAGAATCAGCTTCTCAAAATCAAGCATATTCCACATAAAAAAAAAAAAAAAGTGAGAAGAGGGAAAAGTAAGTGAGGAGGGAAAAACAGTGAGGAATGGAGACAAAAAAAAAGCGAGAGCTTGTGGGATTTTCGTTTGCTACCTGTCTTTCCCCCACCCTACTTCCATCTGCAGCTTCCCAGCAAATTGTCGAAGTCCCTATCTTCCCTGTTGCTCTTCTGCAGGATGCAAATATGATTTCCAGAAGGGAAGCTTCAGGAAGGCTACGTAAGGAGGGAGTGGATCTTCACTTGCAAAATCCAGCACCTCCGCATTTGGATGATGTACTATCAGCATCTAGAAAATCGATTAAAAACAATAGCCTCTCCTAGCTCTTTGCTTCATCCTGTGAGACCAAATGTCTAACTTTTGCTTAGCTGTTCTGCATGCTGCAGTTGCCAATGTCATTAACCTATTTAGTCAGCCTGGTGCACTTGGAAGTCTTACAAATGCTTCGATGGTAAAGTGACTTCTCACTTCATTCGCACCCCTGCTAATGCCTTGCTGGAACTGCATGGTGGCCTTTGGAGCTCTTTTTTTCCTGGCCTTGGGCAAAAAAAAAAAAAATGCCACGTGCTCCAAAGACAACCACGTATTTTGACTGATTGCGTGCAAATCGACTGGTTATACAAAGGCAGCCACTGGAGAGGTGTATGGATTTATGGATCCCCACAGGAAAGTGCAGCTCCTTTTGGCTGCCCTTCAGTCTCCAGCTCCTCCTGCCTCCCTGGTGTGGGCTCCACACTGCCCCACTTGGGAGAAGCAAGCACAGGAGGCTGCACCTCTCCTGCCTGTAGACTTTTCTTCCTATGCCTGGGGCTGGGAAAAATTCCTGATCCTTGCAATGCTGCCTGGCCCCAGCCCATCAACCATGAAGCAACGTGGGATTTCTTCCCCTTTGCACAGTGCGAGTGAGATCTGCATGTAGAGTCATCCCCACGCACTGCAGAGGGGAAGCCAATAGGGAAAGCGGGAGAAAATGGTAAGTTCAACTGGGATCTCCACGTGATGGTTCCATATATATTATTAAGTTGATCTTTGAACACATACACAGCCAGCAAAGGGTCCTCCCAGTGTTATGGGCCATGGTGTTGGAGTGAGGAACCAGCAGGAAGGTGCAGTGCACTGCAAGGGTCTAAAAGACCTGAAGCAACACAGAGTACTCAGAGCTGCTATGGGATATTTAGAAAAAGGAAGAGAAGAAAAAAGAGAGTAAAGCACTTTCTGACTAAAGGAATTGTATAAATAAATCTTCCGTGAGAGAAAATATTCTGTAAATAAGTTCTGTGTGGTCTTCTTGACCTTTCTCCAGAACGACTGGAGCTGGTCCTATCAGATATAAAATACTGGAATAAATAGACTTTGCGTCTGATTTGGTCTGGTGATTCTTGAATTTCTGTGTTCGCTTCCAAATGATTAATTCAGTTTTAAAAAGCTTTTGATAATGCTCAAATTCTGATGTTATACAGCACACAGTTCTGACATTTTTGGTTGACATTTGTTTTTCATCAAAGTTCTTGAACTTCAGCAATCACCACTGGAGCAGTTGTTAAACAGAATATAACTGTAAGGGCTGGATCTAATAAATTTGTTCTATTTAACCCAGGAAGGAAGATGAAAGATTGAAAGATTCAGTGAGATTATGCTCACTGAAAAGCTGAGCATAGTACATGCTGTAGAAAATGTGCTATCAAGTAACTACATATTTTGTTTTTTCTATTTAATCTCTATTTAAATAGATATGAATTTTAAATTTTAACACTTCTGACTCAGTCTGCTTTGGGTTTCTAATCTAACATTGTAATGGCAGAGGAGGACTGGAAAATTAAACCAACTTACTTAAGGGAAGTAAAAACAGGAACATGATAAGTAATGAAACTTGATTCTTAAAACCTTTATTATTATAAGAAAAAGTATTGATGATGCATATAAAGGTACGCCTTACAATCCAGCCAGTAAATGGTTAAACTATATAAGTCTCTAGGGAGAAATGGGATGAGGATAGAGGCAGCAGAAGAGATGTGGCAGGAGGGCCTCTCCTGGGCATGGTCTTACTTCTTTCTTTCCTTGCTTACTCCCTCCTTAAACCTCTTCTCATGGTAAGACTGCCTCAGGAAAGAGCACATTAACTGATTTATATCAGAAACCGTACCTCAGTACTGTCAAACCTCATCCATTAAATAATGGTGCATCAAACCGTGATTTAAAATTCATGAATCTAGATATGATAAATTGAGGATCTTTTTCTTAGTTTTCTCATTTTTGGCCTTTCAGCGTTCATGACTGTACCTATTCTTTGCAACCAGCAGGACTGGGCTATAACTTGCCATAACACAGCTGCCTAACAGTTTATGAACATGACAGAAATATAGGGGAAAATATTCCCAACTCCTTTTCAGCAATTCTATCAAAAATAGTGACTGTATTTTTCCTCTTGCAGCTAAAAAGCAAAGTTGAAGGCTGCTGCTACAAGCTGTGCATTTCCCCTGTCCTCCACAATACTTTGTACCCTGACCAGAGATGCTGGTGTGGAAATAGCACAGATGGATGGTGAAGCCATGAAAAAACAGTTGTACCCATGTGCAGAGACCATCCTACTGAGGTGGAGTCTACTTCCACAAAACTTTCTAAAAGCTGTGCTTGGTTTCATTTATTTCCACTTGACATTTATGTTCATTTGTACCAGTCCATAAAGCAGAGCGCAGTAAAACACTCTTGCAGTGTCTTGCTTAGCTCCTCTTTGGTTTTGCAACATATAGCATAGATACTGACCTTAAAATCATCTTTGGCCTATTTGAAATAGCTAATTCTCACCTGCTGCTTTATGAAGCTCTTAGCAGGCACCCAAATCACGAGAAGGGGACACAAGCTGCAGGGAATTAGGCAGAGTGATATGAACGGGACCTGTAAAGGGTGCAATGGAGAGCCACTGGGAACGGACTGTCACAAACAACTCCTTGCACTGCCAAGGTTCCTCAAATCAGATGATAGGTAAATGCATTCTTAAAGTCTGCTACCCCATCATCTGACAGCTATGTTTTCCATAAACCAGCACACTACAGTTGCTGCAAGTAATGCATGAGGTAACCTATTAAAACCCTGATCTAAATCCCCCTGAGAGTAATTAAAAGACCCTTACAAAGCCTTAAAGAAGCAGGCACTCCTTGACAGACAGGAAAAGTTAAATATTTCTACAAAGCAGTCAGCAAGCATTTCGGTATTTTAAGGTTACGGACATTTTGTTTATAGAGAGAACATATAGAATATCAATAACATCATTATAAATTCAGAGCTGTCTCTGAGCAAAAAATCAAATGGATGTTTTTCTTCACCTCCACAAAACCAAGACCATCATCCCTCTCAAGCAAATAAAAATCATTCACAAAGCTGTAGAATTGCTCTATTTTCACCCGACTCTTTAATAGACAGGTATTTTAATAAATCAGGCAGTGGCAGAGTAAGGAAAGAGTAGTATTACTACCACATATGTCTTGTTTTAATAATTGGAAAATGCTACATTTTGTTACTCTGTTTACAATAACAGCACTGTTTAAAAACAGATTACCAGGCAAATACTGAAGGAAATATACAGACACAGCAAAATGCTATGTGCTCAGCAGTATCTATCAGAAAACTAAGCGCTAATCATGTTGCATTTCACTTCCCTCCAAAAAATGGCTTACTAGCCCATGTGCATACCTCAGAAAAAAAAAAAAAAAAAAAAAAAAAAAAAAAAAAACCAAAGAGAAGTCCCACACAGTCACAATATCTGGTGAGGCTGCAAGAAGGGAGAGCACAGACAGGCAGACAATTACCACGTTTCACAACTAGCTATGAGCAAAACCCTGGAAGATGCTCCCCATCATGGTAAACACATGCAGACAGGCAGGTGTGATGGGGAATAAGAGTCTAAAAGCAGAACTCTACCGTGGTAACATAGGGCTACTGAATTTGCCACTTTATTGGGAAAGTCAAGCACACACTGAGGGGTTCCTAACTGCAGATACTCAGTTATATCAAAACAAAACACATACTTAGCCTTTTAAGCTACTTACAATCAGAAATAGGACAGCGTTATTAGTCCTAAGCATTCAAAGATCAAGGGCAAAACATGATCTGCATCTGACGTTCTGCAAAACACTAGCCTCCTAAAGCAAGGTAGCAGGCGTTTTGTGAAGGCCATAACTTCTGCTTGAGCTACAGCACGTTTCCAAATAGGCACAAGGTCTTCATTCAGAGACCTGCAATAACGAAGAATGCCTGCAGTCCTCTAGAGACCGCGCCATGGGACATGTGCCTCTCCCCAGCAGACACACGCTCTCCTCTGCTTCAGTTTTTCTAGCTACAATTAGTTTCTCAGGGCTGGCCTGCATTTTTCAGCCAAGCCAAACACATGTCTGCTAGCAAAGCTCTTTCTCATTCAGGTGTTCACACTTAAACTCAATTACTCTTACCTTGGATAACCCAGTTAGATGAAGATTCTTATGTTTCCTGCATACGGGGACAATTTCTGGCTCATTTTTCCTGCTTTTCCTTAACTACCGCCAACTATTAGCACACTTATGTGGCACTGCAGACATTGCGTGGTTTTATATCAAGTTTATATTGTCTGTCCATTTTCACTTCATATTCTCGTTCTTTTTATATCCAACTCATTCAGCCATTTACACACCACACTATTTGGAAAGGTCAGATTTAATGAATTATTTAACTTGAGGCAAGTTGAAGTATGAAATGCTATCTCTTGACTGCTACTGGTAGTTTTTCCCTAGGGTGAGCTTCAGTTCTGTGAGCCAAGACAGGAATGGCCACAATAACAGCTCTTCAGGCATCTCCCCTCTACCAGAATTGGCCAGTCTTCCCTGATCTTAAGAGCCCCTTTCCCCAAAAGCTCCTTTCCCCCCATTCACACAGCCCCTCAGCTCAGAGTCTAGACAATCTGATCTCATCACAAGTCCTGGGCTCCACTAACCACTTTGGCCAAGGTATCACTGGAAAAATAGTGCCTATTCCCTTTTCTACAGTGTCTGTCCTTTCCTCAAGCCTAATGATTCATTCTTGCTTATTTTATTCTTGATGGCTATGATCACTGTTTCCAAAGTCAGACCCAGCAAACTTAGCCCCAGACTGGATTTTTTCTTCTCCCCAACAAGAACATTTGCAAGACAGCTCTGAACAGGCTGGCATGGAAAAGGAGTGTCATGGAAAAGGACATTTGCAAAGCTGGCAAAAGATCTATTGATGCCAGATACAGGCAAACTTTCTGCAACATCAGAATCAGAGAAAGAATGGGGTTGGGAATGGGCCTCTGGAATTCATCTAGTCCAACCCAACTGCTCGAGCAGGGTCACCTGGGACAGGCTACCCTGGGCCACATTGAGACAGCTTTTGAATGTTTCCAAGCACAGATTCTACCAACAATTTGTATAACCTGTTCCAGTGCTCGGTCACCCTCAGTAAAAGAGTTTTTCTTTGTGTTCAGATGGAACTGCCTTTGCTTTAGCTATGCTCGTTGCCCCTCATCCTATCATTAGACACTATTAAGAAAAGTCTGGCCCCATCCTCTTCACACCTTCCCATCATATTCATATACATTGAACCTTGCACCCATTCTTCTCCAGACTGAACATTCCCAGCTCTCTAAGGCTTTCCTCCTATGACAGATGCTTCATCATCTTTGTAGCCATTTGCTAGAGTCGCTATGGGAGGTCCATATCTCTCTAGTACTGGAGAGCCCAGACATGGACGCAGCCCTCCAGGCATGGTCTCATCAGGGCTGAGTAGGAAGGAAGGATCACCTCCCTCCGCCTGCTTGCAGTGCTCTAATACAGCCCAGGATACTGTTGGCTGTCTTTGGTATGAGGGTGCAGGGCTGACCCATGTTCAACTTGTTATCCACCAGGACTCCCAGGTCCTTATCTGTAAAGCTGCTCTCCAGCACGTTGGCCACCATCCTGCCTGGGGATAGTCTTAACTAGGTGCAGAGCCTTTGTTGAACATCGTGAGTTTCCTTTCTGCCCATCTCACTAGCCTGTCAAGGTCCATCTGAATGGCAGTAAAACCCTCTAGTGTAACAGCCAATCCTCCCAGTTTCGTATTGCCTGCAAGCTTGCTGAATGAGTGCTTGGTCCCACTATCCAGATTATTAATAAATAAATTCAATAGCATTGAACTGGTTTTGACCCTGGAGGTACACTGCTTGTTCCTGGCCTTTGACTAAGTTTTGTGCTTTTAATCACAACCCTGAACCCAGCAGCTCAATCATTTTTCAGTTCACCTCACTGTCTTCTCATATAAGCACGTATTTCACCTTTCTTATAAGGATGTTATGAGAGTCAGTGTCAAAAGCCTACTTAAATCAAGGTAGACAACATCCACTGTTCTCCCCTCATTTCCCCAGCCAGTCTTTCCACTGTAGAAGGTTCTCAGATTGGCTAAGCATGATTTTGCCTTTAGAAGTCCTTGTTGACTACCCCTGACGAGCCTCTTGTCCTTCATGTACCTAGAAATGAAGAAGCACTAGCCATTCCATCAGCTTTCCAGGGATCGAGATGAGGCTGATCAGCTGTGCTTCCCCAGATCCTCCTTCTTGCTCTTTCTGAAGACTGGAGAGACATTTGCTTTCTGGCTGTAACCAGACACCTCTCCAAACTACCAGGACTTTTCAAAGATGATCAAGAGGTGCCTTGCAATGACAGGAGATGGCAGCCTTAGCACTCATGGGTTCACCTCATCAGGGTCCATAGATTGGTGTAGGTCCATTTTTTTTTTAATCATCCCTTATCTGACATCCCTTCACCAAAGTCTTCCCTTTCTGTGGAGGCCCGCTTCAAGGACAGTAGTACGGGATGCCTCATTAGTAGATATCCAACCTCAAGGATGACAGTGCAGGTGTTCCATCAGCAAACAAGGAGCAGAAGCAACTGTACGGCTGCTGCGTGACCAAGAAGCTGATTGGATAGTCTTGACGTAATCCTTTAGATTATTGGTTTACTTAGTAACTGTGCTTTGCGTGCTTTTAGGCAAGTAAGGATTGTATCCAGGATGGTACAGCCTATAAGTTGTATCTGATACTCAATAAAGGGTCTTCGGTTTATTAAATGGGAGTCCGTGCCTTCAACACCTTTCTCTCTCAGGGGAAGAATTTGGGATTCGTGTAGCTGGTCTCACCAGTGAAGACTGAGGCATGGAAAGCACTGAATACACAAGGGCCCCTGTCCTATTCAGCAGCTGCCCACACTTGCCCTAGCCTGCCTTTTCCTGCTGTTATACTTGACAAAACCTTTGTAGTTGTCCTTGACATTCCTCACCAGATTAAATTCCAGATGGGTTTTGGCCTTCCTAGTCCCATCCCTACGTGCTCTGATAGAGTCCTTATATTCCTCCCAGCTTATCTATCTCTGCTTCTACCTTCTGTATGCTTCCTTTTTACCTTTGATTTTTGCCATGGCTGCGTGCTTCAAAGTGCACTGCCCAGAACTGCTCAGCTGGCTACAGCAGCCCATGCCATGAAGCAATCTGTTATTAGACAAAGCTTCCAGCACGGTGCGTTTACCTGGCTGCTGAATCCGAACAGGTCTATGTAGCAAGCACAGGATTTCTACAGCCTTCAGTGGTCTCAAACGGCATTGGAGAAAGCACGCTGAGGCAATGCTAGGCAGTGCTGCTACTTGTGATAGCGCTTGATCTTGGCCCGGAGAGCTGGAGCCACACGCTCCATCTGCCCCGTGACAGGGCCCACACGCTCATCGCTTTCCAGCCCACAGCGGCATGCACAGAAAGAGCAGTGATCAGCTCCTGGGTGGGCAGAACCTGCTGCCCAGGAAGTCCCTCACGGATATCAGTGCATCTGGACAGCGAGACAGCCTCAGCAGGCCAAGACCTGGCTTTCATAATCCCCAGCAGAAGCTTACCAAAGCATGCAACCTCCAAAATTGTTCTCTAGTAAACCCTGAGGATTACAAGGGAGTCCACTGCACCTCTGCGCACACCACCATAACACCAGAAACAAGGAGGAAGGTTTTGCTTCATGGTAATAGAGGACAGAGACCTGCCCTAATATTATTTTTGCTCCAACTGGAAAAAAGGATATATTTTAAAGTACTGATACTTTTAGTTTGTCATCTGAAGTGTCAATTACACTTTGAATCACGCTAACATCCTAACTGTCTTCCTGAACTCCCCGGCATCTCAGAGAAGTTCCAGCTCTAGCTGTTGCTGCCTGACTGCTGAAAGGCAAGTGACACCCACAGTCTCTCTTGGGGCCCACTGCCTCCAAGGAAATCTTATTTCTGCATTTCTCATGGAAAATACCACTGACATCTATTTTCCCTCATAGAAAATGTGCATGAAACCTCATTATGTTACAAGAGATTAAATCAACTATATTTTTTATTTTTGCAAAAAATATAAGCTATTCATACATATATGAGTAGCTAGACTTGTATATGCTATGAACATCAACATTCTAAAAAATGTAAAACTAGTAACATTTATCAAATGATAAGGGTTTTAAAAAACTATGTTCACATTATTCACTATTGCAATATGTATTTTCCTAGTAAAATGGAAGGGAGACATGAGTTTCTAGTACTGGAGATAATCAGTGTCATTGCAGAATTTACATTTTATTTATCACAATTTTAGGAACATATAAAGGAAATATTTCAAATATATATTTTAAAACTCTCTAAAGCAACTTTTGTTGTAATAAATAGGAAGTACAAACTGCACAAAATGCCAGGATAAGAAAGTTTTGACTTAAGGGACGTGCATAATATCAGGTTGTCATTTCTAAATAACGCATACATCCCAAATTCATGATGATAACAGCTTTATGTATCACATTCCCCTCTTTCTGCATATATTCACAGACATATGCAAATGCATATACACATTTGCAGAAGACATACTGTGTGCTTATGATATACTGTTTGTCCAATAAATAGCCATAAAAATTACATATTCTTAAGATAACCTACACATATAAGAGCATAATAACTACAGTCTTCTCATTCTCCAAGAAAAATATTGCAGCAAAAATGTGTGTTGAGCTTTCCTTCATGCTCTTATATCATTATGTGATATATTTCTTCCTCTAAACCCATGCCAGTTTGTATGAATTATTAATGAACTGAACAAGCCTGCTGGACAGAGTAACAAGATTATAATTGGTGTACAACACTAAGAAATTGTTTCAATACTTTATAAGAAAAAAATGCTATCTTTACTAAAGCATTTGTTCTAATATTTAATTAACGGCTTTGAGCACAAACTGAAAAAGAGAAATTCCGAAAAAAGAATTTCAGATAAAATACAGAACAAAGGCATATTTTTAGTTGCAAAACTGTAATTTCCACATAAAACTGGAGTAGTGTAGACAGTGACAAAGGATAAGGAATTAGAGAGAAACTGGACTATAAACTCAATTAATGAGTAGTTTTAATTTTTCGCTGTCCTCTGAATAACAGAGTTGCTGTTACTATTCTTGTTAAGCAATTAGGAACATGATATTTTCCTTTTAAATTTCAGGCACATTATAAAGATGCACAGAAACGAATACTAAGCAGGGAGGCAACATAAGGAACAAAGACTTCAGTATAGTGATCAAACCTTGCAATTCCTGCAGTTGTTGCTGTTAAAAAAGAATCCTGAACTTCAAATTATGCTTCTCTCACACTTCCTTTACAGATGTTGCTTGCAATAAACTAGCACTGGTCAATTATTACATGGAAGATCATACATGGCAGAGCTGACCACTAAATCCCACAGAAGTCCTAACAACTATCATGTGAAACTGCCATTTAAAGCATCTGATACTTTTTAAAGGTAAAGTCATTTTAGTCATTTATTTTTCTACCAATTTTAGAACTTTTTTTTAAGAGCTTTTTTTTTTTTTTTTTTTTTTTTCTGGTGGGGGTTTGGGGGATTGTTTGTTTGGTTTTTTTTTCCAGCCTTTGACCTTTGATTATGACCAAAAGTCATCCCAATTAGTCTAATATCAGTGAATGGAACATAAGTTTAGGGACTAACGAGGGTGATTTAGCCTTCATAAAACCCTTCTGACTGGGGAGTAATTCTAGACATCTCTCTCATTTGGAATCAAATAAAAAGGTTTGGACTGGTAAAGTTTTGTCAGAGTAGGATTCATGCACACGTTTCTCATCTCTGTATTATTTTTGTGATTTCTTAGCTACAGAGGCAAACCATAAGCTACTGATGTCAAGCCTTGTCACTCTGTTCAAGCTGACTAAGAGACACTAATGTCAGAGCAGTGAGATGACACGTAAGTTCAGAAGAAATCACTGAAGCTGCACCCTCATGTTAGGAGGGATGGCCACCTCAAAGAACCCGTTTCCCTTTCTGGACACAGAGAGCTTTACAAAGCACTATAATTAATTAAATTTCACTGCATAAATTAAATAGAGCCTAGTAGGCAAACAGGATGTATGTTACTAAAAAGTAACTCTGAGTTTCAGGAAGCCAGGAAGACATAGCCTGTGCATGCCAGAGAGCAGCAGAAAAGTCCTGCTGTCTGCAAGAACTCCTGAGTCAGCTTCCCATTACAGAATTCAGAAAATCACCTTCATAGCATGGTGAACTTGATCAAAAACAAGAGGAAGTCTGGAAACAAGCAGAGAAATAATATGCAGACATTTTAAGCAAGTAAGAGAGTAAGAAAGCCAGGAGGTCAAGACAGGAGACACTGCATATAAGTAGAGAGCTAGCAGAAAACCACCTCTGACCACTACACAGGACACTATGCCAACAGGACTGAAAAGTGCCTGTGCCAACAGGACCGTACCTCTCCACGGTACTGCTCTCAGGAGGGCTTTACATGTTTCCCAGTTAGATACTCTTCCCAGTTTCCTTCTCACTTTAGACACTGCTAATTCCACCTCCTCAGGGAAAGAACAGCTTTCTTTATTCCAAACATGGGATTACAACAACTCTCAAATATGCCTCGTCCCAATATTTTTTAAACCACATAAATGAGAAAGGCCTGGATCTCCATTTATTCCTTTCATATTTTCCAACTTCACGTGTGAAAATAAAGCTGCACCATTTCTGCACCATTCACTCTCCTTGTGCTTTAAAGAAGACATGGTAATTTTGTCTTCTCCAATTCCACAAAGAATGCAAAATTTTTACAAAATGCACAGAACTCTTCAAACACAGACACTGCCAGGAGCTACTCTGCAACTAACAGCTAAACTCAAAGCATATTTCAAACCCATAAAGATACAAAACACACTGCAGATCGGTCACAATCTTTTCACCCTTCTCTCACAATAGTTTGAAGTTATCTTTTAAACTTCCTACAAGCTCTGGTGCATACAAAACTGTCATCCCCAAACCACCATTCTTTAAACAGAAGATAATCTTCTCATCTTTCCCTGACACAAGGTGCCTGCAGCAGGCACAACCCTCCAGATATAACCTGCAAAACCATCAAACACATGTATTCCTCCTCACGACAACACCTTTGCTGTCTCTGTTTCAGAAAACACAGTGTTTGGATATAATTTATAGTAAATACTTGCCTTCTGCTTGATACTACCTTTCAGTCTTCTAAAGACACATTACACTGTCATTCAGAAGCTATTTAGGCAACACATGCCTGTCTAATTTATTTGATATTCATGTCCAGCACTGTCTCAGAATAAAAAAGGGGATGCTGATGCTACCATTACCCATACTTCATTAAGAAAATCGGTTTTAGAATTGCTGAAAATCCTAACACTGTGTCCATTCCATTTGTAGTCAAGAATTCTGTAAAAATATAAGTAGCAAGAATACAGCTTTGCTTTTAGACAAAGGTGTTTAGAAATGCCTCAGATTTAACACAAGCATTGCAGCCTTTATATCCATGCAATTGTCCCATCTTCTGAATAAGGGCAATGTTTTCCATGACGATAGCTTCAGCAGCTGATGTGTCAACTGAATCAGTTGGCAACTGACCAGCTTGATGAGAGAACTGCAAACCTTCTGATGAGGACATCCACACACCCCAGCAAGGACAAATGCGCTCCGTAACTTTTGTGCACATCATGATGAAGGTACTATTGTCATCTTCACCCTTTGTGGTCAACTCTTTGCTGCCATTCCTAATTTCACAACTTGATCCTCTCCTATCAGTCCATTTCTCCTCAAAGCCTCAAAACCATTCTGCACAAGGCAACACTTCCTAAGCAAGCTCCTGAAGCCCTTGCAATCTTTTTCTTTTCCTCTTTGTTTTCTTCTTTTTGATGATTAAACTGCTCCCTATCACAGCACTTGCCTTGTATAGGTGTAGCTGTCCTGTACTAACATGCTCAAGGCATTCACATCAGCCACAGAATATTCAAGTACCAACAATACGATGTGGAAGGCTGTCTTCTCCAAAATAATCGTTTATTGATTTGGAAATAGCATCCAAAAAGAAACTGACAACTTCTTTTTCACCCCCTTCTCAAGCACAGGATGTGATGTTTTTAGGTACCTTCTGGCATCAACCCAATAGGAAACAATCCTGTGATGTACACTTCTTTTGTGCCATCAGTCCTTTGATATATGCAGCACAAAGAAGGATCAACAGGTATTGCACAGTATGCAACGTAGAAGAAATCCATCATGTGGAAGGGTTAATTCATAATAATAAAAAAGAGCTGGATGTTCATGTCTATGCCACTGTAAGGAATTAATTACTTCCTTGAAATTTTCACCTCAGTGTATCTGACCTCAAAGTAAATTCCCTGCGTAGACAAGCCAATACTTTTGATTAGTTTTATGGGAAGTAGTAAGCTTGCTTGTCAGAACAATCTAATGAGAACTACCTTTGCTGGTTCACATCTGAGGAAGGCATTTCATTCAGCTCCTTTGTCTCTAGGCACAGCTGTTTCACACCTCTGAGTTCCCATAAAGCAACTTGTTATGGAACAGCTGACCTGAAACTCAGCATTCTTCTGACAGGTGACTTCTATTTCCAGAGGGTAGCATGGTAGGATGATAACATAACGCTTCCACTGGATGACACACCAAACTGTGAAATTTCAAAGACCACCAACTTGCTAAAGTTAGGGCATATCAACCTTGGTAAACCATCTTGGTATCCACCTTCTTGGAAAAGAAGCTTATAATTTAAGTACTAAGCTAAAAATTAAGTGCTGATCATTCTGAACATTTGAACTATTGAGCCCAAATCTGTCTTGAATGACTAAAATTTAAAGAGATCTGGTTTAGGTCTAAATAAACTAGCTCAAGTCTGAAAGCACTGCCACCTCACCATTGCAGCCAAGAACAAGTGTAAATTAGACAAGGCTGAATTTGAGTTTCTATAGTTAGATTGCAGCAGTTAGTTTAAACTACCTAAGTTGTCTCTAAAATATGTTGCAGAAACCACCTCTGCTCCCCAAAGTAGAGGAAATATATTCAACAATATTCTTTGAGTCAGCTAGGGCCTGGCTTCCTACACTCTGACTCCTGGCTCTATGCTTGGGCCAGCTGATTCGGTAGCTATTGATGTCACTGGTAAAAATCCTACCATCTATAGAGAATTTGGTCTCTCTGTTCAGCAATATGTACCTAAACAACAAAAGTCACTTGCCAACACTTGAAAGTTATAGCCTCTGGATTTATAATACTGAACTTGAGGAAGCATAGTTGAGTTCTTTCAGATGAAAATGTCTGCATGTACATGAGTGCATTTCAGGAAAAGCAGATTTCAAGACTCTCGGCTGCTAAGCAGTTTCATGAGTAATAGTTTAATATAATTGCTTTTTCCTCTGCAATGTTGATGAAGAAAGACGGTCTTTAATATTAGATTCACCAAAATTGCTTGATCCAAGTATGAAGGTAGAAATTACATTTGAAAACTGATATTTACATCTTCTCTGAGAAGAGGAAGATGACAGGTCCTGCCACTGAGCTAATTTTTGCTCTGCATTTAGCTCTGATGATACAAGCACAGCAGGTTTGTCCCCTGAAACACATGGAGTCCAACAGCAGCAACTCCATTGCCATGGTGAGAAGGGTCAGTAATGATTAAAACCATGTCAGCACTTACAAGGCAATACACAGCATGACACCCTGAAGGTTTTTTTCTCTTTAGTCTTACAGTAATGCAAAATTAAAACAGGAATGCTACTGTAAAACTGAAAGAATCCTCATTCTTCATGACAAAAAGACATTAACTTGCCAAAGCAAGAGTTATTTCAGATTTTTTGAGTCATTTCTCTTAAACAGAAAATACAGACAAAAAGAAAGAATACTGCTTAACGAATTTCACCATTTTCAGTTCAAGCTTTCCAATTAAAGTCTTTTAGTGGAGTTCCACAAGAAGCCAAACACTAATTTACAGTTTCAAGGAACGGCATCACTTTATCCTAATTTAGCAACCTAGAAATCTATTCTAAGCAAGTTTCTTGTGCTCCTTCTTTAGTCAATGCATAGGAGGTGTACTGCAAAATAAGACAAGTATCTAAGACAGAGGTATCACTGTTTTCCAGTGCCAGTCTCTCCCCGCAGCCAGCAAAGGGAGTCTAGACAACTTCTTTAATTGAAGTATAAGCAACATATCACTACTGTACTCTACCCTTGACTTTTTTTTTTGCATCTGTGTATCACTTAAATTTCAGTAAAACATCTTCCTAAATTAAAAGACATTTTAAAGATGTTGAAATCCTGATAGACTAATGCATGCTTATTCCAATCTAAGATTACCATATAAGATATTCATGTTGAAGAGATTACTTATAAACACAATACAAAGCAGATTATACATTAAATATATTTCATGTACTTTAAAGGAATTTTGGGGTGGTTATAGTTATTCTTAACTATGAAGATGCATTTTTTAAAATGCCCAGTGGCAATGAATTAAAGGAACTTCTGAATATTTGCAATTACTTGATACAGTGATATACTTTATATATGAGTTTTGCATTGATGTTCACCTTCACATATTCAAAATTGCTATACTGTGAAAAGACATTAATGTTATCTCCAAGTACTAACTACAAAATATGTGTGAAAGGCTTTAAATCACAGTATCTAAATTAGAAATACAATAAAAAGTAGATAAAGATCTCCTGCTACAATGCTGAATAGTCCGTACTTCACATGAATGCATCTTTTTTTATTGAATTTTTACTGCATTATTGTTTTCTTGCTCCATGGCTTGATTTTAATGATGTAGTTTCAAAACTGGACTTGTTTCTTCTTCTTTTCCCCAATTCAGCAACGTGTCTTCTTGAACACAATCCTTTAGCAAGGCAACTATTAGTGACTCTCATAAATGTGACTTGTCTTTCTAAGGGAAACCATAAACATGACTTCTGGGTTTCTGCTTGAAAATAGCTCAGTAAAGTACAATATAGTGCCAAAGCCATTGAACATTACCAGAAATAATTAGTGCTTATGTAATTTGTCTGCAAGCCATACTGTATCTTGGCAACCTTGGCTTTCAAAGGACAACTCAAACGCTAATTAAGCATTGCCACTAAAGCAGGGCCAAAAGAATTAGATGGATGAGAATGACCTACAGGTGATATTTATAATGAATATCCCTGATAATCTCCAGACCTCAGACCTCCTAGGATAACAATAGTCTTAAAAAATAGTTCATAAAAAAAGGCAAAGTCTTTTACCAGGTTCCTGCTCATTACTACCTGGAATCTGCAGAGCTGACTTTGATACGGTTTTCAGCTTAAGGAAGTTTATTTTCAGTAATAAGTAGCAAAAAGGCATGCTCTAATTACATAATTAAAATATTAAAAAGTAATACAAAGATAATGTGAAATTTTCTGTGTTTTGTATTCCCTTTTATCTTCTAGCATTTTCATGTATTAAAATTGTTACTCAAAGGGGACTTCCTTAAAACACTGGTCCAACCATTTTTAACCAGGTAAGTATAAACATTCACAAGGAGCCAACAGGAGTAGCACCGAAACAAAACAAACTGATGTGAAAAAAAAAAAAAAAAAGTTACTTATTTTATTGTCAGTTTCAGATACAATTTTTGACAAAATTCTGAATCTTCCTCCAACTGATCTTTCTTTGGGGGAGAGGGAGAGGACGGAATTAAAACAGGATGTAGCAGAAATTTTCTTTTCCATTTTCTTTTCCTTTAATACTGAGAGCATAAATGTTTTCTTTAGTAAATTTCCTGCTTTTTTTTTTTTTTTTTTTTTGGAAATCAATTAAATACTGTGTTATACTAAAACTATGTTTAACATTCAAGGCTGGCTTATCATTTAACGTTTGTGTATACTTTTGTTCAAAATTCTCAACTCTTGCTCTTGCTAAAGCATGATGTATATCCAGTTACAGAATCTTTTATTTTCTTTTTTTTTTTTCCCTCTCTGTTTGGTATACTCTGGTCTTTGTGTCTGTATTTTGAAACTAGATTATTTTCCCCCACTTCTGCAGTGCATCATTTCTTTACTTTACAAAAAGATTTGAGAGAAAACTGTGTAAAAATAGCCTTAGCACTTCATGTTGTGAATATGAAATGTACCTAATCAGCAAGAGATAATACAATCACAGGAAAACATATTGCACTGGAATATCAATTGTTCATTGATTTGCTGCAGTGGCCATGAAATGGTACAATGCCAGTCCCGAAGGGAAAGAAGGAAAGGGAGTCTAAGCTAAAGAGCGGGCTTCAGCTCATTCAGAGAACTAGTAGGGAGGACCCTGTGGGAAGCAGCACTGAAAGGCAAGAGAGGCCAGAACTGTTTGCTCTTCAAGGAGACCCTCCTCAAAATGCCAGAATGGCCCATTCAGATATGCAAGAAAGTATGCAGACACAGCATGAAACCAACCTGACCCCAGGGGAGCTCCTGACTGAGACCCAGCACGCAGAGATAGTGCTCAGGAGATAGAAGTGAAGACAGGCTACCCAGGAAAAACAGAAGTGCTGCCTGGGCTTGTAGGTCATGGTTAGCAAAGCAAAGATCAGCTGGAGCTGAAATTGGTCCTGGACGTGACAGGCAAAAAGAAAAGGCACAACATTAGTCCAAGCAATGCTGAGGAAAATACGAGTTTGTAGTTGAATATGATGAGCAACCTAACAAAGGGCACTGAAAAGGCTGAGGCACGGGATGCTTTATTTGTTTTGGTCTTCACTGGTAAGGTTGACTTTAAGTATCCTCAAACTCTGGGCTTAGTGGCAGAACTGAGGGGAGAGATGTATACTACCCATGGTAGAGGAAGATTGGGTTAGGAATTGCTTAACAAGATGGATGCAAGCAAATGCCTGGGCCTGGATGGGGCACAGGCAAGGGTGATGAGGGAGCAGACTGATGTCTTGTGAGGCTGCTCTCCATTGACTTTGAAATGTCAGGCTGACTCGGGGAGGTTCCTGATGGCTAGAGAAAAGCAAATGTCACACACATCTTCAAAAAGGCAAGGGAAAGGATCTAGGAAACTACAGCTTAGCAAGGCTCATGTCAGTTCTGGGAAAATTATGGAACAAATCTCTCTGGAATCCATTTGCAGGTACAAGACAGGAAGGTAACTGAGAACATCAAGAATGAATTTACAAGGTGCAAATCATACTTCAGTAACTTGATTCCCTGCTGAAATGAGACGATTGGCCACACGGATATGGGAAGAACAGTGGATATTGTTTACTTTGACTTGAACAAGACTTTCAACAAAGTCTTCCACAGTACCATTAAAGCTCCACTGAGGTGCTATCTTCTGGATAGGTGGACTATGACTTGGGTGGAAAACTGGCTGTACTGGAGGCTAAAAGGGCAGTTTGAAGTCCAACAGGCAGCAGATTACTGGTGACATTACTCTTACTAGTGGTTACAAGGGTCAATACTGTTTAACATCCTCATCAGTGACCTGATCGGTGGGACAGAGTGCATCTTCAGCAGGTTTGTAGGAGTCAGCGAACTGGGAGGAGGAGCCGATTAACTCAAGTCTGTTATTCAAAGAGATGTAGACAGGCTGGAGGAATATTTGACAGAATGTATATAAGGACTCATGAAGACAAGTACCAAGTCTTGAACCTAGAATGAATGAACCTCATAATAATGCAGATCAGGCAGAGTGAGGCCCACCTGGACCAGATAGCAGCTCCACAGAAAAAGTACTTGATACACAGTAAATGGAACATAACAGTGTGCCCTCCCAGTGGTGAAGCTTAACTGCATTCTGGGCTGAACTAGCAAGAACACAGCCAACAGGATGAGCGATTATTTCTGCTGACTCCTCACAAGGCTCACAATTTTACCACTGACTCTAGTTTTAGACTCTACCATTGACAGTCATCTAATGACAAACTTGAAAACCTCCTGGTGGAGGCCCTCTAAAAAGGATAAAGGGCTTAAGCACATGAGACAGGAGAAGAGACTATGGGAATAGGACTTGTTTAACCTGAAAAGGCTAAGGGAAGAATCTATGTCTTCCACTACCTATTGCAGGTGCAGGTGTTACAGAAGACCAGCAAAACCCTTTTTAGAGGTGGGCGGATACAGGACCAGAGCTAAACATGACAAATTCCATCAAGAGAAATTTCAGTTTAATAGTAAAAACAAAACAAAACAAATCACAATGACCAGAACAGTTGTGAGATCTCTGTTCTTGGAGATTTTCAAAACTTGACTGGACAGGACCTGAACAGCGAGGTCTAACTTTGACAGTCTCTCTGCTTTGAGAAGGAAATTGGCGTAGATGATCTCCAGAAATCCTTTCATGGTTTAGCAGGGTTTACATTTGGACTCAACGATCTTGAAGGCCTCTTCCAACCATA
This sequence comes from Crypturellus tataupa, assembly GCA_034781795.1. Lineage (NCBI taxonomy): Eukaryota > Metazoa > Chordata > Aves > Tinamiformes > Tinamidae > Crypturellus > Crypturellus tataupa. Next base: position 921,650 of record JAWLRI010000959.1, on the reverse strand, counting down.
ATGATTCTATGATTCCATCCATCCATTTCCTACTATCTGGAAAACAAGATTTCAAATATGCTTCCACCAACCTTGCAAACTGAAAGCAAGCATTGCTTGCAAGATGCTGGATGCATACCCATAGGTATAGAAGGATGTACTACTTCACTCCTGTAAAGAATTACTTCTGCTATGGTTCCGTACAGTCTAGTTACAGAGTCTAATCATTCCAGGCATCCCCACTGGAATGAAAAATAAGAGCTCTTCATTTCCAGTGCTGTAATATACAATCCCAATACATTTCAGACTGTTGAAGTCCCAAAGGCATATATATTCTGAGTGCAGAGGCAGAATTACGGTGTAAGAAAAGTGCCACCAAAATATTCCCCTGGAATGTAAACACATAATTGATTTATTTGTAGGTGGTTGGCTGACACTACCTAGGAGATGATTAGGAAGGACTATATTCTTGTTCAGTATCTCACAGGCAGGCAGAGAATCAGTCGCACAGTGGGTTCACTTTGCCTCAGTTTTAATCAGACAGTTTATTCTCCTGTTGTTATCACTATACATTGCTAGTAACAGAGGAATGAGAGAGAGGGAGATCTTAATTCTGATTACTTACATATCAAAGTATTAGGAAAAAATGAAGACTGTAATATGATGACTTTATAAAGTAACAAAATATCAAAAATAAGATTTACTCCTATTAGTGGGTCTGTTATCCTATTAAGAGCATAGGATATGTATTTAATAGGAACAGAACAAGTCCTTTAGGTCATGGGGCACTTTAATACATAAACAGGAGTGTCAAAATCCCTTCCTAAGTGCGTTGTGTTTCTGTTTGTTAGCTGACCTCCTGGATACCACTTTTTTAAGATCTGAAAATGTATGGGATTTTGTCCAGATCTGCACAACATAGATAAATACACCAGTGTTGCTGTCAGTTTTTTTGTTCTGCTGAATAGACTTTTTATGCCCCACAAACTGAGTACACTTTTTCTCAAATTATGATCTGTACGAGTATCACTATCACGGTAACACCTTCTGTTTAAATTTCTGAAAGAAAATGTGACTTTTAAAAATTGCACGGGCAACACTCACAGCTACCAGTTCTGAGAAGTACCCGCACAGTTAAAACTTGACCATCTTCCAGAAATCAAGTACACCCACCAATTCAGACTTTTGCACCAAAGAGAAGAAAAGCAAATAAAAGAGCTTCTGGTGACTATATCCTAAAATAATATTGGAAATAATAATAATAATAATTTCAGGAAATTTAACCATAAAACAACCATCTTTATATTTAGATTTCAAAATCCCAATACTTTGTCTATGCATGGGCTTTCTAAAACCTGCTTTTATTCAAAATGAAGCTTACCTCTACCACATTGCACTTTTTTTAATGTTCTGAGCATTTGTTGGTCCTCCATCCTTTTTCTCCTCCTACAACCCATCACACATATTCTTTTTCTTTTCATTCCTGCACCCTCTGCAATCTTTCCTTTCTGTTGTTTCCTATCTCATCTCTACACCAGCCTTCCTGCTCTTCTCATACAAACTCATCTACTCTATATCTAACCGAACACATACCATTTACACGTACATATCCTTTCTCAAAATCATCCCACCTGATTTTCCTTCCTTAGACAGACCTGACTCTCTATTGTGACATGTGACACAATTTTATTTCTAAGGAAAAAGAAAGTAATAGTGACTGAAGCTGCCTGCTCCAAAAATTGTGCCTTCAACAATCCATACCAAAAAGGAATATAAGGCAAATATTCTTGTTCTTTTGATAGCCAAGTAATTTGGAGCTGCTCTGATACCAGCCACTCAGAGGATATTTATGAGGACATCTCATTTCAATACTAAAATATTTCCCATTCTTCACTATAACTAAAGTAACAGTATTTTCTATTTTCTTAGCCATGAAAAGGCAAGACTGCTGTATTAGCAAATGATTGCACAGGCAATAAGGCACAGGGCTCACAGTTTAAATGACAGGGTGTCAACTACCTGACAAGGTCGATGACTCTCTCCCTTGGAGCAGTGCTGACTGGCTCATCATTAATCATTATGATCTGATCTCCTGGTATAAGCTTTCCTTCAGAGGGGCCGCCTACAGACAAACGAAAAAAAAATAGCACAAGTTAGTAGGCCATTGCAAATATACAGACACACTCTATTTCAAACACTATGTGTGGGTTTTTTTCCTTCAACTAGTGACATATTCAACACTTAACATCCTTTCTGATCATGCCAGTATTTCCTCACTAGCCAAACCGTGAGAGCCAGTGGTTTAGATGTTTCTAACAAAGCTCCTCAGGTTAGGTTCTAAAATCACATTTAGGTATCTAAAAATAAAGACTTGGATTTCTGGGTTAGTCACACTTAAAGAAAAAAATAAGCCAAACAGTGACCAAAGGTCACCCAACCCACCCTTGATGGCCATTCCTTACTCATTCCTCATCTACCTAGTCTTCTTGTGGGACCAACTCTGAAGAAGACTCCTTTTCCTATAGATCATCCTGTTGTTTAACTACGGTTTAAGTACTGTTATCTCTTTTGTCTAGACCTAATCCTCCTTGATGCAACACAACTTTTTGCCTTTGCCAAAGTAGCATCGCAGAACTTTTTATTCTCTTTCTCTCTGCAGCATCACATTACATATTTGAAAGCCATCTGCAGGTCTCTCTTCAGAATTTTCTGGTCTAGTAAAACAAAACTCCTTTTTTGATATTAAGACTGATATTCTCTATCTTATTGATTGAATCTGTTTTCCTCTGGACTCCTTCCTCTTGGTGAAAAGAATTTCTAAAAGTAATATATCCCAAAATATTGCTACTTCTAATTAGATGAAGATTGTCAAATTTGTATAACTAGGTAATCAGTTACATGTGCTTTGAAGCTGATACTATTAAAATGCACATTAAGTTTACATTTTATAAAATGCACAAAATATTTTGCTTTCCAGCATGAATATTAATGTGCAAAAGTGTGCATAAGTCTTTTGTCTCACACTTTGCAGTGATGTTACTAAAAAATTATCATTGTGAAATTAAAATTTTAAAACAAAATTTATCTGTGTCAGAAATAATTTACTCAATAACCAAGCAAATACTGTTCCTTTTCCTCTGTTTCATTTGGTAACTTTATTCACAAATCCAGCATAAATAAAAATAGACTCATGTTTCAGAACGTTGTCCTGAATGCATCTTTCCTGATGTTTATTTGGAACAGATATAAACACCTTTTCCAAACTGAACTTTAATATAAGGCTACAGTAATAATGCTAACTTGGGAGCAAAGAACAGCATGAATCTAGTTCGAATATTAGTTACAACATGCACTTCATCTGGAAGTAGTACAAACATAATCAATGCGCACACGTGGGTAAATGACATCTGAATTTTACACAGTTGATTTTGCCTCTTCTCTGCTCTCTACGGGAGCTCTATAGAACATATTGAATAGCAGCAAAGTCAAAGTCCCGTCCTTAGCTGCAAGGCAATTTTACATAACATCTGAGCTTTGAAGCATAAAGAGCAAGAGCCTATTCAGGAGGCTGCGCATTCCCAGGTCGGGTACCCCATAAACTCAAAACTCATTATTTCTCACTACAAATAGGAAGTTTAGGAATTTTGACTGGCTTTTTTTTTTGTAGTTATACAAAAGAATACATTCAGAAAGATTCAACATCACCACCCTCTTTTTCAAAAAATAGTTAGAATCCAAGTCTTCTCATGGGAACCTGATGATAAAAAGAAGGATGAATACATGTTTTAAACTCACATTTTAGTACACCCCCTTAAAACACTGATTTTAATGGCAATGAAGGTGGCATCAAATCAATGTAAAACATAACAGAGAAAAACTTTTTTTCTTGAATGAAGTGGGTTATATTTTTTTTAGTCAAACAACAGAAATGACTCCAAGCAATAAGTTGAAATTTGCTTTTTGTTAACAGATTTATATAACGTTCAAAAATAACTGCAAGCAGGAAAACTGCTAAGTCATATAAGTCTTAAAATCCTCCCTAATATTCATTATTACCTTTTCTACATGAATATTTTTACAGGAATCAAATTTGTAACTGTATATAACTTTAGTAGTTTAATCCTCAGTCAATATACATGCAGAATAATTTTTAATACAAACAAATTCACTATCTTTGAGGAGAACAATAGAAGCTTTGCTAGTGATATGGCTACACCTATTCTTTCATTTGGCAATCCAGACAGTGCTTGACTCTAAGAAGTGCCAAGACTGCTTCTGGGATCAGGTGGAGAAAACATACCTGGTGTTACTGAGCGTACAACAACTGGCTTTTCACTACCAGCCACAAAACCAAATCCTAGCACTGGATCCCTCCTCATTTCCACTTTCCGAGGGGCTGGAGGGGTGATTTGGCAGCTCTCTATTCGAGGGTCTTCAAATGTGGCTGATTGTGTCATGTGACTGTGAAAAAAAAAAGATGAAAAAAAAAAGGAAAAAAATCATTAAAACATGATTTTGTGGTATCTACTCAAGCCAAGTAATTTCTGCTATGATATGAGATGAATATTTGAAATGTTCTCACTGTAAGAACTAAAGCATGAAATTAATAATTTCAATTAGATTTTCTCATACATAACGATACGTCTGTTGATAGAACTCAAATAATAATCAATACCTATAATGTATAAAAAAGTCCCTCTTTGACAGCATACCTTTAATCATACTCCATATATGAAAGAATAATAATGTAATAATGAATGCCATCTGTACTCCAATTTTTCATCCTTCATTTGTTGGAAGGGAAAATAATAATTAACCTATTCTTCATGTAAACTGTTACAGTTTGGTAGGTTCTATCAATTGCTGGCAAGACGAAAGAGCATACACTTTAGTTTGGTTCTCTAAAATATTAAGCAAGTTTCAGAGCTGAGTTCTCTCGAACTTACTGAAGGCACATTTTATCTCTTTATCTTCTTACCTCTCTTTATCTTTTTATCTATTTAGTTCTAAATCATAGATAACCATATATTTCTAACCGACTAAATGGTAAGTTCAAAACAGAAGGCACTTCAACAAAAAGAATGAGAATCACAGAATGCCTAAGGTTGGAAGGGACCTCTAGAGGTCATCTAGTCCAACCCCC
>JAWLRI010000959.1:859393-916088 GCA_034781795.1 Crypturellus tataupa | reverse complement strand
CCTCACAGGGCAGATGTTCTAGGCCCCTGATCATCCTTGTGGCCCTGCGCTGGACTCTCTCCAGCAGCTCCACATCCTTCTTGTACTGGAGGCCCAGAACTGGACACTATACTCCAGATGTGGTGAAAAAATATGCTCCCCCATGCCCCTCCATGACCTGCAGCTGCCTATTCAGTGCCTGCTCCCAACTTGGAGGGCTGCTTGCAGAGAGAAGCAGACCTTCTGCCTTCCTGCCCTCCAAAACAATCATGTGATAGCATGACACTTGGCAGGCATCCTATGGGGCAGAGTCATTGCTCCGATCTCCAGCTCTTTTGCCACCTGCAATTCCCCTAAGAACTCCAGACAACTGGTCCATAAAGCAGAGGCATCATTCAGAGATCACTTTTCAGCATCAGTGGCATGCAAAAGCTTCTCTAATCTTTCCCAATACATACAATCTGGGCATGACACGAACTCTCCGTTCTCTCCACGGACTGCTTTTATTATTTATCCACTGAACAGCTGCACAACCTCAGTGTGAATTTATTCCTATGGTTGTTTTTTACTAGGCTGTTTCTGCAAAAAACCTCTATTCCTACCACTAGCTTCACTCTGCTTAACAGTAACAGTAAATGCTGTATTTCTAGGCACATGACCAGATGATCAGAGATAGCTGAAGCTACTTCCTTGCAAAAATAGGGGGGGGAGAGAGAGAAAACTCCCTGAGCTGTCCTAGGATTTGCATTAGGTGGAGTCAGAAAAGAAGTTATATATTTTTTTTAAACAGAAAGCATCACATATGACAATTCTCTTTTCTCTGTGTTCTGGTCCGACAGTACATGTCAACTAGTTCTAGGTCATTTTCTATTAGACTTATTATTCAAAAGAGCCATTAGAAAATCCAGATAGTTTTATATAGTATTTTCACAAAATCTATCTTCAGAGCTTTCAGCCTCCTCCTCCTGCTCCTGCCTTCCCCAGAAACTCTTACTACACTCTAGGCTTCTAGATATTCATGTATTTTGTCTTTAAACTGGGACACTTTCTGAGGTGTTACTGGTATTTCAAAAACTATCTATCTGCTTAAACTTGTGAACTTTGCTTTGGGAAAGGAGACAGGGCTCTGCATTTGTCATCTCTTTCAGTTGACAGTCTTGCCAAACTTCCTACAAAGTTAAACTGTTTAATTTAATCATTTCCTTCCACATTTTTGTAACTAGGGCACTATGAGCTGAGGCTGTCTCCAAAGAAGAAATGCAGTATTTACAAGCAACTTGCAAATACTGTTTGAGTCTTTGAGGACTACTTTCCTGCTATTGCATATCCTCCTTTGTCAAGCAGCAGTAGTTTAGTCTATATTGAAGCCTAAATTGGGAAGAAAAAAAAATCTAACCTTCCCAATCCTCATCAACAGCTACAATTCAGATAGATAACAAATTCTAAGAACAGACCTAAGATTTGCTTAAAATAGCAGTTCTGCTAGTAGATGCCTTGCTCCAACCAGTGAATCATCTTGTACTGGGACTGCAGCAGCAGCAGCAGCAGCAATTCATAGCCTAAGCAGGGAGCAGTCCATCACAATTCTGAGCGATGCAGTAGGTTTTATTGATTTTTAAGGTTATCCACCCACCGATACATCACCTAAAAAGGCTTGTGCATCTTACACTTCCACAGACTGCTGCATCACATATTCTTGTACCACTCAGCATGTTGGAACTGGAGCCAGATGTATTTCGAAAGAGCAGCAAGATATATGAATATGACCCCAGAAGAGATGAGATGAATACCCTACAAGCTTGCTGTGAGAGTAGGCTGACAGACTCTTTTCCTCCTCCGATTAGTTCATTATTGAGATGTCAGCTGTAGCACCACAGCTGAAGACTAATTTGAGTTTTGGATTAACAGGATATATTTGATCTCTACCTTACCAGTAGAAAATATTGACTCTTGAAAGAAAGACTTCATTTTCTAAGAATTCTAAAATAGAATTGGGTAACTTTGGACTTGCAATTATTTCAAAACAGGCATTCCAGGAGAATCTTATATAACATATCAGAGGTTTATTTTAAACAGTAAAAGATCTTAAAGAATAACTCCAATACTGCAAATTTTCCATTTGGTTCAAACACAGCAAAAAACACATTCAGATAGTACTGTGATTAGGTCATACATAGAGATTTATTTTGGTAAAGGAAAAAAAAGAAAAGGGAAAAGGTTGCTGTTTTAAAATATGAACTCTTCTTCCCCCCCACACCCAAACACCAACTGCCCTTAGATCACCTTTTCAGAAGAGCTACTTATTTCATACCAATTTCAGTGATGGAGCTGAGTCCCTGCTCTGGAAGAGGCTGTCTTCTCTGATGTACTTGTACTGTGAGTGGTGGGGGACAGCTGCCACTATTCAAGGGAGTAATTTTTAGAGAGTTTCTTGAACAGTACCAACCTCTTCCAACAGATGAACTACCAGCTATGGAAAAATCAGAGCAAAGTTGTAATTCAAAGTCGTTTTGCTCAAAAGCTTTCTGGGGCAGCTATTTTATGTAAGAGAGAGGGCAAGAGGGAGAAAGAGAGAGAAGGCAGCGGAATGGATGTGCACTTACACACAGAAGTCAGTGGAAGTGTAGCAAGGTCGAATAAAACTGGTGGGCACACTCATCCACAAAGGGGCTTACAGTGAATGAAAGAGGAAGAAAATTAGGAAAGAAGAATTGGGAAACACTCATCATCTGATCCGAAATAGCCAGCAACTGCAAACGCAATTCAGCTGCCCAGGACACTATGTGGAGACTAACCTTACAAAAAGGTTTCTCAATTCATGCTCAGAAAAGTCTGAGATGTATTTTAAAGCCAGCGTTTTCAATCCTCAGATGATTAGCTATCACTTGGCAGTGTCTTCTTTGGAAGTCTTAATGTTTTTCTCATTACAGATTATACACTAGATAGCCCAAGCAATACTTTTTCAACAACTCTTTTTCAACCTTTGAATTTTAATTGATTATTCCCTGACACTTGGGGATTAAGTGATTAATTCTAAGAGGTTTGCACATTGACAGCTGAAAGTCCATCCTCAGCAGACAGGAATTTGTTACACAGGTGCTTGCATTTCCAAAGGAAAATGGTTATGAGCCCAACTATTGTAAGAGACTGAAAACCACTGCATGAATAGAGTGACACTGATTATCATAAACATTATTTTGGAAATATCCAAAGGCATCCAAACAACTTTACCTCCATTTGGCAGTAACATCCAAAAGAAAAGCTGCATAGATGGCCTTTTAAGTTTTATAGAGCTCCATGCTCACAAACACTATAATATCTTCCATAACCACCATATTGCATGATTATTGCATCTGCACTGTACAGATTGATTTAACCATTAAATATTCTCTGTTTTGAATTAAGATTATAGCAATTATGTTTGAGTTCACAGCAGGTGTAATCCTGGTCAATAATGAAGAGAGTTTGCGGAAATGTCAAACCACTTATGGACTGAATGAGTGGAAGTTGGCTAGGAGGATGGAGATAAGGACATTTCTGATAGAATTAATTCATAAGTAACAAAAACACTTCAAATTGTTAAGCACTAGCTGTTAAAATCCTGTCACATTAATTAGGTGATGAAGGTTTTGTTTTGTTGATTGCAATTGCAATTTTTCAAAAAGACCTATGGACATTGAGGACACCATACAAACATCCACTTACAATCATCCATCTGAATCACTAAACACCACAAGGCTGTTTCCATCCAGCCCTAGAAATTGCATTTTGGGTTCATCCTCTAGTCAAAGCCTTTCATACTCTATTCAAAGCCTCAGATTGTGTGCTCAAAATTTCCTTTCCAACTGGGAACTTGTCAGAGCTATTACAGCAACAAAAGAAAGCAGATTTGATTCTCACTCCACCACCTGTCTCCAGGAATTAACCGCAAGTAAAATGGTCTGAGACTTGAGACAATATTAAGGGAACTGATAACAGCATGAGGGCACTTTATGTTCTTCGTTGTGGTAATCTGGAAAGACTATCAACACAAGAACGACAGTTTAAAGGAACAGATAACACATAAACTTGTAATATTTATTTATTTTTACTAGCAGTGAAACATGAAAAATATCCTCCTTCCCATCCTTTCTTTTCCTCAAGCTCCCATCCCAACTATACCTGAAGTTAATTTATTTTCTCCCAGAAATCCCAAAAGATTTATTAAGAACTAGGACAAGTGTCAAAATCAGGCATCAACTGTATCTGTCTTCTACTTGGAAATGACATTTTAGAAACCAAGTGCCCAAATAGCTATTGCATTAAGTAAAACTGCTGCTTCCACAGAGAATCTGGTGCCTTGACAAACTCTTTAAATGCTCTATTTCGCAGCAAACTGGATAGTTACTCACAGCTGGAGAGTACATTTTACACATATTCCACAGACAAAATTTGTATATCCAGCTGCTCAAAAAGGAGTTAATTTTTAACACTTCAATAAAACAACCTACCCAATATTTCTGCCGCTTTTGTAGGTATTGTAGCTATTCATACACCTATGTTCAGAAGTCATGGGTACAAAATATAACAAAATATAACAGGAAGGTGTTACCAGATTTTTTTTTTCTCTCTTTCTAGGACTGTTTTCCTGTGTCAATGTCAATTCTAATTTTTTTCCTAAGCTTCTTTAGCAGTTAACTTCTCTAAAGTCAGGTCATTTTATAGCACCCTAGAAAATACTGGCATATGCCATCTGGACGAACATATGGTAAAAATGTAATTAGAAAGAAAAAGGTTTGCTGGATTCAGAAGAAGTTGGTGACAGCTTTTTGATAAAATTGGATAGAGGGAAATCTGACGCGTAAAATAATTCAAAAAACACCCCTCTTCCACTGCCAGGCATGATGTGCAACCTAAAGCAAGACAAAGTGACGCAAAACTACAGTGAAAAACTGACATGAATACAAATTTAGGGGGAAAAGGATTCACTTTCAGCTTCAGGCAAGCACTTAGAGTAAATATTGCAATGACAGGTAGCACTTTACTGAGGCTTTGCATGTCCAATATGTGAACGTTTCTGCTCGTACATGTAATACATATGAATGGTATATATTATGAAGAAATCAAGCTTCCCAACTGAACCCTACAAGGACATGGAAATGAGCCTTAGGCCCCAGCTACAGACTAGCAGTTGTGTGAGTTTTGCATCCACAAGTTGCCAGAGAGGCTTTCTTTCTCTTTTCTTCTCTCTGGATGGCCACAGACATTTTGAGAGCTCTGTTCACAATGAATTTTGAGTTTCCTGCCTGCTGAATTGCAATGGGGCTTTGGGGATCAGAGCGAAATAGCAGAAATTACATAGAAACATCTCAGTGAAAATTGGCCATGGCAAAGGAAGGGAGGCAGAGGACAGGAAGGTAAAATAAGAAGGAACCCTAAAGAGAGAAGTTAGAAACACCAGAAAATGAGGGATAGCACACAAAAAAGGACACTCTCTGATGGGGAAGACAAAAAAAAAGGAAGGGAGGGAATTTTCAGCATTTGATTACACTAACAAAAAGTCTCAGAGCTGAATCGTTCATAGGGGAATGAAAAGGGGAAGAGGAAAGGGAGGGGGAAGGAAGAAAGGACCCTACTCATATCACTGGGACTTTACGACTCCCCTCTACAGCTTGATCAGGTTTGCATACATGAAGGATCTCTGTGAGCAGGGGATATTCCCACTGTGGAAGGAGGCAGCAGAAACGGCTGGGACCAGCCCAGCCTTGCCTCTTCCCAGAGGGGAGATTTGGGAGCCCACCGAGGCACTGGCATTTCCCTGCTGCACGCAGCCCTTTGTCCTCGGCTCTCACGCATGCTTTGTGCTTGTGCTCTCACGCAGGGCCGTGCTCGTGGCACAGCGCCGGGATGCACCGCGTTTGGCCCCCTGCCTGGTCGAGGTCCTGCAAGAAGGAAATTGTGTTTTTGTCAGGAATCAGGATTACTGGCGCTCCTCCAAGGCAGCAGTTTTGCACGTTTGCTGGCGGCAGACTGAAGTACAGCTTGCTTTTCCCCCAAAAGGTATTTCTGTTTATGTGATCTGAGCAGTTCCATTCAGAGCAGTAAGCTACACCGAGTCCTTCAAAAACGAGCGACTATGTAGCTTCTCATTATCTCCTATACATGCACCAGTAAACCCTGCTGCAACTGAACACGCAGAGAGGGAAAGAGAGAGGAGATGTACTGAACTGCAAACACACAATAAATTAATTTGGGTTGAAAGTGTCTGCTGAAAAATGGAATGAACAATTCCTATTTGTTCTGCTTTTGACAGATTTAATTCCAACTAGATCAACAGTAATTTGTCTGCGCCTGCCCAGCCTGGCTGCGCAGCGAACGGCATGGACCTTCTCTGAGGCCCGCGAGCATTTCTCACTCGGGAGGAGAAGGAACTGCGATGTCCGCCCTGACGTGAATAATTTGTCTAACTGAAAGGTTAAAAAAGAAAAGGAAAATGGAAGGAGAAACACCCTTAAAGATAGCTTTTTATGTGCTGGTTAGATTAATAAAGCTGATCAAAAAAATCAGCTCTGGTGAAAATCCGATGAAATTAAACTTGTTCTGACATGCGCATGTCAATCTCGGTAAGCATTAAGTGACAATATCCTGGTAATATGATGGGAAGACAGATTTGAATGTGTCCATTTTAACACTTTGGTACAGTTGGGCTTTGTGTGTATAGACAGTTGAAATGCCAAAGCACCTTTTCCATCACCTCTGTTCTGTTAGCAAACACCCAGGCACGCAGGAGGGAAAGCAGCATAAAACGATGGTAATGCAGGAATAAATAATGATCTACACAAACAACCCTCTGAAAGCAGAAATGTATTAATTACTTTCCTGGCTAGCTATTGAGATAAGTAAAAACAGAAAGAAGAAGATGGACCACACTGCTCTGAACCCATTCCGGCCTCCCAAACATCTTACTTAGAGATGATCTCTTCAGATGTTGAAAGATTCAAGTGATTAGGATAAAAGGCAGCAGAAAAGTCCTAAGTCAAGGGACCTTGCAGGAAGTGACCATCTGAAGCTTCCTTTTCTATTAACTACCACTTTCTATTAACTCCCATCTGTAGATGGGTACTCAGTACTGTAGTTGCTTAGTTCATCCACAGTCATGTATTATAGAAGTTCATGGATACAAACCATGCTATCACCCTGACGAGTACAGCCCTTTGCACTCAGAAAATGGGTGAAGACTTGACTCAGTTAGAAATACGAGAAACGATAAGGACTATAAATGGTCTCCAGTGTCGTACACAATATGCATTCTTTTCCTTAAAGATAAAGGTGCAGAGATTCTTAGAAAGACATGTTGTTCTGGTGTTTTTATAAAGAAGTCCTACTACTACACTCAAGGAAAGTATGAAGAAATGAACGTTTCATCCTTTGGCTCCTAGACAGAGGCAAGCTTGCGTGAGTCTACCAAGGTAGACACAATAAATATTAAAGATTTTTAAAATAACTTGTAGAACCCTCAAATCAAATGTGTGTTCTTTAACTGGCTTCCTTTGCATTCAGTCTTCAAGTCATCTAGTTCTATAAATATTTTGGAGAGGACCTAAAAGACAGAGATAGAAAAAAGAAGAATGATCTCTTTCCATCCCCTCTCTCCTACCAACATACAAATACAGAGAATTGCTCTTCTTGACTGGTAATTTGGTAGTGTGCCATGATGACTCCTCAGCAAATGCAAAATGAGAAAGAGAACTTAACTGAAATAATCTTGAATGGCAGATTGTACTGATGGGAAGTGAGGCTGCCAGATAGAGCTGTCATATGAAAATTTAACTTGGGATATAGAAAGGAAAAAATGAGGTATTTTTGATCCTTCAGTGTATATTTGATTCCTGACAGATTAACCCCTATACTTCAGCACAACATAGTTAAATGAATGCCTGAGCCTACTTTTTCATTTCAAAGCAGCTAACCTTTCTAAAGGACAACACTTCTGGTAACCACATGATATTTCCAAATTCTTAAAATTAAGACTGTTGGTGATCATATTTCAATTTCATTACATCCAAGATGCTGCCACTAATGCCTGTGGAAAATTTTATTTACCCATTTTGTAAGAACAAATGCCCAGCTAATAACCCATTACATTTGCTAGTATCTATGTAAATATCATTACAGATATTATATATAATAAAGATCAGGCTACTGATGTACCTTTTGCAAGATACACAGTCCTTTCCATAACTGTAGGCAAGATACTTCAAAAAGTAAGGCAGCTAAAAGGCAAATATTAGGCATTTCAAAATAGATCCCATGGGATAGTTAGGTTAAGCTAGATTGTCAGATGCTTGAGGGAAGCCTAATCAGAGAGAAAATCCCTAATTACAGGTAAAGAAAAAGGTCAACTATAAGTGTCATTTACACTGAAATTAGATTAAAAAAAAAAGATAAAATGACTTGTCATTACTTGAAGACATGACAATCAGAACATCAAATACCCCCATTTATCTCCAGCAATTTAAAACCATTGTAAATAAAAAGATATTGGGCATTGCACAGTGAAAAGTCATAATAAGGTAGGTGAACAAAGATCCACATTAAGAGTTCAGCCATCATGTAATGAAGGTCATCAGTTTTGGTGAAATGCTCTGATTTGAAAGTGGAAGGCAAGTGAAAAAAATGCTACAATAAGGGACTCAAAAAGGAGAAAGGGGAGTATCTAGGTGAAGTCAGGATGCTCTTGTCACAAGAAACTCTGAGAGTAGTGGCTGAATAGATAAAACAGAGTAACAAATACCTCACCACAATATCCCATATGTAAAACAACATGCAAGAATTTACTGAGTCAGTGAAGTATCAGCCCAAATCTAACCTAACTTTAATAATATTACTGCTATACCTAACATATTTTTAAAGTATTATTTATTATGTCATCTGCCAACACCACCAAACTTCTTTACCTCAGCAAATCATTTCTAACTATTTCAAATAACAATCACGAAATTTCTGTTAAGTTTGACACAGTGGGACTGTGTTTTCCTCCTACAGAGAAGAACACACCTTTAACTTTTCTACAAAGAAAACAGGAAGGAACGGGCAAAGTAAACTCTGTAGCTCTTATCTACACAGTAACAGCTGCAGACCTATATCTTATCTGCAGAGCAGAATGATAAAACCAGAGAAGAAAGGTACTTTGTGACATTTCAGTGTATATAAATATATGTATGATATATATATCTTTGTGTATATATATATATTTACATACATACATATATATCTTTTGTTAATTCTTCATGTTGCTTCTCTACTATGCATCACCTATCATAAAGATTTTATAATTTTTAATGACAAACCTACCATGCTGAAACACTATGAAAATGAGTGAAGAATGAACCATATTCTGCACTATATCCAGCACGTGTTACTTAGCACATGATTTTGTTTTTTTCCCATTGTAGATAATGCAGAGTGAAGTTTTAGACGGTTTCTAAATAAGCATTTAATTTTGTTGAGACAGACATATGAAGATTTTAATACAGCATTTTTTCATTTCAACAAAAGCGCATAAAACTCAAGTTTAATTACCATCACATTATAATTGGCACAGTCTTCTGAAAAATGCAGCATTTGTACATGTAACAAGCATTTAGCAAAGAATGGAAGAGTTAATTTGCATAAATGTTATTATATAAATATATATGTATTACTTCCTAAAATATCTCTATTGATAGATGACTAACTTTTAGAAGATTTACCTTTAAACTCTGAACAATATCTTAAAAAGACATTTACAAAAATAATGCACTATTCTGCAAGGTGTTGAGAATTCACACTTCCTTCAGCCGATGCCATCGGAAAACCCTCTCCGTGTCTCAGCCCAATATGTCTCAGGCCCAATATGAGCACAAACACAGATCACAACCAAAAACCTGACAGCTGCAGTGGTTCCAGTGCTCTATAAATAAATAAATAAATAAATAAATCAGACCTTCCTCTGTGCTTATCACAAATGTCTGTCACATTTGTATTTTCCAGTTAATTCCAAGCCTATCACAGTCCTCACTTTTGAGTTCACAGGAATTCTACAGATTGTTTGTCTCTTCAGTAGAGACATATATTTCACTCTTTTAGAGTTTAAAAGCTGTTAAACTCTGCAATGTTCAATTCCATGAAAAATCTCGTTAAAGGCATTTAAAGTTGCCGAACTAAAACTATCCAGAAATATTTTGGAAGATTTTTTCTGTGAGGAAGAGCAGTGGCATACTTCTGACATTTAATAGAGAGGTGAAACCAAGACTTTCAGCACTTAGACTTTAAGATAACCAAATACAATTAAAGCAAAACCATGACCACTGAATGGTGAAACTATGAAGCTTGAAATAGTTCTATTTCTCATGCAACTTTACAAGTTTTAAGTCATCTGATGTGGATATGGCTTGATCTAACTTACAAGCATCAGGTACCTTCAGGCTCAAGATGTGCTGGGGTTCGGGGTTACAAGGCAGGCAGGCTCTCCTCTAGGTCTACTACACTCGTCTTTGTTGTTGCAAAAACACACAAACAAACCAACCAGGAGCAAATAAGACTGCAGAATTCCATACTTGCTTAAGCATCATCTGTGACATGATTTGACTACCTAGCAGTAGCTAAATTTAGGCCAATACTATCCTCCCCATTAAGCAGCAGTCATTATCATCAGGATAAATCAGCTTCACAGCAAATGTTCCAGGGAAGAAGTCCACAATTTACTATGTCTCAATTAAGCAGGATATTCTATAATAACATTTTATGGTAATATTGCACTTCTTGGCCCAAGGCACTTTAATTTTCACATAGCACCACTGAACCATAGTGTCCTTTAAAATAGAAGGCAGAAGTTAAATTGCATGGCATAGCACGTGAATGGAAAGACAGGGATCTCTGTAATTCTATCAGTTAAACCCAGTTAAAATACATCATGGCCTCATTTTAATGTTGAAATGAAGCACACCAAACTTTTGTTTTTAAATGTTCGCTATAAAAGCAAGCGTAAAGAGCATTTTCATCCAGGAATGACAAACTGAGTCAAACCTGTCTATTTAGGCTGCTCCTGGGAGGACTAGAGGTCTTCAAGGCCTTTATTCTCATGTAATTGGGCATATAAACGCAACAGATGACAGAGCAACCCAACAGGCTTCAGCGAAAAGGACAGTCAGGCCCTGGTGGCTGCTCTGATTCATGCCTACAGGCTCTCCTCATGGGTCATGCATTAAAACGTTTGCAGGACCAGGTGCCCGCTCAAGGCCTGAGCTGACGCCAGCCCAGGACGGCAACCAGTGTGCCCAGAGCTCGGTCCCCAGCGCAAGGGGGTGACCCCTTTGCACTTGCCATGAGCATGGCCAGCCCTCTGGCTTGGCCTCCACCTTCTCCAGGCACCATCCGCTGGCAAACAGCCTCCCGGCCGAAGGTGACTTTATGATGCTCACCTGTTCCTCAAGCTTTGGGATAATAAAATGCAACCAGCTCAGCAATAAGAAGGGGAGGGGGCATATATTCCTCAAAAGAAAGTAATCCCTCCACAGCTTTATTTACTCATACAGCCAACCTTTATATTTTCAGAGCACGTAAAGTCTAGCCTACAAATGGAACCAATTTTCATCATTTAATTATATAACATTTTTATTTAACAAAATATGCAAATCAAATTGTTACTATTTCAAAAGAGAAGAACTCAGAAAGATTAATTAGAAAAGTTTCACCAGTTTTCACAAGGAGTTTAATTTCAAAAACTAGTAACTCATATTTGGGGATGGAAGCACAAATAACATGTACCACATCTGGAAATACAATTACTCTAATTTCTGTTTTGAAACATTACACACAATTTCACAGACTCGTCCATACTCCCACTGTTTAAAATAACCAGAACTGAAAAAGGCAAGCTCACTTTACTATCTTCTAAAGTAAATCAATGCATCTGGCAAGAGAAAATGATAGGTCTTCTCCAATGATGGATAAATATTCTACTCATTGTTACATCCGCATCTCCATAAAGATCAGGACTCCTGTTGGAAACCTTCAACACCTAGCATTTGGATTCATATCCTTGCAGGACATGGTTTTCAACACACCCTTTGATGTGGAAAAAAAAAGTCTCCTAAAGGATAAGTGATTCAGAGGCCATTATGTTTTGCTACAGAACGAATAACAAAAAGAATACCTAAAGTTAAAAAGAATTTTCATTTAACTTTCTGCATCTACATTCTGTAGAATAAAACTGATTTGTTTAATACTATATTGCTAGTTTCAAAATGTATTTCTATCTCCTAATTTTGCAATGATTTAAGTACATAAAGCATAAAAAATAGCAGCCCAAATAAGAAATATTTTGCAATTCAACTTTTCATTACATCTCTTCAATGAAAACTCAAGTACCAAACCACAGGCCATATATTTCATCTTTGAAGATTATTAGGAGAAAGAAACCGAGGGAATTTGGGGGCAGAAAGTCCAAAACGACATTTCTCACCATTATACCATGCAACAGGAGGAGGAAGAGAAGGAGAGCTGGTGGAGTGTGAAGCAAGGAAGCCACATAGCAGCAAAATCCTCAATCCCTCTCAGTGGTGTAGAGCATAGGAAAAGCATTCCTACCACCTGAATTAAATACACAAACTTGTGGACTAATGGGAATACTCCAAACTACACTTACGACATTACAGTCTCAGTGGAGCCAAAATTAAGGAAAGGTTTCTTGTGCCCTCTATAACCTCGTTTCAGTATGTTTGCAGAGGCTGACAACAAACAACTTGTTGTGTACGACCACATGCTTAGTACAAACACCAGACAGCATTTAATTCCTTTCCAAGTCCACCAGCAGCCAGACTTACAGAATACCTGAATGCAACTCAGCCCAAGGAAGATAAGAGGTGGTGTTTATGGGAAACAGAAAAATATCTGGTGGCCTTGCAACATTTATCATCTCACCATCCATCAAATATTCCTGCCTTCAGGCTGATAAATCAACCCATTCCCATCACTCCCCATACTCTTGGTCAAACACAAACGTGTCTGCTCAGCTACAGCACAGGTGAGACCCTGCAAGTTCACCGCAGTAAGACTGAAGTAAATTCTTAGTTTGAAGGGCCCCAATTAGTAGAGCACACAAAATCCAGGTACAAACATACAAAGTCATTAGAATCTTCTCTTTAAGGACCACCATGACTGCTCTCCACAGAAATTCTTCTACATCAGTGCTTGGATCCTCAGAGGAAAAAACAACACTAAATGAGCCCTAAAGCTGCATACAACACATTGCCAGATGAAACAAAAACAAGCACAAATTGAATGCCTCTGGGAAGAATAAAACTTGTTCCTTCCTCTTGCATTTCCTCACAGCTGCAACTAAAAGCAATCAGAAGAGGGAGGTGATGAAGGCAAAAGAAAGGTTGAGCCAGAATAGTGGCAACAGTGAACCTGCCTGCAGGAGGGCACAGAGGGCAATATGTGACTTGCTCTTCGAGAAGAAACAGGTATACTAAAGTCTTGCTGTAAAGGCCTACTGATATTACTCAAAATAAAACTAACATTACTTTAAAGCTGTATTTTTTGAGTAAGTAATCTGCATGATTAGACAAGGACCAGAGCCTGTTGCTGGCAAGTAACTAAGTAAGCTCAAGAACATTAACTCTTCATGTGTTTTTAGGATTAACTAACTTGGTCACCCCTAAAGAAATTCACCTCAATTCCCTATGCTACAGAACATGAATGTCCATATGAATCTCCCCTGGTCAGAGCTCATTCAGTTCCATTATATACAGCTTTAACACAATGAACATGGCAGATGTCAACAACATTTGTGGTTGCTTTGCAAAGATGTCTTACCTGGGATTCATTGGTGATTTCTCAAAGTAACTCAGGAAGTATGTACTGGTAGGCACTGTACACTCTGCGTTTGCATCCCCATACAGCTTCCATGTCAAGGAACTGCAGAAATCTGCATATTATATGTCATTGTTTCAGTCTACAGGGTGAGCTGACCCCAGTGTGGCATAACCCATTTGGAGAAAAAAATGCTCACCTAGACCCACTACTGGTGCTTGCCTGCCTGGCCTTCGTATGAGCTTTTGCTTCTGCTCCTTTAGGCAAGACTCCACATCCACTGCAATTCTTTGGAGAAATTAAAATCAGTCATGCTGGAAATATTTATTTTCTAAGTCATGATTTAAATTCTCTTTTACTGGAAGTTGGAGGGAAGAGAGAAAGGGAGGTTTGGAACAACTAATCCATTCCGGCAGTGAAAGACTGCTATAGTGGCTTGATCAGAGTATTGGAGTTAAAAAAAATATGGTGTGTTTGGGATTCAGAGCAGGCAACTCTCTGCAGCAAAATTAGCTATTCATCTCCATTCTTCTGTATATAAATGGGCAAACAAGTTACAGCCAAACTGTCTGTCTGCATGGTCTGCTTAGTAATTCTGAATGCAGGACTATCCAGTGCACAGACACCCAGAATTAATGTTGAAAATACCCTGGCAGTCAGTTATTACCACTGATAAATATTAAATTGGATGAGAGAATGTACCATAAAAATTGGGAAGGGAAACAACTCCCCCACCCTCCCCCCCAAAAAAAAAAAAAAAAAAAAAAAAAAGAGCTGGTTTTGGGCCATAAAAACATGCCCTTTAAAAGATAAAAACAGAACTCTTCAATGGGTATAGATATGGAAATAGCTAATAGTTGATCGAAAAAAAAAAAAAAACCTTCAAAGGAGGTGAGTCTACAGAGCAAAAACTTTTGTTGTATACGTTAGAATTCATTAATGAAAATTATATTCAAATTATCACACCATATCGATGATGCTGGTGGATGAGCATAAAGCAACATAAGCAACATTTACTACATAGGGTAAACAGCTGTTTTCCATTCAAAATATCTCTTGCGTAAAAATTATATCCAGGTTTCTTGTATACTATTAACCTTGCTAATAGTATACTTTCTGCTTGGTCAGAGGCAAGGTTTTATATAGTTCTTTGTTTCTCCTAATTTTGGACTAGCTTCTGAAAGCTCAATTTAGGTACAAGTGTTTGTGGCAAAAAACTGAAGTCACAGACAACTGACCTGACCTCAGAAAAGAAAGTAACCTGGATCCCAAATTATATAGAGGCTTAGAAGACTATAGAAGAGATTTTAATTTCCTGGGATATCCACAATGCCACAGCCAGCAAAGAGAAATCCAAAATGCTGCTCTTGTAATCACCTCTTCCCAAGTACTTCTTTCCACATATCTCAACTGCCCCATGGTCAGAAAGGCTATTGCTCTGGTCCCGCAGGAGGCAACAAAACTCATACTGATGAGTTCAGAGCACTATGCCAACGTTTAAAGCCCTCTCTCCATTACAGACATGGAGAGCTCTCCTCAGGAGACACGGACATAACAGGTCATGAAGAGCTGCTCAGAGCTCTCCTGTCCTGAGGACAGTTCTCCTCAGGGCTGCCTTGCTCGCATTTGAATCCTGGGTACCAAACATAAAACAGGGTGTCTTCTGAGCTTGAGCACTGAGTCTGACCTGGCTGTTATTTGATGTTCTTTTCTTCATCAGGAAGCTCTCCGAGTCCTTTCAAATTAGGGTTCAGATCTTGTTCCCCAGGATTGGCACCACAAGTGATGCAGAGACACATCAGGCTGAGGAGAGGCTACATGACCACTTCTGACCTGCCCCTGTCTTCTACCAGGGGAAAACGCAAACCTTGGAAATGATTTCCACTTCTGGGATGGCAGACTGCCACAACGAGCGCTCCGTTCAGCCAGCCCCGCGTGCACATCATGCACACGCACATCCTGGCAGAGCACGATGCCCCTGCGTGGGCCCGTCCCCGAGGAAGCACGTGGGAGACCCGGCCCAGGAGCCACAGCCAGGGCTTAATGCACTGCGGGAGAGTGCTCAGATCCTTGTGAAGAAACCTCTTTACGGCTGCTCTATAAAGGGTGACCTTGCCTGTAACGAGTATGTCATCCTCTAAGCAAGCTGTAGGTATGCTGGAAGGAGCGCTGCTTTAAAACAGGGTTTTATGTACCTTTTTATTTAGTATACTTTGTTAGACAGCTGCAGCAACTGAAAAAAGAAAAGAAGCTTCCAGGCACAAAAATTAATTTGATTACTAACTTGCCTAATAACAAGTTGTTAGTAGAGCAGTTCATACAGCTGAAAAAAACAGGCAAACTTTTAAGCTGAAGGTTTTGTTGCCCAAAAGCTTGCTTTTTTTTTTAATTACCTCTGTTGCTCTAGTGAAACACATACTGTTTCTGCTAACAAGCACTGCCTTCCTTATCTTCCTACACCTGACACAGATACAGAAACACTACTAGTAAAAATTTATTACATATTTCTCAGAAAAGGGCTTTCTGACACATTATTTTTAATTTCCTGGATAGCATACAGGCTTATCCTGCCTTATCTTAGATCAGATTAAATTCAGTCATAAATATCCAAACGTATCAACTGGGAAGTACTGCCTGGCTGCTCTACTCAGTAAATCAGCTACCCATCATGACAAATCAGACATGAGACACGGATGAAACATATGTGCTTTTAAAAATCTTTTTTCCTTTCTCAGCCTGGGATGATACAAATGGTTTGGCTACATGCATAAACACAGTGTAGAAAATCACATACTGGTTGAGGTTGTAAGGGACCTCTAGAGGTCACCTAGTCCAACCCCCCTGCTCCAGCAGGGACACCCAGAGCACATGGCACAGGGTGGCATCCAGGTGGGTTTGGAAGATCTCCAGAGAAGGAGACTGCACAGCCTCTCTGGGCAGCCTGTTGGCACAACCTGCTTTATGAGGAATAGAAAAATCAAATGCAGAGAGCCCTAACTTGGCCCTCCCCTTTAATACAAGCAGTAGGCAACCAGAAGGCACTTCAAGTAACTGCTAATGGTAACTAGTAATTTCAGAGTAAAGTTTCTGCCACATGCTTATTGAAAGCACAGGATAAATAATCATGAGACTAAATACAAACATAAACATGTCTGCGTCCCTTAGAAAAAATTCTAAGGTCTTCCAAGCAACTTTTAAGGAATAATTAATTGTACCAGTAAGGTGCCAAGCAAGACACAATGCCACATAAATCAACCTTGAGAACAAATCCATTCCTTGCGTCGCTCTCCCACGCAGATGATAAATCTTTCCTTTAAGCATACCTGCCCCTATCGGCACTGTTGTTCTTATCTGCCCAAACCTGGCACTGCCACATCTTTGCAGGTAGCTGCAGTAGCTATGGGCTGCTACACAGTGTGTATATATACTATAAAATCTTGACCAGCTTCGTAACGACACCACACTGCACATTTTGCAAGATTCAATAATGCCATAGCGCATCTTTTTGCTTTTACACAGCCTAAGTGTATTTAAAATATCCTTTATCAAGTCTTGAAAGGAGAAGACTCCTAACAAGCCCCAGCTCTCTGTTACTTATTTCCAGATAATATGCAAGCAATATTGGCCTGAGAACATTTCTGTCACTATGGCAATGCTAATAAATTACTTATGCCAGAGGCTGTTCTCTGGCACTGAAAGCAAGCAGCACAGAACGGCCTGTGCCAGTACTATTATCGCGCAGTAATTCTCACAGTAGTTATTCTCTTAACCTCCGTAACAGAAGGGGCCACATCCAAAAGCCTTGTGGGGTCAGACCACAGCTCTTGCCAGCTCCCAACCCATGTCCAGGAGGCATTTGGGAAAGTGTTAAATGGCACATGCGAAAGCATGCCGAGGACCATTGCAGCAAGTCAGCTGCATGGCCCCATCCCGGTGGTAATCACTGCAAACATGGCCTGGGGCTGTGTAAGTTACAGTGACTTCCAACTCAAATGTGTCTGGAGCAATAGGACCTCGTGGGAAAGACTGTAGCAGCCTCAGTGAAAATTAATTATTGATAATGCCAATAAATATATAGATAACAGAAGTAAAAGATTTGGGGTTTGAAGTCTATCATCATCCTATATATCATTCTATATACAACGCTATTAGAAATAACACCTGTAGAAAAATCTGTGCAGTAGTTGGCCCTTTAAATACCTTTGACAAGAGTTATCCTATTTCTGATCAAAATAAAACTTGTGTCACGGGCTATTAAGCCTACCTGCTGCATAGGAAGCCTCGTGCTAACAGACTGCTGCAGGACAGCAAGGTGTATCAGGGAAGTTTCCATGATATACTTGCACCTTTCCTTTACCCTTTCCTTAAGCACCTGCTTTTAAGCACTGCGCAACATCATGGATAAGAATACAGGCTAGGCAGGCTTCTAGTCTGAGCCAGCAAATTGTACTTACACTCCTACTTTACTGCACAAGGCAGTATTTTTTTATTAGATAAAACACACTAGAAAAAATGGGAGGTTTGCACTGCAGAAATATTTCTCGTGTTGAATTTAAAAACAACTGATTTATAACTCTGCCTCCTTCTTCCTACATAGTTTTATAATATATAGGCTAAACATGGGGATAAACATATAAAGACTACTACAAATAGTTCTAGTATATGCCTTTAAGAAACCTATCACAAAAACATTCAGATTTCATGATAATGTTCAAAGGTGTTCGAAAAGAGAAGTACTGAGGTTCCACACAGAAATCTGACTCAAGTTGTTTTTAATACAGCCTTACTGCAAATGATATATCAAACACTACAGTATCTAACAGGATTTTCATCTCTAACCTTAGATATATAAGTAGCTTGCATTACTCCATGTTAAATAAACACAACCCACAGTATTTTCATAAAATAAACAGAACAGAATGCATTAAACCACATAATACAGTTTAAAAACAAGACAGCATATAAGAGGCTGCTTATAGGCCAAATAAGGTTTTAGATAAATTAATTCTATAGTTAACTATCTCAAAGAATTGCTCCTTAGAAAAAAACATGCCTTTTGTACAAGTGAACATAAATCAAACTCAGTATGTGACCTCATTTCCCAAATATTATTTCTCCTAAGAAAAGATACACTACTTTTTGCTGCCAGCCTCATATATAAGCAACTTAGTCACTAGCTATATACTCAAAATAGGAAATATTATTATATATTTTTAACTTCAAAAATGTGCTTAACAACAGCTCAAGATTTTTCAGATGTCAATGAATGAGTGCTTTTCTTCTTATGATAACCACTTCAGAACTTTCAGAAGCTTTGAATCCCCCTTCTTAAGTACACATGCAAAATGAATAATTACTTAAAAAGAAAACAAGCAAATGTGTAAAATGATAGCAAAGTATTATGCATGCCATATGATACTGTACAACACATGTAATGCTGCACAGTGTTCGGAGAAGCACCGCTGTGTTGTAGTGCATAATTAAAAGCAGAAGGAATCATGGCAGGACAAGCAACAGCAATGTCCTTTCTCTAGTTTTGAGATGTATGAACTTAGAAAGGCAAAGGCACTTAAAAACAAAGTGCCTTGAGACAGTGTACGAGGTACTTCATTCAGTGTGAACCCCAAACAAGAAGACTGCCATATTCATTTCCCAAATTAAGTTAGCTGTGTGATGTGTCTTTTGATAAGTATGCGAAAATGACTTCTATAAAATCATGTTTGTATGTCTCTGGACACTCTTTTCAAGTGGGCTTTATGTGACCAGATGAAAAACAATTTCAATTGGAACACTCAAAAACCACTTCCACTGAGATTGTTTTCCCACATTACAGTTTTCAGCAACAGCCTCTTGCAACATTAAGTCTATTTTAAAAGAGTCACGAATAAAATCATTTGACCAAACAGATATAATCTAGACTGAACTAGTCATCATGTTGTATCTTTTATAAGTGACGCAGAATTCTAGGACATGATCAACTTCACTGTAAGGTAGATATATAAAAGAGACCAACAACATAGGATAAGAATTTTGTTCCCCTGTAGGCAACCTAAAATAAATTGCTCAGATGTAGCCATTTCACAAAGAGGTGAGATGACCCCCCGAGGTCTGCAAAACATCACGTCAGAAACATTACAGCTAACTGACGCAGGAGTTCAGAAGATAATATATTATTATGGGTCTACATACTATAATGAAAAAGGTAATGAGAAAGGCTAAATACAATTGCCTTACTGAATCTGTTCAGATACTTGTGAAAACTATTTTAAATGCCTCTCAAGTATTTGGGGTCAAACTGACTTATGAAACATTTATTCAGAAAAAAAATGTTCTTTGGATTTAAATGTTGAATAAAGCAGAGAATTATAAGATATTTCACATGAGAAATTAAAAACTAAAGATCTCTTAATGCAACTCAGAAGAAGATTTATTAAAAATATATGTTCTATTACAAGGAAGTAACTTACACTATAGCTTTGCTTTAATCATTTGAGACTGTTCTCTTGCCTTTACTCTGAAAGGCAATTTCTGTTCCACTTCATTGAATGGAAAAATAATTATTCCATTTCCAGAAAGAACTCTCAAAAATATGCAGAAGACCAAGTGCTTATTCTATAGTAAAAGAGGTTTCTCTGGAGGTCAGAATGGATCTTACTGCATTTTCATATTCAGCACATTTGCACAACACTGATTTTGCTGGATTTATCATCCATAAAAAGTCATGCAGATTCTCTGCCTCCTATTATTCTCTGTACGAGAAGACAAAAGAGTGGACAACTGAGACGCAATCCTTCGGTTCCTTCACAAAACAGAAGCTCAGGAAAGCCAGCCTCACTTGCTGGAATACCAGTGTTTGGTCACTGTTCTTAAGCACTGGAATTTAGGCAGTTCTTGCGTAAAGGGGTGCCCACACAAACAGTCCCTTCAGTTTCAAGAGGTGCTGCACTCTCTGATATCTCCTGATCCAGGGAAACTTATCAGAAATTTGATGCAAGATTCTTTAGCTACTGTGAGTTTTGGTACAGTGAAAGTATTAAATGCTTTGGAGTTATTGTCCTGGGCAGGGATCAGCAGTAGAGGATGCAAGAATTCAAGGCTATCAAAAAAGAAAGATGGCTGGAACTCAGACTGAACTCATTGCTTGGGCTACAAAAGATGGTCTTTTCCCCGGGTTTCCAAAGTGTGGGCACCAAGCAAGCTCCTGTAGCACCTGGGGAAGACACTTACTTAGGATAATGCTGCGTTGTAAAGTCTGCTTTTTAGTCTGACAAAAAATGCTACTTATGGCCAAACTGAAGTATGGCTACTCCAACTGCATAGCCTATTCCTCTAGAAACCTTTTCATTAAGGGCCCCCAAATCCGTTCTCTTGCTGACTTAGGAAGGAGCCGCTGAGGTACAATGCAGGGATACAGAAAATAACTTCTGTTCAGGACAACAGAGGACAATCACAATCTGAAAGTCTTCACTTTAAAGTGGGATTTATTCGGAGCAGCCAATGATTGCCAGGAACAAATTTTATTTTGGATCAGATACACATCCACTTTGCCAGAGAAACTGCTCTTCTCTCTGTCCTGAGAAGAGTCAAAAAGATATCTCTGTTATGGAGTATGTAAGAACGCTCTGCATTTGGATGCACATACACACTGGCTGTGTGTTGACTGAAACCTGGACATCTATCATTCCTTCCTCTTCTCTCTGAGTCATAATGGGATGAGTTTAAAAGCACTCCAGCTCCAGAACACCTGTAATCTATTTTTCCCCTGTGCTTTGCCATTTTTTTTTTGCAGTGTCTGGTACTTACCACAAAGATCTCTGCAGGTTTCATTGATCCTCAGAATCTGTGGAGGGAATTTCTGACGAGGTCACAAGCTAACTGAAATTAGAATAGACTGCAGGCCATTTGAAGACTTCTCTGCTGATCCACAATTTGCAACTAGCAGGACACTAGAACAACTTGATGAAGACCAACCCTCATAAGAGTCTCTTAAGCATAAGCATGGTTTACAACAAGCTCTTCTCAATCTCTTCTGATCATAAATTCACAACCATAAAATATGTAGTCATTGAGAAAAGGAAGGATAGCATAATATGTGGATCAAGCACTCATCTGAGAAATGACATACTGGATTCCAGTCTTCGCTTTAGTGAAGGCGTCCTTCACGTTACTCAATATGAAACAGCATTACCGTGACTGAGATCACCCCAATGCTCACTGTTCTCACAAAGAATATAGGAATTATGGGTTTACCTCACCAGGTAGAAGTAAAAATTAACTGAAAATACAGAGACATGAAGCACTTTGAAAAACAGATGCAGTTTCCTTGGGCAGTTTTGTGAATCTATCTCTGAAAGTGTTATTTTGTGCGGAAGTGAATTTTTAAGAACTTTTTGTTTCAGTGTGGGTCAAAGCAACCGCTAAGAAATGAAACAGTGACACCCATTAAATTTTAGTTGATCCAAACCAGTAACCAAGACAAAAAAACAATTACTCACAGAACGTAGCTGTGAGTTCTTACAGAGTCTGTAAACAGTAACAAAATATATGAGATTCTGCCACACAGAAGAGATTACTGTGCCCTGAGAAAGCATTTCCGTCAGAAGACAGGTCAGCCTAAAAGCTGAATCCATCTTTCCATATTGATAAAAGTGAAGATGTGACTATTGAGCTGTGAGAAGCCTGAAACCTATGGAGCTTTCAGTTAGTAAGCGGGGGTACAGTGGGAAGTCTGGCTGCTGCATTGCAGAGCAAAGCAGAGTTCAGCTTCACAACAACCTAAACTTCGTGCTACTGTGGCAAGATTTCTACCAGAACCTGAGGTAGCCAAGTTTGAAGCTGGCTGGGACACATCCACCACAGTATTCAAAGTGACTCTGTGACTGCAATGTAGGCAGGTCCCTAGGTAGCAAGTATGCCAGAACGGGAACGGTGCCTTCCCCTTATGTTTACAAAATACCTGACACAATACTAGCAGTAACTGAAGCAGCCTCCAAACAAACCAACCTTCTAGCTTTTCCTGTGAAAAGCTATAATTTATAAATCTACATATAGTTATTATTAAAATTAATATAAATATTAATATAAAATTCTTATATGATTCTGTATAATATAGAATTCTGAGCTTACCGGGGTTTCATGTTTTAAAAGGGTCCTGCCCAAATCCATAACAACTAGATGAATTTTAACAGACTGATATTTCAAGCAGAAACCAGTTCACCTCCAGACACCTATTTTCTGACTAGGTCTTTCCCTTCATAAATAACAACTTGTTCTGCAACAAGCATACCTAAAAGAAGCACATCAAGATTCCAGTGATGAATTCAGCTGGTCTTACTAAGTAATATAGGTGTTTAATTATTTGCAGTTTGGGTTCTCCTATGGCACTGCAAGGACATCTATTCACATTCATAAGCATTTAAGATTGTTCTATTACAGAACTAAACCAGAAAGGTTACATGCAGCCAGCTTACAACTCACAAAACCTCGAAACACACTTTGACTATTATCTCTGATTATAAAGCAGAAATTAAGATGCCTCAGTGACAGCTACAAATACTACAACACCGAACACTCTTTACACTTACTCAGACTAAGGATATTTGAAAGCTCGAGTGGCTGACAAAACAATGCGAGCACAGAGAGGACTGCGGGGGGGAAGAAATCAGCTGTTAGTCTAGGAGTCATTAAGCACTGCAATAGCACAGCTCATGTGAAAGGCACTAAAGTATAACAAGTGCTTCTGTGCCATCCGTGCTGGTGTAAATCGGTGGCACTGCTGACACTGATGAAGCTAAGCTGACTTACAGCAGAGTATCTGGCTCTTTGTTTGCCACGATTATTGATGATCTCTAAATTGAGACAAAAATGTACACAATCAGAAATAAAGGTCTATAGTAACAGATGATATACATGTAGTCTACATACAGGATTCATAGTACTGAATTCATTTTGTGGCCTCATATTGCCAATGGCAATGGTATGCATAATTAAAAAATGAGTAACATCTCTGTCAAAGGTACCCACACAGCATGAAATGAATACTTCAGAACAAGCAGTCACAGTTTAGGACAACTAAATAATAATATTTTAGAAGACAGACTTTGATTCAGTTACCATAAACTGCAATATTTAACTCCTCTATTGCCACTCCTGAACTCTCAAATATTTTAATAATGTTGACTACCTGTTTATCACACCTAACTCTATGATGTGGAAATTCAACAAGATAAAAATTAACATTAACAGAGCAAATGGTACCATCCATTAGACAGACATAAATCTGGAGAATTTATAATCAAGGAATTTATCATAAAAATGAGACAGCACCCAGATCAATATTCAAGAAGAGAATTTTGCTGAACTCTAGTCAGGACTGTTGTGAATCATAACTGGATCGTGAGTCATTTCTGCTGTGTTAAAAAAAAAAGTTATTTTCTGTCCTCTGCTTTTCCACATCTCAGCTCTATCAGATCAGTTCCTCTCCATGTAATTTGCTGCCTGTCCCATTTTGCAAGCAGTGTCTTGCATTCAGTTAATCAATATGTTCCCATTCATACAGCTCCATCAAAATCCTCAGATTTTTATGCCATTACTGGGATAACTTCTTTCTAACCATGTAATATTTGGACATGCTGCACGGATGCTTTTTTTGAGACTTTAGCCTCTACGTTTTACTCAGACTTTTTTTTTTTAATTTCAAAAAAAAAAAATTACAAGAGAATTTCACAGGAACATCACAAATGACATCCTTAGCTCAAAGGTGACGCATGGGTCAACTTTCAAGTATCTGTCTCAAGGCTGAGAGCAGCACCTTGTTAATACTGGCGGAACAATGTTTCTCTAGGGAATAGCTCGTGTTTTCCAAAACACTAATAGGTCTTGAGAAAGCAAGGAGAATTAAAAGTTTCTGCTCACACAGTGAAAGTGTGGTTCAGCAGCACAAATAAAGGGAGTGAAACTAAGCAAAGTTAGGTGAGCTTATTCCATTTTTTTTTTTCTAAAATTCTGTAACATACATAAGCAGTGAACATTTCCAGAAAAAAGTTGGCTTAGATAGCAATTCACAGTTGCTGAAGATGGGAGAAAACACATACAATAAAGATACTATAGTTCCTGAAAGACAATCAGAAGGGATTCAAATATAATAGTGATAATGTAAAAACAGAATATAAACATCATTAAATAAAAAGAGTTCAAAATTTTCTTCTAACTTATTCCATATTGTGCTGCTTTTTTTTTTCAGAGTTTGATGGGCTAAAACTCCTGGGTATTCATAGAAAGTGAAATAGTCACTTCCTATAATGATACAACAAGTTTAGTTTCATACTTCATAATTTAGCTTTTATATTCCAAAACATTTTAAAAAATACAACAGTATTTTTACCTGTAATAAAAAAAAAATAAAAACAAAACTCTTAACTGTACTGGTGGCCAGACAGTCCTGGCCCGAAGATCAGCTAATTGAAGAGTCTGTGAAGGGCTCTTCAAGGGGCTGGGAAGGGCACTGGACACGTCATGAGAAACTGGTGGATGTAGTAATTAATAGAGTGAAGAATGATCAAAAAATAGATATTATCATGAGGGATGGCTAGATTTTACAGGCAGTTAAGATGGAGTGACGTGTGAGATGACCAAACTCACAAATAATTGAAGGGGAGCATTGAGGACTTTTGGGGAGAAGAACTTACAAGGCCAAAAGTGCCTAAGTGATATAGCCTAAGTACCAGTGATACTGTACAGGCTGAAATTAGGTAGAAAACAGTATCAGAAATAACAATCTGGGTACATATTTCAGAACTGCTCCTGGGGAGACCACAGGCCTGGGCCAGCTGCTGGCCCATTTGTGCTGCATGGATACGTATGGGATTTGCTAGCAGGCTTCAAGCCTGATTTGCTGGTGCATAAGAATATTCTTACAGTTCATCCCCACGTGAGGATTCCTTGTGTTCATGCGGTGCCCGTGGAGGTGGTGCCAGGCTGGCTGCGTTGCTCTGGCTGGGTCTGTACAGAGTGTGCATTTGCACACACACGTGCGTGCGTGGGGAGCACGTGTTCAGCCTCTCTGTGGGCTGGCCCTGGGCACAGGGAACTGGAGCTGCCAATTCGGATTCCCTTAATAATATCTTCTATATTTGACTAGTATTATTTCAGGTGTAGTTGAAACAGAAAAGCATAAAATACACAATATGAAAAGTCATAACAAGAATCAGTACTGTTTGTGTTAAGATAAAGAAGAATGATTTTCTGTTTATTCACTGTTTATTTAGAAAACAGTGAAACATACACCAAAACCTCAACTCCATTTGGAGTCTGTTGTTTTGACCAAAAACATCACTCCTTTGATACTGCTCCGCATTGAAGCCAACAGTTACTTTCTGCTCTTCCTTGAAACGTGTGCTAAGTCAAGCCCTTGCTTGGGTAGTTGTAGGCACTGTAGGGCCTGAAATGCAATATCTGAAACTGTTGATGGGCCTGATCTTAGAAAATTATTGCTTATAAGTGTCATGAAAAGTATTTTGCTGTTATTGAACACTGAAGGTAAAAATCAATATTTTTAAAAAAATTCTAAAGATAACTTGTAGCTTTAGCTGAAAAAATAACTTTTATTATCACATAGGATGCCTGAACTACAAAGGCCTTGGCAATTTGCACCATTTAACTGCCAGATGAATTTGAAATAGGGTTTTTTTTGAGTCTCTGAAGAACTGTCAAACTAGCACATTTTCAAAGCACTAGAGTTTATGTTATTGGCACTAAAAGTCTACTCCTTCAAAAATGTCAGAGCCTTTACATCATTTAGTATACTTACCATAGTTATGAAGAAATTCTGAAGAGCAACCAAATTCCCTAAATGGCATTTCAAAAATGATATCTGATGCTAGCAATTACTTTTTTATATAGGTAGGCAGAAGAGGAAAGCCAACTTATCCTGATGAAATTAATAACTCATCCCTGCTCTTATCTGGATAACAGTATAGAACTCAAAGATGCCAGCAAGAAATATGCTGATGCATTGAACTTGTCCTTATATTTGCAGCACACTTTATTTTTTTCACTTTAGAAAGATTGAAGATAATGTATTTTTTTTCAGATTTTTTTTTGTTGATACTAATAAATACTTAAGGGAAAATATTTCCTCATTTATCTTTCAGTGATAGCATATTTTTAAGAGTTATAATTCATCATTCTGTGACAACATTTATAATATAGTATTTATACTGTATCTAAAAGCTCAGCCAAATCATATCATCACCCTGAATATCATTCTATTTAAGTACTTTTATTGCATGTATTCTTACTAAAACACTGATCTTTATTCCACTTTTTATGTGGTAATGGTAATCTAAATTGCCTTGAGTAATCTTTGTATCAGAGAGAATTAAATGTGTTTCATTAATATCTGCAAAAAGTTCCAAGGACATGGTGTGGATTAAAGCCCAGTTTGCAAACATGATGCTACAATTTCATAATCTGCATATCGAAGAAAGTAAAAGTAATGTGCCAGCTGACTCGGAGTGAAATGGAAATGGAAATGGATGGGATCTCTTTGATGGGAAGGCTGGGAAGGGCTTCCATTGCTCGAAAATTTAGTGGTCTTCTCATTTATGACCTAGAAGTATAGTTCCCCTAGGTCTTTGCACAAATTGTCCTTTGGTTAAGTAATTCTCTTGTTTTTGTCTTGCTGTTTATTTTCTCCTTTAAATTTTGCTATATTAGACAAATCTGTTGTCTGGTCTCTTCTCACAGGGGCTTTCCTTTTCTCTCATCATCCCAACACCATTTTTGGCATCTATTACTCTAAATCCCCACTTCTGAAATGTGCCTGGCCACAAGTATTTTCATTACCTTGGATAATATCATCTCAGGCTTTGCACTACTCCAACAACACTTCGCTATTTCTAAAATGACATTTGCCACTGACATGTTCTGATGACAATACTTTGATGCTTCTCACTTATTCAGCTCATAAATCAAGACTCCTCTCCCGAGTTAAACCCATGCTTCTAGATCACTAGTGAAAATTCTGTTATTAGCCCTCAAACAGATCTGAATACATATTACTGTATACATACACGTACTTTATAGAGGTCCACACTCGTCCTTTGCTTCCTTTCATTTATAAGAAGAACCACTTGTAGTGAATGCATTTTAACACTCTCCTGTAAAAAGCAACTCAGACTGAATATGTGAAAATCTAGCTTCAGTCCTCTAATTTATTTTCTAGTATACTTTCAAGATGCTTTCTATATATATCAGTCCTTTTAACCTTTCCCTGTAGATTCTCTGCTTTTCTGATATGTCTTTATTGTACTTATTAGCTAATGGCATCTCTCCCCCAATTTGCAGGAGTATGAAAAGCACTGTAAGATTTGGGACCATATAAAACATAAATAGAGAACATAAAAACAGTTATTTAAAAATTGTTCTCTCTCAAATCTTGATCTACACTTTACAATTCTTATTGTCAGTATAAAATCATCATACAAGTAGAAGACTTGTATACCTGTCTGTGTATTTATACTCACACACAAGATTATGCCATCATGCTTAAGCTTGGATCTGATACTTTTACAAATAAACAACAACAACAAAAACACATTCTTTCTCTGTTTCTCTCCCCTCTCCATCTCAAGTTTTTCACTGAGAATTCGCATTAGTCTCATATGGCTCTTTGGTAAAATAAAAAATAAATTTCAGACTACTGAAAGCAGTATATAAGCCTATAATGTACCCCTAAGACAGTTTGAATATGTAGTCTTGTACCTATACTGCAAAAATATTTGAAATAGCAAAGTCAAGTGCTAGCCGCACTAGCCATAGAAGAAGACAGATTATCTTGAGTTATAAAACATGCTGGAAAAGCCAAATTAATCTTAAGATAGTCCACGCTGAGCTGTAGGATAGCCTGCAATGGCAAGCAGTCCAAGTAACTTATAAGCTCATTAGGGAATGTCTACATTATACTGGTGTTCAGTGCAGACATATACTAGATTTCCTTTCCATATAATAGAAGTGCCTACGTGCTGACATCTGTGTAAAACAAGCCAAGGACTCTAGAGAAGGATCATTTTTCTATCATTAATATTTACATGAAAACATCACTATGACTTTCCAACATTAACTTGGCGCAACCCTTAGCCTGGCAACGTGTGGTCTGATTAGCTTTTTCATTTGTCACTGAATGGTAGTTAAGAAAAAAAATCTGCATGCGCTTCTTACATTTTGACACAGATTGAGGGGAGAGAAAGAAAGAGCCTGTCTATCCTTGAAACAATTTGTTAACCTTACCATATTTCAGCATTTCAATCAGAAAGGAAACAGTGACACTTCCTTCCTACTATTTGCTGATTAAAGTACAACCATCAAGCACAAAAGGACTCCAATTATGTAGCAGACTCCGTGCGCGCCGGTAGTACACAACACCCACACACAAATACAACAAATCAAGAAAATTATCTACTGGGCAAATTTTCTGGAGGTTCAGCTAGTCAGCTCTCTAAATTAGAAAGGAAATACCAAACCAGTTGCAACAACAGTAAGCTAACCATTAGCTAGCTAGTTCGTACTAGGTTGCCAAGTCCTGAGCACATGGACACAAGACATCCTTTCTCTCTAGGGATGACATGGAAATGCCAGCCGACTCTAAGCACAGCCTATGGAAGGGTCTGCCTTTCATACAAGAGAAGACCATACAAGAAACAAGCCAACCAAGCAAGCTTCCCACTCCAAGAGGCTCCACAGAAAATCCTGCCCTGTTCCTCCTCCTAGCTAGGCGCCAGCTTCTCTGAGCACACGGGGCTGAATTGCCTATGCAAGGCACGGGACAAGCAGCTGCGCCGCTTTTCCACATTATGTTCAGGTGAGAGGGTTCCTCCTTCAGGAACTGTGTTCCTGAATGCTCATGCCATGAAAGCAGCTGCTGCTCTGATCTGCCCATTAGCTCGCACTTGCTGTAATTAATTCTAGTAGGGAAATGAGCAGGACTGGTTTTGAACAGAGTTTGAAGATACTGTTGTAGGGATCAGTCAATGCCCCTTTGAAATTTGTGACCACCAAGGCTATGTACTGCAGGCAATCAAGTCCTTAGTTTTGCCGAGTCTTTTTAAAACCTGCTCCAAACCTTACCTCACACATCTGAAGGCTTGGAAATACCCATCTATGTACACCTATATTTCAAATAGAAATATCCTAAGTGGAAAGTTGTGAGTTTTCAGTGCACAAATGCTATGTTAAAATTTTGTATTATTTCCTTTTCAAAGGTAGACCATTAGCTCATCTTTTCCCCATACACTGTTAAAATGGTGGCACATATATTTTTATAGGATGCTGGCAGTAAGAATCACACAACAAAATTCTTAAATGCCATTACTATGAGCTGCCAGAATCAGCCCCTGATGGACCAAAACAAAATGTCTTTTATCAGGATGGCCTTTATCCAAGTCTCCTCTCTCCAGCTCAAGACACTAACTAAATTAAAGAAGAACAATAAAAAGAGCAGCAAAAAGAAATGCTGAAATAAAAGGGATTTTCAACAGGAAGAAAATCAGTAAATACCGCTCTTTAGATGACACATAAAATTATGCTCTCCATCTGACCAAGCCCAGGGCAACTACCCAGGGCAATTTAATAAAGAAGTCTTAAGAAAAGATCTCTGGTATAGCATGAGCTGTTCTTAAGAGACTTCCCAAGGTACTCCTGTCCTACTGATTTTATCTTATATTTCATTAATATTTTATTACTTCTTCCTTTACATTTACTGAATATTTATACCAAGAGCTAACTTCTACAGGACCTCTGAATTTTTGTATGAAGATACAACTTTAAACACAGATGCAACTTTAAACACATGTAATCCACACTGATTCCTACCAAAATATTCAGTATTCAGTACTAATCTCTCCCTTTAGGAACTCATCTCAAGGATGACTCTGCAAGGATTTTAGCTATTAATGCACTATTTATCATGAATCTTCAACAAAGGCTCTTCAAAATGAGATGTCTAAAACAAATTGCATCTCAACCGCCGAGGGAAGATACTTCAACATAAAGGGAACACATTTGGGCTATCAAACAGCAACTAAAACTGAAGCGTTTTCATAAAAGCACGGGTGAAACAACTGTTTGTTTACACACAAAGACCGAAGCCTAAGCAATCCGGCTCAAGGTGAGCAGTCAGTAGGCAAAAGGAAGTTCTGTGATACTAATGATATATATCACATGCAGCTTTTACATTAATCAGGAAGCTTAACTATGCTTGAAATGAGCAGGGAGCCAAACTCTTCAAAGAGCGTATACACTTCCACAATCAAAACAGGACATGGCAAATGCATGCTGGCATGCTTGGCAAGTTCTGACTCTCACAGAAAAGACATGGTTGTGAGCCCACCTCCCTGCAGGTCTCCAAACAGTTTCCGAACAGCAGGTCTGCTATGCAAGGATGGACAGCCCATCCCGACGTGAAGAATATGAACAGCATGATCCCAATACTAACCTCGGGCAAATATATACAAATAAGAAGCACGCAGCTGGCACTCAACGGCATCTGATGAGGTGGAAACAGTGACCAAACATTCACAAAGCAGAGGCGTTACAGAGGGTACACCTTCCTCATACATGACGAAGAGCTGCAGGACATTTGGGCGCTAAAGGCAGCCCGATGGCATTTCAATGGCACAGTAGATGGGAAAGTGTGACAGAGGAAGTCCTCCTGAGGTGAAGAAGAATACTTTGAAGATTGCTTCAAATGAAGCATCGCCCAAGAGCGTTGGCAGGCATTTCTTGGACAGAGGTCCCACAATTAAAGCATCCCACATCACACGGCGCAGTTGCTGATAAACCAAAGTAGTGATTAATACTGCCAGTTGAGACAGAATACCTCAGCTTTATGCAGCATTACAAGACATTTCCAAAATTCCTGGCATCATTCTTCTACAACCTAATCTAAAACTAACACAGAGAGGGAAAACACACACGTAGAGGCAAAGCTAAAACTTCCAAATACCAGATTTGCCTATACCATCTTTTCCATAAATACGCATAAGAAGCTAAGAATAAACTGGGGACAAGGAGAAATTAGAAAAGATTGATCAATCTCCACAGAGTATCAGTGTGTCTATTTGCACTGTAACTTTTTATATGTATTATACATTATAATTGTTACCTCATCACAGTACTGCGAATAACCGTACGATTCCTCATTACACCTAGTCATTAGAAAATTAATTTACAAATTAGGAGAAAAATGGCTCTACTTTTCTGTTGGATTTCTTAAATTATGGCCAAGTTTGTTCTTGCTATTTGTACCATAAATAATATGGATCTCCAAGTTTTAATCATGGAACTCAAAATAAATCCCATGAGCAAACACTTACTCATATCTGTCTGCTGAGTTCCTATTTGTAATTCCAGCTAATTACTTCCCCTGTCAGGAAAATATTCTCTGAAGTCCCTAGATGCCACACAAGCTCTTCAATCTCTTTCATTTTATGCCTCCCAATGTTTGATACAGAAAATGTAAATTCATTTGACTACTGCTAGAGGAGTAAGAAACTTGAAATAATCTCTGCACTGTCAGCAGGTCTTTACCTTGTGTGCTTAATCTTTGT
Organism: Crypturellus tataupa; assembly: GCA_034781795.1. Lineage (NCBI taxonomy): Eukaryota > Metazoa > Chordata > Aves > Tinamiformes > Tinamidae > Crypturellus > Crypturellus tataupa. Next base: position 883,668 of record JAWLRI010000959.1, on the reverse strand, counting down.
TGCTATGGTTATATTTAATTGAAGAGCCACACAGTTTGATTGGTTTATTTTAAATTGAAGGTTTTCTGTAAAACTGCACAGGATACTAGTGAACTCTAGAAAAATGACTTTAAATAGACTGCAATGAGTCATAGTGTTGTCAGTGACTAGATTAATTTGAGTTCAGCTAAACTATTTTTTCCTGTTAGTCTTATACATATATAACATCATGCATACATTTAATGAAGATTTTTAGCACTGTATTTGAAAATTCAGCATTTTGAGAATATTCATCAGCAGTATTTTATTGTTGGAATGGCAATTAAAACCTAAATAAAAATTATAATTCAGTAAGCTTTTGTTGGACATAGCAACTTGTCTTATTAAAACAAAATACCTTGCTGTTCTACAATAACAATTCAGATAAGCATCCTTTACAGTACGCTTACTCTATTAGATATGATTTTCTCTACAGAAAACTGTAAATATAATAAAATGACAGAAATGAAACCAAAGGAAAAATGGAAAAATACAATTTCTTCCATGTCAGCATTTATGTATCTCAGCATGCAGTTTCTTAGAAGTATATTAATGACTACTGCAAAGACTTCATCAATATGATATTTCCTGGCATGTCACACTGCATTAGACAATTTGCTTTAAATTCTATGTATGCATTTTGAAGAACTGGTTTACTTCAACTGTACCACTTAAATAGCAGCAATATACTTTGATAATTCTCACCCCTTTTAATATCCCAGGACCTGTACATTTTCTTCAAGGTTTGTAACACCTTAACTGAAGGCCTGCAGGGAAATATCACCGAGCCTTTGCTGTGACTGGTCCCAGTTCCACCACTAAGATTGCTGGACAACTTTATATTATTTATCTTTTCTAAGCTTGGCAGCTGCTAAAGCAACAACATACTGACTGCAGTATCATACTATCTTTATAGTGTTTTAAATTGCCACTTTGTTATCACAATGCCAACATGACCCTTACAACACACTTTGAGGTCTGACAGTGACACAAGTTCTAGGAAGTTTTGAAATTTCTTCCTTAACTGAAAATGGAAAATGTCTACAGGCTCTGCAGTCGAAAAAGAACTTTTATCTTTACAGACGATCAATTTGATTCCTTTTTCTAACAGAGTCTCCACGTTTATGTCAGTAGGAAAATTAGCAGATAGACAGGTTAGACCTATTAGTTTCTTAGAAAGTACTGCCTCTCTTTCAAACATTTGCTCTGCAGACCCAGAACTTGATGCTTTTAATTTAGATTCTGTGGGGACTTTACTCTGTTTACAAAGGAGGTGCTGGAAAAGCAGACTCAAACTGGGTCTGGTATGATTCTTATACAAATGATTTACATCATTAACTAATTAATGTGTTCTATGCTCCCAGGAAAGACAGGCTGGAATATCAACACAGTACTCCTGCAGTAGCTGTAGCCTGAAGCATGGCAACTCAAAGAGTAACCAGAATTTCATCTTCTTGCCTCCAAATCTCCAAACACTGTGACCCTGGGCTTAGGATATCCTTAAATTCCTTCTATCCAGGTTCTACTCCAGAAGTTTTATTCCACTTTGTAAACCATCTTCCAACACACAGGATTAACACTTTTTCAGGATGAAAGACTTCTCTGAATTTCACAGTGTCCCCATCTAGTTGTGTTTGGAGAAACCACCTGAAGCGTCACAACAGAGGCCTGAGATGATTCCCTGTACTCCAGGGTGGTACAAACACATCAAGGCAACCCACACTACTAGTTAAGGTCTTCCTGAGCCAAAGCTTCTCCTCTTCTGAATAGCCATCCCTTCATCCATGCCTTCTCATTCAACTCTTCTCACATTTTCAACATGAACTATCCTCCCGGTTATCACATTTAGCAAGTGATCTTTGTACACACATGCACAGACAACTTGCAAGGGCAAGTCAGCTCTTATGAAATGAGCCACACTGTTGTGGCTAGTTCCCAAGTCAGTGCACACAAACTGACTTAGGTATCGCTACCTGATACTCCACTAAAGAGTCCACTTTTCCTTGCTCTGATTAAAATGAAGAACCCCACAAACCAGCAACTCCTTGCAGTTATTCCCTGCACTATAAAAATTATATATCCCAGGGAATATTAACATTATTTGGTCATATGCTTGAATAAAGCAATGCTTTCTGTGAATGAAGGACGACTGTTAAATTATTGTCTCAGGAAATTCAACTGATTTAACAATACTTTTTCAGCATATGCCCAAGTTGCCCCTCAGCAGACCACTGGCACAAACCATTTGCTGTTTAACAGTTTTCTTTCTCTTCATTTCTAATTATTCAGGTCTCCTTTAAGCAGTCACTCGGGGCTGTGCATCCCCGTTGTCTGTCCCCATTCCCCCTCCCACCAAACAAGTCTGTCCTTGAGCAGGTCAAACCATTAGCAACCGAAAGCAAATTTGTGTGCAGCCTGGAACAAAGTAGCACCCTTTCTCTAATACCCTACCATTCACACGAACAGTCTGAGCAAGGAGGGCTAAAAAAAGAAAAAAAAAAAAAAAAAAAAGAGAGAGAGAGAGAGAGAAAAAGAGAAAGCCCGAAAATTGCCATACCGATCAGACCTGTTGTCCGTCTGGTCCAGTATCCTGTATCTGACAGTAGTCAGCACCCGCTTCAGAGGTAGGTGCAAGAAATGTTGTAATTATAGAATAACCTGATTAATACAGGAAGTTTCGTCCTAGCCCTAGGCACTCAGCAGCTGACTCGCTTGTCTGAAACATAAGAATTTATATCTGCTCTAATTTCTTTTAATTCTATGTAATTTAATGGTAGACGACTCATTACAAACGTGAATTTCTCATCCTGTTTTGAACCCTACTAAGCTTTCGAGGCTGTACTGTAACCTGTGGCCGAGAGTTATATTTGCTAATTATATAGGTTATACTATTTTTATCATTGTTAAACTGATTGCCATTCAATTTCATTGGATGTCCTTTTTAAGGATGGGGAATAAGTGGGCCAGAGAGCAGATTTCCACGGCCTGTTTACTCAGATACTCACCTGGGAGAGGTGATGCCCAAAGAAGCAAACTGCAGAAAGCCCTTGGCTTAAGGCACTATCCTGGGATCTGAGTCACCTTCTTCATTCATATTCCTACTCTAAATCAGAAAGATTTGAACCCTCTGTTTTTTTAACATCCTACAGAAGTGTTGTCACTCCGGATTGAAGGAGGATGAAACAGCAGCAGTGGAGCTGCTCATATTTTTGGGTATGCCACATTAATCCTTCAGTGAACCTAATCCACTTTTTTTCTATACTTAGAGACGAAGGAATGTAATGCATCCAATGGACTTCTATGTAACATCATAACTACAGGGTAAAAGGTGACTCCTGTGGGCTTCCAACTTTCATTATAGCCTTATGTACTTTAAGGTACAAACAGCAGCAGCTTTTTCAGGATCCTGGAAGATGAACAACACTGTAATTACAGCAAGGCTTTATATCCTTTATATTCGTGGACCGTTTTCAGAATCTTCCAATAAAGCAAACTCCAGGGAAATACTCTGAGAAAGGACTAAGCTAACAATAGATATATACGTCCTGGGGAACATATGGACACAAGGCTGGGATCAAGTTAGAGATACCAATACAGATTTGGAGAATCTCTGATCCCCTAATGTGCTTATTTATTTTGAAACAAACTGATTAGTATGCTGTGAGCCTCCTTTTTGCATCTGGTGTGCATTAGTGGCCCTTAATAAGCAGGATGCTTGATTGATATGTCATTAATATCATCAATGACTGTGTTCAGTCCTCCCACACTGCTAGCAAGCTCCGAGAGCAGGAGGTACACGACAGCGGGAGGAGTGGAGGGCCAGATAAGATCCTGCCACACACAGAAACACCCCAATTTTCAGAAAACGTAAGAGTGTTGTGTTTAAGTACAGCAACCAGTGAAAGAACAAGAAGAAGACTACTAAAGGAAAATTCAGGTAAGTATTTGAGTATAGAACAGTATTCCCTTAAGGCTTTGCTGTTTTATAAAGAAATAACCATACACAGAGGTATTAGGATGCTACACTATCTACTAATGAATGCAACCATGTTACCATGTTTTATGCATGGGACAAAAACTGGCATTCGAGAGTTTCATAACTTGGGATTATCAAAAGTTAATGATTTGACATGTCAAAACTCAACGATAATGTTATGAGCCAGATAACATAGATTAGAGAAGAAAGAATTGTTTGCCATGTACATCTGGAAGAAGTCAGAAAGAATTTAGTGTTAATTAACACAAAATCACAGGTAGAAAACAACAGCTGGCACACAATATCAAAATATGCTGTGGTACGTTTCAGCTAGTGTAGTAACAAAGTCATAACAATATGATAGGCTTGGAAGGACTTTGGAGCAGCAGGTCTCTATGAGCTCCGCTGTGTGTTCCAGGGGCTGACCTGGGACCATTTCAAGCCAAACAGTAAAGCTGTAGACTTTGATCTTGGGATGAACTTGCTTTTATTTCGTGCCTGGGGTCTCAGCAGCTTGCTCAGTTTGTTCCAGGCTGGAGCACAGACGTAAACTAATATGCATCAAGTACAGATGGTCAAGGTCCTTGGAGTGAAATAGGGAGCAAATCAAACTGATAGCACAGGCATATTCTGTCATTTCATCTGAGGCAATAGGAAGAGTTAAAAGTATGTCCTGTAAACAAAAATCTGCCAATGACTTAGCAGATGGCTCTGAAGTTTTATTTTGAGAGTAAAATATTTAACTGCACCTTAGTGGAACCATTGATGTTTTGAGTCCACATAGGAAGAGTTATGCTTTGTTCCATTTATTCTGATTTCACAGACCATGACTTCTATTTGAATGATAGAAACCAGAGCCAAAAATACCGAAGTGCCTTATCCCTAATATCTTAGGAATCAAATAAGAATAGGAAACAAAAAACGATAGGCCTTCCACAGCAACACGTTTCCTGAACTTCCACCTCAGGGTGCACCTCTAGAGCAGGTTAGCCCAGTCTGAGCCTCTTGCAACCCTGCTCTCACACCAGTCACATACTCCCGGTACTTCCCTCGTATCAACACTGATGCTCACCATTTGGCATTAGCCCTGCTGTAAGGGCTGGACCATCTAAATTCCAAGGGTCTCTTCCACACTATATTATTCTTCAGTGCTATGTGACCATGCAGAGAAGAGGGGCAAACTGATAGAAAATTTATTCCTTTTCTCAAGGGATTGATTTTTTATTAATGTTTGCCAGTTTATTTCCATTCAATAACTTCCCTCCAAGCCTGATGAGCAACAAGACTGATACGAGCAAAATGGCAAAAATGTACACACTGGAAATAGATTGTGGCATTGGCAACCAGTTTCAATTGCTGTAAAGATAAAATCAGACAAAATCTTCCTGCCTTGCTTCACCTCCCTGAAACCCTACAGTCACATCAAATAGACTTTTAATAATATTCATGTCAGTATTCTAATTAATGTTACAGAAATTTCATATAAACACATACTACACAGTGTTTATAATAAATATGAAGAAAACAGGCCTTTAAAGCAGTTAAATATATACTGCAAACTATTTTGTATTGAAGGTCTGGCTTAATACTGCTTGTGCTGTACAGAATTATGCTGAGAGAATACTAGATTGCCATCCTCCCATACTGAAATGTATTACTTATCTCTTAAGGCTATTTGAAGAAAAAGTGGCAAGCTAGAAGGGTGAAGTTCTGAAACTTAAATTTACCATAGCCTAAACTTAGGAAAAGCATTTTAGAGGTTTGCAAAATGACCCTGATGGTGTCACCTGTACAGAGGAGATAATAAATTGATAGTGACATCTCAAAACATGCTGGTAAAAGGTTCTTCTCACAGTTTTACAAAGTGCTGTCTGGCAATGGAAGCTACCACTGATTAGCTCAGGCCATGGGGGCTTTCACAGATTTGAAAGAAACTAAATTTGCTTCAGTAGAAAGAATAAACATCTCTTCACATTCATTCCTTAAAAGCACTCGCACCGACACTATATAATTACTTTTCATTTCACATAAAGATTCTCTATTCATTCCACAATCTCAAAATTACAATATGTCTACTTGCAGTTGAGTGGATATGCATTTATGGCACTAAGTAAATTATTTAAGTAAAAAGTAGTTAATGTTGCTATGAATTATCTTATTTGCTTGTACAGAACTCATGGGCATTTCATCGCGGTAATACCTGGTTTATACATCTTTAATCAAAAGCAAATGAAGGAGTTGAATTGCTGTTTCTCCTGCAGCATGATGTATTTTGAAAACTGTAGGGCCATAGAAAGCCTCTGAGACAATATGACAAGCTATCTTGCTAATCTCTCTTCTTCCTCTACTGACATAACTGTCAACAACCATCTCATTATTTAATTTCTAAAATCCAGAGGTGAAGAATGAAAGAAAGAAAATTAGGTACTGGTTTCACTTATGAGTAAGATCAGCGCTAGCAAGAGAAACCATTTTGAAAGCTAAGGAGGACTTTCCCTTGGACACGTAATGGGCACTGCGAGGACAACTGCTATATGCCTCCAAATAGGAATCACTAGACATTCATTTCTTGGTGAAATGAAAATCTACTGCTAAATGAATATCTACATCTCAAAACTAAACACACGCATGTTATAAGCAAACAGGGACATCATTCACTAGTAACTGTAGTTGGATCAGAGGGGCTGAGTCCGTACACCAGTGCACAGTTCCACGTGGTTTCATGGTTACATGCCATTTTCTTAGTTATTGTTTTTTTATGCATCCTGGTAGATTATCACTTTGTTTAATGTGCATTACTGTTCAGGAGACATGACTGATGCACGTTTCTATAGCCAATATTATGCCCCTTAAAACATTTGGTACAAAAAGATGTACTGTAAGTATTCTCATGCCATGTGTACATACGTAGCACTGTTCAGGTTGCATCCAAAACTGCTCAGACACACCAGCGGGTAAAAAACTAGGCACAAAATAGCAAAGAATTATGTAAGCCACCTTCCTCAGAGTCCTCATTCTTTCCACTTCTTAAAGTAGCCTATTATTTTTCCAGTTACTATGATAGTTTGGATATAAACAGCCTTACTAAGAAAACTTTACATAAACTTTCAGTAGAAAACTGCAACATACCAGGATAAAATAATTTAAGGGGGTACAAATTTGATGCCAAACTCTCAGGTAGAACCAAGAGACCTTGCAATCCTGAGAAATTCTTGGATCTATTATTAGCTATCCTTGGAGCTTTTGGACAGTGCTAAAGTAAGACTGTGTTGCAAATAAACAGGCTACAGTACAAAGCTGAGATTTTACATCTTTGGTTTCTTTTGGCACAAAGAAAAAGGAAAAGACATCTCCCTTTGCAAAGGAGCTCCTCACTGCAAAGCTAGTATAGAAATCATTTCTAGATCTCTGGCCCTCCTAACCCAGTGGGGCTCTTTTCCTAGATACTAAGCATGTAGAAGACATATCTGTCCCGTGATCCATCTACAACCTGAATGCCCTTTGATTAATGGGCTCGTGCAGCATATGGGTGCTCTGACTGCTTTACCCATGCCTTAAGAGTTCAAACTATCCTCTGCTCCTCGGCTGCCCTGCAAGGAGCAGGGAGCTCCCGCTCCATCCTTTTGAAACTACTAAGCTTTACAAAGAATTAAACACTGCATTTAGTAGACTAAATCTATTTAGCTATTATGCTAAAAGTAACATATAAATACAGAATAAAGGATAGCTTCTTACAGGAAGTGAAAGAAATGTATATGAAGAATGTTAGAACACATGTATTCTTACCTGTGAGCCAAACTTTAAACACTTTGAAAATGGACTACCGCAAACCTTGCTTTGCTTAATCTTTTTTTTTATTATTAAATTAATTTTGCAATGCAGAGCTAAGATCTCATCAACACACTAAATTCTACAACCTTTTCCTACTGTCCCTTGATCCTGAGATGCCAGGTTGGCTCTATAAAATTCTAAAGGATCATCAGAGAAAGCACTAAAGAGACTCACTCTAAAATGACAGGTCCAGTACAGCTGGTGGAAGCTTTTGCTGAGAGAAAAATAGAGCAACTGGTTGGATATGACCTGGCTTAGGAGAGTGGCCCAGAGCTCCAACATTTCCTCTACTTTTGTACTCTAAAATGTGTTTTCTAAAGTTGATGGGAGGGATCAGGTAGATAGTACTGGAGCTGAGTCTCGATCAGGTCCAGCTGCATTTATATATATAATTTTACACAATTTATATATTTAATTTCAGCAAATAGAAAAGCAATGCATCCCTTCACAGAATATCGATGAATCGTCCAGGAAAGATGGACCACTTTTTGTTATAGCTGTAAGGATCTACACGCAAACAAATGGAAGGAGGGTCCCAAAGAGGCTTCAAAGCTAAGGCCCCAAAGAGAATTGGAGACAAACACTTTATAAGAGCATGAAAGTTAAAAGAAAATAAAAACAACCACACATAGAAAACCCTCCACAAAACAGACAGCCTCTCCCCAACAGCATAGCTTGGCACTGTTTGATATGAAATTATATTCCTCGGTTCAATATCCTCAATTTTATACATCTAGGAGAGCTGTAAGAAGATAAGGCACTTTAGTGTACTAAAAGGCCATCCAGAAAATAAACGAAATGATCGTCAGCTATTCCAAGTTAGAAAATGTTCTCAAATTACAAAATTAATGACTCCTAATGCACTGCGTGCTGCAAGCCACAGCTGTTTATAGCTGCACAGGAAGCACAGCATCCCATTATGTGACCAGCGAGAGAGCGCAGGAATCGAACGCGGTGCCTCTCCTCCGAAGTGCGCGCTGCCGTTCATTCCAACCCATCTCAGCTTGCCAAAGAGCCCTTCCCTGACGTGCTCCGGAGGAAAGGTGCAGCCAGAGCACTTGCTGCCTGCATGGACACGGGCACAGACACGGACATGGGCACAGACATGGGCATGGACATGGGCACGGACACGGGTCTGCCGCATCCGGGGGCAGCACGCGGAGTCACCAGCCTCGTTATTCAGCTTCCAGTTTGGCCTCCCCAATTTTTAGGGGTGCCGACACCGTCACTAACTCGAGGGACAGAAGAAGCGCAGTTGCATTAACACGGTGCCTGTGAGGCTGGTGTATTCTTCTTGACAAGGCTAATTGCTTCAGCCAGAAAACCTATGCCAAACACTGATGCAGTGCCTGGCTTTTGGCTTTGTGCTGCCAGCACTGCACCCGTGTCGTACAGACATACACAGAATGACAAACACGCGTTCACGCAGGAATGTAACACCTTTGAACCTTCATTATCGCGGGCAAGTAAAGTGGACAGGTCTAAATATCTCTCTAAATCCTGGAATCCTTTCATGGTTGCCTGCAGGTCACCAGCCTGCTCCAAACCTGCCTTCTGTGGCCCCCAAAGCACAGCCCTCCTTGCAGGCAGCAAGGCGAGCGCGCTGAGCAAGCGAGGAGGGTCAGGCAGGAGGGGAAAAGGGATCCTCCTTCTTACACAGCACGATTCAAGTTTTACAGAAGAAGGATCTGGGGTGAATTTAGGGCTTTAAATGGTCAGATTAAAATAATTTTGATCCTTCTTCTCTTGCTGTCATAAGAAAGGATTATAATTCTCAACCAGGATTTTTTAAGCACCTATAAGCATCCATTCAAACTGATGAACATAAAAATTTAATAATGAAAAGCTCCAACTTTCCACATGAGTAAAATCATAATGTTGGTCTTAAAATAAAATGTAAGCTAAAGCAACTAATGCTGTAAAAAGTAACTAATGCTGTAAAATGCTGTGCTGCTAACTCACTACCACCCTCAGCAAGCAGGTTTCAGATCTGCAATAGAGTATGTTTGCAAGGATATGAAACTGTATTTTATCCAAGCCACTTAAATAACTCAAAACAATAATTCTGCATGGTTTACACTGGGAAAAGAAAATCCAATTTGGTTTATAATCAAATCATTCACATTGACATTTATTTTACAAACTTTTAATTTCAGAGATAGAGGAACATGAGAAACCTAGAAAGGATCATGAGAAGAACTCAAACGACAAAAGCTGTACAGGATCAAGACTTTCCCTTTACCAGTATAATGAACTTATTAGGCAAACTAAAAGAGCTCACATGGCAGAGACGGATGAGAGTTATTAGTCCCAGTCAGAATCGACCATTTGCCTCATTCTTTAAGTAAGAGATTTTTTTTTAATGACATTTGCTGTAATTCCTCAATGAATAACAGGTCCTCATATTATCAGTGTTTTCTCGGCTAAATGAACAATAACCAAGGACCAAAACAAAGTTTTATAAAGAACAAGGCACAGTAAAGTATGGACAAAGCTATCTTTGTGCAACAAACCAAAATAGATCAACATTAACTTTGTAATACCGAAGCTGATACGAGGATTCCATGGAAAGTATTGCTAGTAGCCGTGCTGCAGCACTGTTATAAAGTCTCAATCTAGTGGCTGCAAAAGCTCACACCGTCACTTACTTGAGGAAGTAGTCTCTTCCATCTCTGTTTGCCGTCATCTCCCATCCATAAGGTGTTCCCTGGTTCAAGCTCCAGGTCCCTGAAGGATGTGGCCAGCCTGAGGACTTGTTCCTGTGGCTGCAATTTCAAGAAGGAAAATAAAAAATGTGACTTTTGTATTCTAATTGTTCTTTCAATCTACTAATTTCATGTCATTCACTGTGGCATTAAAGTTCTTTCAAAGCTGTGAAATACGTAGTCAAAAAACAAGCAAAGAAAAACAGGTTAGCTTTTCTACTCATATTTGTAACATACGTCTAGGAAGTGGCAAGATACCCACTTTTTAATGGTCTTTGAACCCGAGCCTTTGACAGGGGCATCTACCAAACACTGCCAGCCATAGGCCTCCTTTTCAATAATGCACAGACAGAAAATAGGCAGTGTTTCCATTCACTGTCACTCCCTGTTCAAATACCTGTTGTCTGTACCATTTTAGCCAAAAAAAAAAAAAAAAAAAAAAAAAAAACCTACTGCTCACATTATGCACATGGATGTGCTAACTGGCACAAGAAGCTGCATCAATGTATCTCATTAATTGCAACCATTTTTTTTTTTAGTTGTCTATTTCCTGTGTAGGAATGAAGGAAAACTATCATATATATGGATGCTAAATTAGTTCAAATTAAATTAATTCAAATTCAAATGTTATTGCGCTTGTTCATTTTCCTTTCCTCCAGATAACTTGGAAAAGGTGCATACACTGTCACATGTCCCTGCTTAGACAGGAGGGCAGAGCAAGGGTCAAGTCAGACCATCCCAAATAAAGGAGTAGTTTATGGCATTCCCTTAACTAAGCAAGATTCAGCAGCACTTCCAAATGACAGCACTTCCCACTAAGCCTAGTGTATTTTGCAAGTGTCATCTACTGCCTCCATATACAAAAATGACACAGTTAGCAAGAATTCCCCCTAGGTTCCAACATGGAAACCCTATTTTTTGCACTGATGTTTTACTCCTCGCTTCCAGGGGCTCAGCGTGAACACATAGTACTCCCAGCAAAATTAACCAAAGCATGAGTATCGTCTCCAATGTACAGTCCAAAAGAGAAAAAGAACAGGAAAAGGAGGCAGAGATGCTAAAGACCAGCTGAGGGAGCTTCACAAACAGGCGGAGATGAGTCAACACGGGACACTGCACGACATCTGAAATTTAGAAACGCAAAACAAAGACACGCAGAATGAAGGTCTGTCTTGAAACAGCCTTCTCGTCTTTTCTGTGCCTTTCCTCTGTCTATCAAACATATTATTGATGAGTGTTGCCTCCCAGATTTAGGTAAGTTCAAATGCTAACAAGGAACTTACATCTCAGTCTTAGACAAACGATAACAAGAACTTATTTCCCTTAGAAAAACATAGAGTAATGTAACCCGGTGAGCACTCCTTTGAAAAAAAGAAATTGCTCTCTACAGACAACTCAACAATTCATTGCAAATTGCTAACCTCAACAAAGTCGTACATAGTTAATCTTTCCCAATGGGGGAATGCACCATTTAAAACAAGCTAGCGATCTCCCCTAACCCTTTATTTCAAGGATTAATCACCACCGAGAAAAGATATGCTGCTTCAAAATATAATTTACATGTAAAGTAGGGAATTACAATGAAGTGCTAGATATCATCTGATTTACCAATTACATTAATACTCTATCATCAAGGAGTAGAAAAACATTTCTGTTAGCATATTCAAACAGTAGTATTTGGCAAAAGAAAGGGCTTAAATCCAATATTTAAACATGCTAGAGATCTTAATAAAATTAAGAGTACTCATGATTAAACAAATAAAAGTGAGATGTGCTACATCACTTTGGATAAATGCAACTAACTTATTCTTAATCAGAGGAATGCATATGAAACAGGTATTTGAAGGACGAAAATAAAGTTTGAAAATAACTATTTTCAAAATTTTGACATATATTCAACAATTCAACATGCGGATTCAGGTAAAATTGAGCTTAAGCATTCCTGCATCTCTCTCCACGCTTGACAGAGGAAGAAAGAATAAAAGAAGTGCGTACAACTAAGAATAACAGAGTTTTTATTAGTATTATAAGATACTAAAATGAAAAATAAACTGAAAAATAAACTGTATACAAAACAAACTCTACAAACAATGCCTTTCACAGCTCTCAGTTTAACTGAATCCATAGACTTTAAAGATCATAAGGGATTTTAATACTTTGTAGTTAGCTAAACCATAGTAGAAAGCAACCTATTTTATCTGGGCTATAAACACATACTCATGCTTTTAATATCTACTTTTCACTCCAATTAAATATGGTTTCATGACTTTGTGCTTCAGTTTCACCACCTGTAAAATGGGTACAACAACATTTAATTTGCCATGTAAAGCACATCACACAAATCGAATGACAAGGATGTCCAAGGCAATGATGACCAGTGCCATTCTTCTTCATATTCAAAACAATACCTTAGCCTTATAAGGATTCTAACATAAATGGATTTTAAATTAAAATTACATTTTTCTGAAAGCATTTTTTGAGCCTTCAAAAAATGCCTGGTGCCAGAACCTCATATAATAAAGGGTAGTAACTGCCTCACTTGGGCTTACTTATTATAAATATCTCCATGCCTGATGTAATCTTGCAGACTTTCTTATAATTAATGGAAGAGCATTTTAGTAGCATTTTAGACACTGGGCACCATGAAGATACCGTCTGAGGCACTGGAAACGGGCAAATTCTATGAGGTGGCTCCAGAGTGGGGAAAAACAAAGGCCCATGGTATGTTTGCAGTGGTCACTGGTACAAATCAACAATGTTCATGTTACAACAACAAAACAAGGCTTTACACTCCTGCATAAATGAAGCTCCGAGGTGATTGCTGCTGGTAGTTCCCAGCAGCCTGTACAGCCTGAGAAATGAATGAACTCCACTATTTTCTTTTAGACACTTTCATCCACTTGTCAAATATTATGCTGCTTGGCTGCAAGGATATGATGCCAAGGACACTACAAGGCATGGAAGAAGGAGAAGGCAGCCATGACCAGGTCAGGCATTTCACCTGGGGGAAGCACAGCGTCATTCAGGCAGGCATCACATGCAGATAATTCCTCAGTGGGGAGCAAACTAATCACACTTTGGGAAATCCCAGTTTAAACCCTACCTCCCTGCAGACACCCAGGTGATCCTGGACAAATCCCCAGCTGTCTGATCGCTATCATTTCCTTCCCTCACAGGCAAACGCAGAGGAGGAGCATCCCACAGGGCTGCCCAGGTCTCTGAGGGACCCAGCACAGCCGCCAGAAGGAGAAGGAAATGCGACTTACACCCCAGCGAGCCCTTGCAGGGAGCACGGCCATAGCTCGCTGCTTGCTGCCACCTCTGCTCCTCCTCTGCTCGCTGTGCTCAGACCAGCTGCTTCTCAAGGTACTGTTTTTAGGTGGCCAACTTCAAAACCAAAAGCTTGGCCAGCATCATTCCAGCAGAGCCTCGGAAACAAGGTATTTTAGCAATGATATCCCACACAACCTTGTCTTGACAGCCTTGCTGCAAACGAAGAAGAACTGATCCACTGAATTGCTTCATGTTGAACAAATTCAGAAAATCATGTAAGCAGCACCAAGATGTCATACGGTGAAACCTTTGTACTGAGAATATTATAGCTGTGCCCCAGTTAACATCTTAATCTCAGCCTATTTTCTGCCCTGTGTTTGAGGCATGACTAAAATAATGTGTGTTCATGTGTCAAGCTTCCAGGGCTCCATGTCAGCAGACCTCTGCAAGCACACTGATCTTTGCAATACACGGAATACATCCAGTAAAAACTATTGTACTAACAAGAGGTGAGAGTTTGGTAGCAGTTTCCTTCTCTTTCAATATCAAAACTAGAGCAGTTTGAATTTTTAAAGTGTATTATTATACCCTACTGTCCAGAGGATTTTAGATAGCTTTAGAACTTCTACTAAAAGTGGAAAATGACAGTATTTGATTTTTAAAGCTTCCACAAAGAAAAATAGCTTTTTCTAGAAAATTAAATAGAAATAAAAAGAAGTATCTACAGATTCAGACTCTAAGCATGCAGTTTTGCTCCAAGCTTAGCTTTTAAACCTGCAACTAGGGATTTCTCTGCAGGAATAGGTCTTTGTTGTAGAAATCATATCAAACTCTTTAATTACATCACCTCTATAGCTCAGCCCCAAGTTTTGCTACAAATAAAATGCATTTCTGAGCTAAGTGGAAAGGAAACTCTCAAGCTGTGATTTTAAAGAGCATAAGCTGTCAGTGACAGCAAAAGCAGTATTCCTACCCTCCCGATACCTGACAACCCTACTGTACATCATGTTGCTCTTGTGCCAACACAAGTAAACTGGATCAGCTTAAAACTAAGGGCTGGCTTCTCATCAGATCTATCACCGTCTGCTGTGCCTCTGGCCTCATGAAGACAGGTAGCCACATGGCTCAAGAATGAAGGGCAGCACAAAACGGCCTGCTTCAAATCCTGCTCAGGCAAAGACAAAAAACGTTGGGCTAAAATGGAATGTCCCAACTTTATTTAGCAGGGGGTGGATCTAGGGGCATACCACTCGTTGTGTAATAACAGGGTGCCTGCACACCCCAGGTATGTTTGATGGGTATGACAGGTAGGTTTAAGCTGGTCCTTCTCCACAGAGAGGAGATGCCAAAATTTTTGTTTGCCTGAGAACAAGGCTGGGCAGAGAGTTAGGAGAACTGCTTTATCATTAGAGTAGTTTTCACTCTCAGTTGCAACCCCAACTTGCAGTTTGTTGACAGATTGAAACTGCAACAGAAAGTAGTAGTAACCTTGAAACCCTCTAGTTCTGTTTGTTGTCTAATCATATGAAGAAGTCAGAAAGCTGATCTTGACTCTGAGTCAGTGAGGAGCTAGCGATTCCGTTCACTCTCAATTAACCACATAAATTTGGCAAGCTTTCTACTACTGCTGACTAGATCTTTGCAATCTAATTTGGAGTTCGGACACCTCAATTACATGCCAATACTAAAATCTGTATTACAAGCATGTGAATCTGGAAGGTAATTCTATATCACTCTCACAAGAATCCTTTGCAATTAATTTTCTTAAAATCCTGTGGTTCCTTGTAAACTATCAAGTTTAATTATTCTGTTATTTATTCTCCATTCTATACTGTTTTCAAATCAACTAGGAGCAGCACCAAAACAAGCACAAATACCTTCCAAGCTCCCAGTACCTAGATGTTTTTAGTGAGAAATTCTAAATGACAAGTAAGCTTTTTCATCCTCAAGAACCTTTAGAATTTTTGTATAAACACCCTCTATCAATTTGTTACTTTTTGCTTCATTGATCTGATCTCTGACATCACTTTTTAACTCTTCAAGTTGGGGCAGGTCTCCACAAAGTTCTCAATTAAGAATGCTTTCCTATACAGGAACCCAAGGTCCCCCTTCAAACACAGAGATGCAAAAAACATACCTTTTGCTTTCTCCTGTAGTGCTATTTTCTCCCAGTACTGCTTTTACATAACAATAAAGCTCACAAATCGTGTTAGCTCTCAAATACAGCAAAGACAGAAGTCATGCGTAGTTTGTGATAGAAATATTCATAACTGAAAAAAATCTTTTTATGTGAAACCATGTCACAAATCATATAAAATACTAATAATCTGCATTTTTCCTCTTTGAGTATCTTTTCTTATTAGTAAATTTTTAAGCATTTACTTTTGACTACTTTTGCTGGATGAAATAATGAAAGGATTACATTCTAGTATTTTAAAGCAATCCCTTGAACAGCACAGTTGCAAACAGTGGTGCACAATTAAAATTACAAAACTTGTATTGTAAAGATTTGTAGTTTAATGCTTCGTTCATCACCCAGATATTTAATACACTGGAAGACTCTTTTTTTTAAAAATGTTGATATGCTCATGGTACTTATTTACAGCTTTTCTTCATTCCTGAAGGTAATACTATCTACAGGGGGAATCAACCAGTGACACATCGAAGACTGACCTTGTAACACAAGGCACTCAGCATTCCTAGTGAAGTAATATTGGACACAACTGGCTTCCTTTACATTACCATACTGAGGAAAAACTTCTAAATTTGGAGTCTTGGTATGTGCCCTGGCTTCATCTCAAGTCTGTAGTGGTGCAAAAGCCAGTCCCTCTCCACCCTGTCACAGAAGGAGAAGTCACATGACGCTCCTAAAAGTTCATTATCAAGGAACAAGGATTCCACAGCATTCTCCTATAGATGATCGAGTTACAGTGATCCCTGGGAGGCTCCAATAGAAACACTGGAGAAACAGAATTTTGTATTACTATTCTTTAAAACTAAAAACAGCATACCTAATGTATGTGCATACCTGTTGGAGAGGAAAAACATGCTCATGACTCAAGCAGAGTTCAATAATATTTCTGTGGTTTTTAATATTCCACTGCCCCCGGAATAGAAATCTGCTTTCTTAATCCACTTCACACCCACTCTTGTCTCAGAAGACTATATCCTACCCTACCATTATATCATATATACCTACCCTACCAATATGAAAAATGAAGAAAAAAAACTTTTAAAAGACTTTGCAAATATGCTATCAAGATTCAATCATCATATCATATCCTGCTATCAAAAATCTTCTGAAGTGCACCAGGACCTATAATGGGACATGCCGACAGACAAAAATTTTTGGATGCCTGATCAAGGACACCGAAAGTGTTGCTGTCTCTGCACACACTGCCTCCTGTGAACACACGTACTAGTAGTTCTAGCAGAAGCACAAGAGAAGGAAATGAATTGCCCCAGAGCCACCGCACTATACTAAAAGCGTTCGTGCTGGGACTCCTACTAATAAATAATCTGCATATAGGAGGGGACTTTCCACCCCTGGCTATGTGCAGAAGAGCTCTTCTTAACCTGAAACTACAACATAACCTTACTTCATCACATGTTTGGAACTAAGGTCTATCACTAGACCATTCCTGTTGCGTATCTTGCAAACTTGCTCTTCTGCTGCTCTCCTGATGTTCCACTACACGTAGTCGCAGATGTAAGCGTGCAGACAGTGCCATGAGGAGCACCTTGGGCCATGGCTTTGCCTTCAGCTAGCTGTGCAGTACTATCCACAGCACTGTCCTCAGTGCTGCAGGGTGATGCCCCAAATAGCCACTCTTCACCAGTATGTTCCTAGGACTGAGAATCTACAGGACAAGATGACAAAGGCACAAATAACAAATTGGGACAAGGGATGAAAGAAAGCATGTGCCGCAATGACAGTCTATTTCAGATGCAAATAACAACTTGCCCCAGGCGAGGGACAAAGTGAAGGTCTCATCACTCCCAGAGGCACTGTGCTTATTCCAGAGCAATTCCCTGCTCCACTCTGCTTCCACAATAAGCTTTAAGCTCCTTTCCATCCAAACAGATGTTATTGCACTGCTCAGCAGCAGCCGAGTTCTTCCTTTTTACAAGAAGTGTTTTCACATTATTATTCTCTGCACTCACCACTGTCCACTAACATCACTTTCACTTCGTTACTTTTTATTTCTTATCTTCATTTTCCTGTCCTCTCCCTCTATGTCATATTTCTACTGTCATTAAGGACGTGTCCCCATTACACAGAAAACAAAAATCTCTATTCTATTGTCTTTTAAATTGTCATGACTTTGCATCTAAAGCATAGTGACCCCATTACAGATTCACAGTGCTGAAGAAATTACTTTCCTCTTCACAATCTTGTTTTGCAAAATAAACGTAACGTATTTTAAGAGGAAAATAATGTTTTGGGCTTGGATGTTTGTAAAAGGCTTTTTGACTTTCTGTTGCATAGGTCGCTTTAGCTTCGTGCTGATATGCACAAGGAAATAAAAGTCACTAAAAACTGAAAAGTGCAAGATGGATTTTCTGTTTTAATGGGGTTTTTGACCTTAGGCCTTCTTAGGTTTACTCTGTTTTTCAAAAACAAACAAAAAAAAAACAAACAACAAAAAAAAGAAAACAAAGAGTATATGAAGTATAGGAAACATTTGGCTCCTTCTTGCTTTATGGTGGATTACTAGTACTGCTTTCTGGATTTTCTATTAAAAAAATAAAAAAGGGTTTTCTTTTTCCTTTCAAAGTCGTGCATATTGGAAAACCTTACTATATCTTATTTTAGCTACAATGAAATCTTCAGTGTTTGCTTCTAACAAAACAACTATTATCAGATGCTGAATTATATTCTGCATAAGATTTTTTTGCTTTGCAATTACCATATTTGCTATTACCTCTACTCTGAGTCTTTGCCCCCTTATCACTATTGCAGTTCCAGTGCAGCCATGTGCTACTGCACTACTATTTCAGTGAAAAATTCAAGAGCTTTGCCATTTTTGCCATTCTTTCTCAACATCTTGATAGATGCTTGCCTAAGTTATGTGAATGTATTCTTATTAATACTTGGTTTATAGAGAGACAATTCTGTAAAGTTCAATCATATTTTAGACAAAAGACAATGCATCAGCATATGCTTTCTTGGCACATATTACATGACTGGTCCTCTCTATGGTATAAAAAATTTGAGATGCATATATTCATGAACATTTGACTGTGCACACTGCATTTTGAAAAGCAAATAAATAGGAATTTCATCTTTATACATGGCGAATTTTATATTTTTGTTAGCAGCATGAATGGGCATAACAAATGAGATCTGAATACAACCCAATGCAATCAAAACAAGCACCAAGTGATTCAGTGTTTGAAAAACTATGCAGCAAAGAGAAAAGCTTTTTAAAATGGGCAAAGTTTAATGCTTATTCATCAACTAGCCTGTTTACCTGTCTGTCGCAATGAAAGAAGTCATCGGCTCAGAGTGGAATCTAGAGATAAGCGGAATATTACACAGAGCAGCCGCATGGGGAGGGCACATAGGGAGGAAAAGGCACAGATTTGAGATGAAGGAAGAACCTGGCACTGGAATAAACAATGAAATGCAGAAAGATATCAAGCTGTTCTACAACATTTTCTGGGAGCGGGCAGATTTTCAATAATCATACATAACAAAAAACAGCTCAGAAAATGTTCAGACATTTTTTGGGAGAGGATTTCTACGGAAATTTTGCATTTCTGTAATGATGTTGCCCTTATTTCAAGCCTGTGGTCTAAATGTGTATTGAATTGCAGTGTTCTGGGTCACCTGAAAATTCCTGGAATTAAGGCTCCTGCCATAGTGTGACCATTTAGCCTGTAGGAGAGTAAGTGAAGCACATAAGAGGAAGCAGCAAACAGGGCCCTACTTAACCTGTAATTGCCAAAAAGGGGACAAAAATGTTTTTCTGAAGTTGACCTAAAGTCCAAGTCCCTACTGCTTTATTTTGACAGTAATTCTCACTAGATAGCCAAACAGGCAAGCAAAAACCTTACTGAATCTTCAATTTAGTTAAGAAGCAAGCACGATGGAAAAAACAGAAGGGGAAAACACCATTACACATGTCCTAGTTCTCCAGATTTCAGTTATAAAGAATTCCTCCTCCCTGCCAATGCCACTGAAAATAAAAAAGAAATGGTGGAAAAATCAAATCACTTTTTTACTTCCCAGATATTAGTAAATAATATGAGACATAATTGTTCTGTGATTCAAGGAGCGGCTCCAACAGCTCCCTACAGTCTTTTTTTCTCAAAATACACTTTTGATAACCTGGATCAAGCTATAGTCACTGATCACTATCTTAGTGAGATTTCCCACAAAACATTAAAAATATTATTTAGAAAAAATGTTCACATCTTTAAGAGAATACGGCATAAATCAATATACAGGGACTAGTTTGTGAGGTCCACTCAGAAATTTCAGTACTAAGGTAATCAGAATCCACTGTCTAGACCTCACAAGTCTTATCAAAAATACTATCTTTAAACACATAATCATGGTTCAAGGCAGTTTGCTGAACCAGTCTCAATATTCACATAATGAGAGAATGGTTGAGATTGGATGTGACCTCTGGAGATCATCTAGTCCTACCCACTGCTCAAGCAGAGTCACCTAGTGTAGGCTGCCCAGGACCCTGTACCCAGGGCTTTTGAATATCTCCAACTTGGAGATATTCAGCCTCTATAGGCAGCCTGTTCCAGTGCTCAGTCACTCTCACAGTAAAGAAGTTTCTTCTTAAGTTCAGATGCAAATTTCCATATTTTGGGCTGTGCCTGTTGCCTCTCAGTCTATGTCTTGACATCGCTGAGCTGAGTCTGGCCCCATCCTCTTTATACCCTTACACCAGATACACATTGATTATATATGCCTATGAGGATGTCAAGGAGGACAGTGTTTAAAGCCTTGCTGAAGTCAAGGTAGACAACATCTACTGCTTTTGCCTTATCTATCCAGACAGTCCCCCCATCATTACACTTGGCTTTAAGCAAAAACATTCAAAACTCAGACAATATATAAAAAAAATCCATCCCCCTACTTAAAGACTAACAACCATTTCATTTTCTAGATTGCAGTTGGGGAAAAAATACAAAAAACCTTGGAAAATAATTACAGAGATATTGTGTTGGGCAATCTGTTTACATTCTGACATCATTTGCATAAAAAGCTCTGCTTCTATTCCTGTCAGGATAGAAAGTTTTTTTTTCTTTTCTTTTGACCTTATTTACAGCTCTTCATTAGGGAATAAAAAATTGAAGTTATGCTTTATATAGTAACCTATTCAGAAACTACCCATAATTAAGGACCATTTTGTGGGACAGTGAAAATTTAACTTTTTATCACTGCAAGAAAACTTTAACTTGAGATGAGGTTATTTAAAGTACTCTGGACATAAACTCGCTTATGAAATCAAGTAAATTCAATGCAGCTGCACTCTTAAGAAATCCTGAACACTTAAATTCTGTCAGAGAATGATATTGCACACCAATAAGGTAGCCAAAATGTTCATCTGCTATGACAGACCTCTTTTCCTTAACCTCTGATCTAGACTCAAGCCCACAAATGATACTCAAATGATTCTTTTTCTTGTACACTCCACCCTTCAACACACATCAGTACAAGCTATAGTACCCTGAAACTCCAAATCAAAGACTTCCAGGCTAAGGGATAAAAATTGCCTGCAAAAGAGGTAAAAATACAATGGAAAGACAGAAGGCAAAGAAAGATTTTTTTTTTCTTTTTTCTTTCTTTCTTTTTTTTTTTTTTTTTTTGCTTACAACTAGTCTTGAAAAAGGAGAAGAAGAAAGGAGAGAAGAGGAGATTAAACTTCAGTATTTTACAAGAACTCCATTTACCCTAGAATACAATTAGGACTACTAACACTAACTTTTTCTGTCATTTCAGCATCACATTTTCCTAATATTTGTGCTGCACATGCCTCTCCCTACCTTTTCCTCATTGCCATTTTAAAAAACACACAGAATGCAGAGCCAGTTTAACCTTCTGTCCTGGGAAGACATGAAAATTGAATGCATTTTACTTCAAAATCAATCAAAAAAAAAAAAAAAAAAGGACAAAGAGATGGAAAACATCATAGAGAAGATCACTTTTCTCATTCTTTTGAGTAATCTCGAATGTACATCAACAGATAAACATTTAAAAACTTGCATGAGATTTTTAAATTAGTATTTGTAATTACATCCTGACTTCAGCGTACAGTGACAGAATATCACTTACTTGTTATTGTCAATATACGTAGTAGATCACTACATTTTAGAATTCTAGGCTTCCTTAGAAATAACTTCAAATACAATATTCACAGATGAGAAGCTTGTGCAACTAAGTCTGACTAGAGTGGAAATAACTCATGTGACGCAACAGCAGATACTGCACAAGCCAACCAAGTGAAATGCTCTATATCATATCTTAAGCTTACAAACCACTGTAGTAAGAAACAAACCCCAATGATTTTTTTACTTCATATTCAAATCTGTAAAAATTGTCAGAACGTAAAATTAACAGCTGTCCCTTAGCCTCCTGCTGGTTTACTTCTAGCATTACTTGGCCTCATCTCTTCTCAGCACACAAGATCTAAGTTATGCTGTCAAATTCTGATTCCAAATGGTATAAATTGATAGCACTATTACTACACAACCAGAAAGCCAATCATTAATAAGTCAGCTAACCAATTCTTAAAATAGAATTAAAATCTGCTACTTTTTAGATACTGCTCCATCAATCTAAATATTAGATATTTTTTAGCTTTAGATTATCAGCAACTGAAACATTTCAGATCTCAAGGAGAATATTGTTCTCGACATCAATCAGAAAAGGCAGCTTTAAAGTTACCCTGGGTTGGCAATAGAGAGACTGTGTGATTTACAAAAAATAAAATTGAAGGATATTATCATTTTGTGTTAAGCTTATTAAAGCATTATATCATAAAATAGTCTGTAGCTGGAACAGGAATATTAGGGATATTTTAACAATTATCTCTATAAACAGCTACTTTTCTGGAGTATATCATTATAGGGTTACAAAGTCACATTAAAATATCTGAACTTTTCTGCCTCTTTATGTTATTAACCCACAATTTACATAAAATTTTACATCATATTTTATTCTCCACATAATCCAGAAATGGAACATATTAGATTTAACAATTCATTACATACCTTTTAAACCGAGTTAAAATATATTTTTTTGCCCTCTAGACCCCAAAGATGCAGAAAATCTAAACTTCTGCCAAAGCTCTTGCTCACAGGCTGTCAGAAGTGGCCAAGCAGTATTTCATCCATGCCCTGGTGATCCAGCATTCAAATATTTAAGTAATTCTAGTACATTAGTAATATATGCTTTACTTTTATTTCCCTCCTTTGTCCTGCCAACCCTTGGATACAAAGGACACAAGTTAGATTAACTGTCAAAAATGGAGTAAGAAAATGAACAATATTTCATTCCACTGACGACTAAGCAGATTTCATCCCCAATCATCATTTGCATCCATCATGCTCTTTTTCCAGGGCGCACTCTTCATTGCAGTCTCAAGGCTATTACCTACCTCGTACATCTTTTTAAGACTAACAGCCAAGTTTAGAGTTTAACTTGAATGACATTCCAGTCTCAGTTGCCTAAAACAAACAAGTTTTAACCAACATCCATTTTCACTTTACACCAACCACAACAAAAGCCACTGCTGGGCAATAACACAATGTACATCCAGTAGGTTACTAACAGGAGTACTTGATAGACCAAACCTATTAAAAAGCCAATGTAAAAGAAAATTTTTAGATTTTTTTTCAGAGCATGGATAACAACTGCTATTGTAATGATCGGAGTCACCTGGACAGTTCTTCCCTTCACTGTTTTTTCTTTTTTAAGACATGATGTACGAATATTCTTTTATTACGTTTCGCTAGTCAGAAGCTCATTATGCGATATGTGCACTGTTCCGGCTGCTATTGCATCCCACTGACTGGGATTTAGACATATACTCAACAAGGTATGGGAGGAAAACTGTACGCTCTGGTTAGTCCCACTCTCACTATCAGCTGTACCATGTTTGGCTTCCATGAACACTCTCAGCACAGTATAGGTTTAAAGATTATTCAACGACAGAATGCTATTTGTGCCATTTTCCTGATTTGCAAGAATCACCGAAAGAAATTCGGTGGGGAAAATGAAGAAATAAAGAAATAGGGCAAGCTTTGGAGGCAGGAAGTAAAGAGAAATCACAGAATCACAGAACGGTTGAGGTTGGAAGGAGATCACCTAGTCCAACCCCCTGCTCCAGCAGGGACACCCAGAGCATGGGGCACAGGGTGGCATCCAGATTTGGAAGATCTCCAGAGAAGGAGACTCCACAGCCTCTCTGGGCAGCCTGTGCCAGGACTCTGTCACCCTCACAGGA
>JAWLRI010000959.1:818819-859293 GCA_034781795.1 Crypturellus tataupa | reverse complement strand
CTCACATGGAGGTGGAACTTCCTGTGTTTCAACATCTACCCGTTACCCCTTGTCCTGTCCACTGACAGACAAAGCCACCACAGGTCCTGGCCACCACAGAGAAGAGTTTGTCCCTCTCCTCTTTATATTCTTCCTTCAGGTATTTATACATATTGATATGTATACATCACTATATACATATCTAATCTGGGAGATCATCTGGGTATATATACACCTGGGTATATATATTTGTCATCTGAGTGTATATATACATCTGGGCAATGCTCAGCGTGGAGCCCTCACTGGGGAGAGGCAGCAAGAGGGGATGGTCTGCACGAGCCTCCACAAGAAGTTGTGCTGCCCACACTGGCCAGTGCAGGGACCACATAGGAGCAGGGAATGTCCATCTGAGAACAGCCTCTGGTGATTACACCGGGCGTAAGGACCTCTCATCTTATCTCCTAGAGCACACTGCTGCAAAACGCTGGAAGAACTAACTGTCATTTCAAGCTTGCTTTTCTTCCAGCAGCGAGTTCCAAGTTAATTGATCTTTTCTTTTTCAGAAACCATTAGATAACAGTTCCTCCTTGTTAACTTCTTTTTTTTTTTCCTCAGCTTAATGTATCTTTTTTGGCATGGCTACTCCGAACGCATAAGAAAATGAAGAAACCCTCACCAAGTTTGTCTTTAGGACTGTGTGAGACACAACTTCCATGCCTCTGCACCGATGCCTCCATTGCTGCAAATCTAATTCCTTCCTTGACAGAACAAAGCAAACATAGTCTTTTATCCTGGAATCTTGGCTGGTAATCCGACGGATCTGGCACACACTGAGCTGGGCCAGGGGGATGCATTATTTAACAGTCGCACTAGCCAGCTCAGGAGCTGCCGCTGCCCGGCAGGGCTCCCCAAAGCCCAGGGTACCCCACGGCATCGCCGCTCATTGGTGCTGCCCCTGCACCAAGGGCCGTCCTTGCCGCCGAATGGGAGCCCAAGCCACACGACAGCGGGCTCAAGGCCTGGGATTTCTTATCACTGCATCTCGCATCATAGTGCACAGAGCTATTTTTGTTTCTTCGACGTATTAATTCTCCCACCCACTTTCCGAGGCACAAAGCGGCACAGAGCTTGACAGCTTTCTTAAAGACATTCAGACGTTTAGATGCATTCATAAGCACCCAGTTATTTATAAACCAGGCAAAAAAGTGCCTAGTAACCAGAGTTATTCATTGCGGTGTTTTTCATATTCCCATTGAAGTCCAACTGAATCTGCAGATGCTTCAGTATCTGTAAAATCTCATTGCAATGATTTAGAAAGATGAATATATATTTTAAATGAGCTAAGCCTAGATTTTATAAACATGTTGCTAAGTTTAATTGAGACTGAATTAAGCATTTTAAAACAAATTAGTATATCAGGGAATACACTACAGCTAATTGACTTTATCATTTTTTTTAAGATCATACCTTAACACATTTAGATCTTCAGCACAAATTCAGTAAGCAAAATAAATTTAGATATACATAACTTTTAAAAACAAATGTAAAGTTGTTTTTTATTCATAATGCAATGGATTACATTCTCAAATAACAGTACAGTTTTAAAAAATTCACTTTGGAGGACCGTACTTAGAGGTTGCACCTACAGCTTTGGAAGGATGTTATTTAAGACATGGGCAACTTCTAATGCCATGTGAACAAACAGGATACTTTACTACTGATTTCACTGGGGACAGGTTTTATACCCCATTTATGCCTAATGATAACCCCCATGACGTGCGTGCAACCTCAGTGAAGCTGCTGAACTCCATGGAAGAGCACAAACCCAGAGTAGAGTTGGTCTTCTCACGCTCTCCAGCAGCTTCACATGCTCGGATTGTAGGAGTGCTACATGCACAGAAATGTTGCTGTCTACATTAACATCTCATGCAGTGTAAAATTACTTCTGCAGAACTGACAGCACAAAGAAACAATACATTGCCATTTGGATGGTAAATATTTACCGACTGTCAAGTTGAGTTGCAACTGCATTAGCTCTACTGCTGGGGTAAACATAGCTGATTCAGTGTCCTGAAGCCATGAAGCTGATCTACCTTCAACATAAAAAAAAAGGATGTTCACTCCTAGCCAGGTAAATAGACATCTAAGTGAGGAATATACCTTCTTTTTTTTTCCTTCCCAAAAGCAAATATTTAGGTACTATTCAGAAAATAAACTTGTTTTCTTGAAAGTCACCACAAGGCATTTTTCCCTTTCATCAGCTGTCGTGGTAGCAAGACACATAGGCATATTTGAAATGCAAGTAAGCAGTGAGCAATGTTTTTCAAACTGGTCTTTGTGATCTACTGCAGCATTAATAGGAACATTTCAATACCTACAAGGGTACAGGGCATCGTATGAGATTACATTCCTGCCGAAATATGTAAACATTTATTTATTCCTTGTTCTGTCAAATACTTAGTTTGCTCAAAGATTTTAAAAAGTTCTTTATTCATCTTATGACCACTGGATGAATAAACATATTCAGCCAAACATAAAGAAGAAAAAGGTGAAGTATGCAGAAAAAAAGAAAATGCTACATAAACACACGTCTTTTAAGGTACTTCTTTGTTTTCCTTCCACACTTTGCATCACTCCCACATTGTGTCTTTCCACTAGTGCCATTCTTCTCGTGACTTCACTGTTTTAGAACTAAGACCTACGATTTTATTCCAAGTTTCAGGACTCTGCTTTTTAACTGAAGTTCCTAGAATTTCACTTTTGTAATGAAAATTTTCATTTTGAAAACTTAAAGCAATTTTCAGGTCTCAAATCTAAGGCAAATTTTAAACTAAGAACAGAGTGGTAGAAAAAGACAACCAGATCAGATTAATTAATGAAAAAAAAAAAAAGGTCATTTGAAAAATACATGATTTTTAAACCAGTCTTACTCATGGGAGAACAGACAGGCTTTTAATTGTCCTTCTGTATTTGTTATTAATCATTTTTTTTTAATCTATTTCTATTGTGCCAAATCACAGTTTGAAAAACAACAAAAAAAAACCCTTCAATTTCTGTTTACCAAAGCACAGGAAATTAAACATAATGCTTCTTTTCCTAAAAGCTGCATGGGATTTAGAACCTATTTTAGTAAAACACATAAAATTTCAAGTATAAAATTTCAAGCATATAACAGAAGGGCATCAGAATGTCAAAATACTGCATCACTTTTCCTGTAATGGAAAAATACAGAACCAGATCTCAAGGAAAACAGACGTATTAATAAGTCTGCACAACATGTTCTTTTCAGTCCACGTTGCTCACGGCCCCAGTTATTCCAGTTCGCATGTGAGGCCCCTGTGTCATGCAGTAGTTCACTGTCAAAGGTTCCTTGCTAGTGTTAGAGCAGGCTCCTCTAGTACATGGAAGAAAAATCTGTCTTGAAGTGCAAACTCTACACACTAGCCATACCCCTGCCCCTCTACCATTGTAATTTTTTTGATCTGTATTATATCTTTTTGGTACCGAGGTGCCAGTGTTTTAAAAATCTATTTGTGACTTTTTTTTTTTTTTTTTTTTGTAAATTCCGGTAGACTCTCCTTGATTCCCTTATAGTAAATTTCTTGCAGCTGCTCCCTGAGGTTCCTGTTCAAAGCAACACCTTGCTATCTTTTCAGATACCAAGGAAGACTTTGATATCAGTTTCTTCTTTCTGGTTGAATTGCACAGGACAGGATTCAAAAAGCAAAGCATATCAGCTTGTGCTTGAGCAGCAGCAACTTGATGTGTTCCTGTTTGAAATTGAGATCTTATAATTTGTCATCTAGAAGACTTTCTGCTCTCAGACTCAGACACATTTTAAATAAATTTTCCAAACCATTCTCACTGATAACGAAGTATGCAAACTCTGTTACTTCTATACCCCACTGTCACACAGCTCATAAAGAGTTATGATGAAAAATAACGCCCCCACAGCACTACCCTCCCTGCGTAGGAGGACAGGCAAAACCCTCCTCCCCAGGCACTGGCACTGTGTGACCCCAGCTGAGGGATGGCAGGAGACACCAATGGGTAGGACTAGTTGCACCTTGGCAGTGCTGGGTTTCAACTAAACTCAAACGCCTCCTGCCCAGTTCTGTTCTTCAGGTCACCATCTGCTGTCAAGGACTAGTGGGTTAGACAGTTGTCCTTCAGCATGGGACATCTGCTGAACTAAAATGTTCACTTTCCTTCAGACAGAGCCTTGCTTTAAGCTCTGTTCGTAATTTTGAGCCCCCTGCACAACAGCATAAACCTTCTCCCTTGTAGCTTCTGGTGCTTGAGGCCTGGTTTCCAGAAGAAGTCATCAACCATCCTGTTCGTTACAGTCTCCACAAAGGAACTTCTCTAAATCCAGGACAAAAATGTCACAAGCAAAGAGATCAAACCTCCATATTGCTTGTTTCCACACCTTCCCTTTTATCTGCTAAAAAGAGTATCATGGGAATTTATATTCAGTCTTGTCTCCCACTTCCTCAGGGGTTCATAAGACCATGTGGTGATTTTCTTTTGCTGTTTCTGCCGTCGCGCTTTCCTCCACCTTCCCGCTGCCGAGCTCTGGGACACCAGCCATCGCACTCTTCCAGGGTGCTTTTTATAAATGCTCTGCTTCCTTTTATATTTCCTTCTGTACGCGTACATGTGCCGGCCCGCCACCTGTAACTTCATTAATATTTACTGCCTATTGGCGAGGAAAAGCGCTTCTCAATTTACTGCCATATTTACCTCGTGTGCTCCGCCGCACACGGAGTCATAAAACAGTGTCTTTCTCCACTCAAACAACATCAGCTTCATCCGACACCAAATTTCCCTTGCCGCCCTTCCATGTCTTTCGTTACTTGCTTGGTGCACAAAACAATTTGCGATGGCACAGAGGCATAACGTGATAATCCCTGGCTATATTTTTCCTTGCTGTCTCAGCCATCTTCTTCTCCCTCCTCCTTCACGCTGCATCTTGTCTGCCACGAGCTCCGAGGAGCCTGTGGGCCCGCTCCTCCTTCCTCCCTTATCGCAGCCCGCGTAGAGGGTCTCAAAGGAGCAAGCGGATGGTGCCAGGGAAGAGGGGGGACCGACCCACTGCGCGCGAGGACACGCAATCCGTTCTCCTGAGGCACAGCTGCAGAGGAGGGATAGCAGGAAAACACACGCTTGTTCCAAGCCTCAACTCTTCCCCTGGCACCACCCGAGGCGATGAAGCTGAACCCTGCAACTCAACACGAGCAGCAGGAGGCTACAGGCACAGCCTTGCTCTCTGTTTATGCACTTTATGGAGGGTTTTGCCACTGCGATTTTGGGCTTCTTTGATAATTGTCTCCGTGGGTTTTATGCAGATTGGTCTTTCCCCTCTCACCGTGCTAACTGCATTTGATTCTTGATCGCCCCTCCTAATGGCTCCTCCTATGGGCACAGCTAGGTGTAGTGCTTCCTTTTTCACAGATTCGCTTCACCATGCTCTACTTATTTGGAGAGTTTCCTCTCCTCTGTGAACAGCATCTGTTTTCCTTCTTTACCGTGCCACTGCACGCCCAATTCACTCGCATGCGGCACTCGCTATGCTGAATTCTCGTCTCTAACAAGCTTCTGACACCAGATTCCAAATTTTATGATTCTGTCTTTTGAATTAATTTCAGCATTCACCACCCAATTCAGGACCAATCTTTCAAGCAACAGCCTCCTCTCAAAGGGCTCCCGTTTACCCAGATGCTAGAGATGTAGGAGAGAAAGCTACAGGCAGTGCCTCCTGAGTAACAGGGAATTAAGCTACAAGTGTTTCCTTCGTGGCTCAGACTTCATCAAATTATTCCAGGGCCTGAGTCATCCAGTTCATCGGGGTCTGCTTCATCATCTCAAATGGATAAAATATGATTTAAAAAATCTAACCAATCAGGCTTTTCAAGATAAGGTGGTGGTGTCCTTTAGTCCTTGAGTGAGGCAAACGATGACTCAGGTTCACCGTATCTCTTTCCACTTCTCCTCCAGCCCAAACACACGGAAGTATGCACATCCATGCACATCCACTTCTTGTTCCATAAGAAACCTGATTTTATTGTTTCTGTGGGAATACTGCATAAACTGAGTGTTGTTACAGAAGTTTTACACTCGAGTGGGACAGGGCAGAGAGCTACAAAATATTTATAATTTAGAGCTCACCCTGACAAGCCAGTGGAAAGACAGAATGTTGCCAGGCAGTTCAACTCACCCCAGAATAAGAAAAAAGAAAAATCTATGGCTAGAAAATGGCAACATAACTTACTACTAAGATCCCTAATTAAACAGCATCAGCCGTCCTTGATTCCTGTTTTGCCTTTGCAGAAGGATGAAATTTCAAGATACATCAACACCCTTTAAACAGAAAATATAACAATCAATCTTAAATGTATTTTATATATTTATATAAATATATGCTTATCTATATACATGCATATATACAAATATATATTTCATATGAACAAGTTCGGTTGTGATGCTGAATTTTATCATAGAATCACACATCATATTTACAAAGTGGTATCTGAAAGATTTAGTCATTTAAAATAATATTTAGATATTTTCAAAGTACTCTCAATTAACTACAGAACAAAGTTTACAAGATATGACATGCCTTATTTATCTTGAAATTTTACTAGTATATAGGCTATAGGCTACTATTACTTTAGTACATGAACCTGCAACAGAACCATACGCAGGAAGCCACCAGCTGGAGGTTCCTTATTAATTCCCTATTAAACATTACGTACTTTGGGACCTAGGCTTACTATAATGCCTAGGGAAAAGTGACCATGTCTTCCACTACCACTTCCACTACCAAAGAAATCAAATACTTAAATTTCCCTTTTCTCAACAGATGACAACATTGTCATGACAACATGACAACATTTCTCAACATAGATCTGAATGGGATCTAAGCACTGACCTAGGAAGCAAAAATGAGATACCAGTCTATGCCACATGGGAGAAGCAAGCAAAACAGGGCAAAATTACTGGGTACTAGTTAAATAGTTTAGCTATGCACACTTTTCTTTAAAACATGTTGAATCCTTTAGCCTTTTTTATTCTGTATGTGGAGACATGAAATTCATAAAAACAAATACCATCAACAAAAATACACTGATTTGGGAATATAACAAGCAACTACAGTGTCAAAACTGTCAGTGCAGTGAAAACCTAACACTCCATTCTCAGTCCACCATCAGTTATATTACTGGGTCACTTCTGATATCTGTGTATTCTTAAGAAAACAAAAAAGAGTTTAGTGAAATAAGCAAGCCAGACATCAATAGCTGTTAAGATACCAATCTACCTAATATTGCACCTACTAAAGGCAGCACAGTTGCAATGTTTTTAACTCATTTTACCTGGAAGCACTAGGCAGCCAAGGGAAATGAAATTCATTAGCAGGAAAATGAAAAGCAGGAAAACAGCTTCAGCCAGAAAAATACTCAATTTACAACTTCACTGGATTCAGCACATAAGAAATGGCTTATCCACTTCCAACTCAGAGCCTCTAATTAGTCTAAAATCATTTGACTTGAGATCGTTAGGGAGAAAGAAGGGACCTAGGAGTATCCTTTGGTTCCTCAGTTTGCACAGAAAGGGAAGTGAAAGACTATCCACGTAAATATCAGTAAGTTCCAACCCAGTTTCTAGCTCTTCCTGTCACAAAATGTTGTATTTTGTGGTTCAAGTCACTGCCCTAATGACTGAGACACCTTGGTCCATTTTTCAAGGACCATTCACAGCCATTCTGAAGGCTGTGATTTCATCCTCAGACCCAGCAGAGTCCTGGGATGGGGAGTCAACTGGTCAGGCCATGAGCTGGGGGCTGCAACACTGAGCAGTCTGCAGTGGGACCAGGTCACTACCTGGGCCCACGGCAAGCTCCCACCAATGGGCTCCAGGAAACCAGGTGCCAGCAGAGCCTGACTCTGAGGGGTCAGGAATCACTGCTGAGCTTCAGAGCAATGGCGGCAAAAATCCTGAAGCTACTGAGTTTAAAAATGTCAGGAAAAAGTATTTCAGCGTGTATTTCTGCTACTGCTAAACAACACCTTTTTTCTTTTTTTCGCTATTAAACTGTGCATTAAAATTAAACAGATTAGTTATACAATTTTAATCATGTTTGTCCACAAGGAGAAATAAATGATGCTCAGATCTCACACAGAGAAAGTCTCCATGTGCACTATATGTAAGCCATACTTTATTTACATGCAGCCTGAAGGGCCAACACAGGCTCTGGGGACACCAGCATTGCACAGGCAGTGACCAGATTTGGTGGTGGTCACAAATCAGTAACTTATGGTATGCAGTGAGAGGTGTGTGGAACACGATAGGGGACACAACGTTGTCTACCATGCTGCAAATACACTGGATGGATGGTAAGTAAATAACTATAACTTCAAAGTTTCTAATTCTTTAAAACAAACAAAAAATACCAAGAATGTACCTCAGAATGTACTGAAGAACATATATGTATACTTGACTTAGAGCTGCTCTCAGAGCTGTTTTCCAGAATATCAAAGCACTGAAATACAGCTTTGAATTGGTGATTTTCTCTGTGAGTATCAGCTTTATGGTAGGGATAATTTGCTTCTTGCTGGATATATTTCCAGGTATCTTCTGATACCTTGCTTTATTTTTCAGTTTACTGCATGGAAGATCAGAAGTCCAGTTACAAAGGCACCAAGCCATATCAAATCCGGCGGCATCACTGCATTGCTTTCAGAATGGGTACATACCTGAAGCCCATTAATCCATTCTCTATGGATTACGTATAAAAAGCGGCTGCTTTATTATAAAAGCACTTCACAGAGTCTTTATTTTTTTCTAAGTAATATACTTTTCCAATTGAGATTTTTTAGAAACTCCTCTTCTGTACTCCCTTCCTTGTCCAAAACTCCCTTTTTATCTGAAAATATCTAAAGCATATCTAAGACATCAAACTCCACTCCATACCAGTCTCTGGACCATACTTAGCTGCTGTCTTGAGTAACATTAACTCATGCCAGAGATGTTGCATAGAAAAGCAGCAGCACAAGTGTGAAATATGATCAGGAAGATTTTTATTTCTAAGTTGAGGGCAAAAGATGAATGATGCACCAGAAGCACTATTAATCTTGGCCATTCCATATTCTTTTTCTTTGCTAGAGTAGTAGCAGAGTGACATTTTCCCATGAAAAGGAATGACAAAACGAAATACTCCTTTGGGCACCACATTTCACATTTTCTCCTTAAGCAAACTGTAGAATTTACTTGGTACGGCTGGCACTAAACTTGTTATAGTGACAGCAATGAGAGCTGGATATCAGAAGAGAAGCCTAATAAAATAGTTTGATTTATAACGCATCACCAGCATAAGGGCCATAGGGGCTTGGGGTGGCAGGCACCATCATCTTCAGCGGAAGGATGTATCTCAGAGAGAATCAGCATAAATGTTAAAGAACTAATCACTTACAAGAACTGCAGATCTGAGACGCCTAATTATTTCGGCGCCTATGAGGTGTTCAAAACAAAACCCAAAGTATATGTATCACGTGAATAACTGCAGTCATTAACAAAATTGGTACAAGCAGAGCTAAAGCAGTAACAGACTCCATCATGGGTTTGGAGGGGCAGGGTGAGGAGGAGAAGGGAACTCTGTAGCATTTGCTTGTCCTTTTCTTCATTTTACTTTCAAGCAGAGATGTATTCCTTTCCTGAAGAAACTTCTGATGATGGATCTCCCTCGAATCAGAGAACAGTGTAGCAAGAGTCAGCAGATTGGAAATGGTAGCTAAACAAATTCAGATGAAAAGGGATGCATTTTGTCATTATAAAGTGGGTAATTAGCCCCTGGAAACACTTTAAGACTGAAAATCAAATCTAGAGGACTTTGAAGAAAAGCACAGATGAAATAGAAAACACAGTGCAAATGAAGAAACCAATGGGTGCAAATTTTTATCTGTGCAAGAAGTCAAATCAGAAGATCTAT
The DNA here is from genome assembly GCA_034781795.1 of Crypturellus tataupa. Classification (NCBI taxonomy): domain Eukaryota; kingdom Metazoa; phylum Chordata; class Aves; order Tinamiformes; family Tinamidae; genus Crypturellus; species Crypturellus tataupa. Next base: position 849,329 of record JAWLRI010000959.1, on the reverse strand, counting down.
TCTAATCTTAACTCTTTATTAGCAGAGTCATGATGGTGCAAAGAATAAAGAATATACAACGATTCCAGATGCTCTTAAGTTATCTTAGCATGGACCTACAGGACGTAAGTCACTATTTCTTTGCCTCAGATCTAATCTGAGTTAAAATTTGCAGTTCTAATAACTATAGATCCATAAAATTGTGCTGCTCACAGATGTGGTAACTAGCTCCAAGAGAAGCAAAAAGAAAAGTAGTAAAGAGAAGGAAGAATATTATGTCCAAATGTGAGCAAGAGTGTGTCAAAACAGGGGTTAAACCAGAGAAATGGAAGAAAAATCCAAATTACACTATGCTGCGAAAAAGGAACAACCTTGAATACTCTGATAAACAGGCAGAGAAGGACGGTATAAAGATGATGTAAAGATGAACAGGAAGGAAATCCTAGTTCAGTGAGTTTTCATATGTCAAACATATTTATATATCATAAAACCTCATAAGAAACACTCTAAAAGCTTCAGTTCAGAGCCTTCCTTCTAGACACAAAGTTACAAAATGGCTACATATATAAACACCTCACATTTTTCTCACCACAAAATGTGGGACTCAATTTCAGAGGTTTCAGTGAGAAACCTTAATATTGCTAATAGTAGCTGCTAATACTTGTTCAAGACTACCAACAGCCTTCTTTATTTGAAGAACAAAATAACCCTTGCCCATGTCCTGATATCATCTGGAAGAAAAACAGTCTTAGATCCTGGACCTTCTTGTCAAATGCTTTAAATTTGCCAAGTAAAATGTAACACTACCAAATAGCTTTCTACCTGGAAAGCAGAAAAAAAACACTGTATAAAATTCTACTCTGATCAGGGCAAATCAGTTGGAAGCTGAGTTGTTTTGAATTTGATTATATAGTATAATTCATCTCTCAATATCAAAATGAAAACACTACCCATTCCACAGGAAAACGTACAAGCTTCTCAGTTTCCTATTATTCCTTCCCCTCCCCTTTACCTTCCACCCCATGCATTTTCAGGAAATATGGTACTGAAGGCACAAATACATCCATATAAAAAGTGCAAGTTTACCCTGATTATTTTGCAGCACCAATTTTGTGCCAACTCATTGGAAAGATTTCCTTACATGTTTGCATTAGGTATTCCTTCATGTTCTAAAATTACAGTTAAAATTCAGATAAAACTATAACAGACCTTATGCTTCAGTGCGGACCACTTTTACCACATTTTTCACTAAGTTGGAACATATCAATATAATGTTACATGAAAATAAACCAAGTGATACGTTACTAAAGAGACAGTGCCATGTCCTTTGGTTGAATATCAAACATCTTTAGATGTTTTTTCATGAAAATATTTTTCACTCCAGCATGCTCTAGGTTATCCATCTTATTCACATGAACCACACACACTTTATCTTTTCTATACTGAAGCTGCTCAAAGAAGTCAGGACAAAATTGTCCCAAGCAAAAGACTATAATTTCTTGCTAAATGTTTTAAATGAAAATTATCAATATGGAACAAAACACCTGAAGACATGAGCAGTGCCACATCTAGAGAGGGTGCCTCTAGTATGCTGCTACTGAGGCAAATCAACAACCTGGGCCAAGGAGAGCAGAGACAAAACCTCCTCATGTTGTTTCGTCTGTTGCTCCCATATTGAAAAAGAAGTATTGGAGCATATGGATTTCAGGGATTGTACACTGGCATACTTATCACTTAAAGAAATGTGGGAATTTATTCATAGATATTAATCCCATCATATTCGGGAATGATAATAGATTGCTTATTATCCAGTTCAGAACAAAGAACACAGTGAGGCTGGCATTCTGCAAAATAGAGTCAAAAGACTAAGTTGGAATATGTTAGTAAGAAAGGAATGGTTGTGCAAAAGCAGAATAAATATACTACTTTACTGACTTCTATCCACCTTATTTTAAAAACTACATTAGAATCTAGCTCTTAGGAAGTTTTTTTTTACAAAGTTATATGTATTAAATTCTCCATTATCTGGAGGAAAAATTGAAAGTGAGATGTTGGGATTCCAGTGGGACAAGCAAAAGCATCTGGCCTATACCAACTGACTTGTACAATTAAGTTCATAAGTCTCTTTACCCATAGCACAATTCAGAAAACTTATCCAGCAAACCAATGTCTTTCTCCACTATTACTTATGTATTAAAATGTAAATAAATAAAAAAATGGCTATAAACAATTTTAAAAGCATTTTGACTGCGTTTTCTGTACTCTGTCAGCTAACTATGGCAAGCCTGCTTCAAAAAGTTCAGGACTTTCCATCATTCTCAATTAAAAGAAAAGGAACAGAAACATTTTTATTTTTCCTGGAAATCTTAACTTCTAAGTGTTTGTTTGATGCTATGGTTTTATATAAGCAAGACTTAAATCTTTGGAACAGTTTAATATTTTCTCTGGATCTAACATTATCTTTTTGCAATGTCAACAACCTCTCAATTTCTAGGGTTTATGAAACTTTCATTAACATATGTTTTAGATGATCTCCAGGTGCTTCACAACAGAGTAATACAATTATACAATATGTCATTATACATTATGTATCTTGCCTTACTAATAAAATGTTCCATAAAAAAATCTTTTCAGCACATACAAACCCTAACGGCACACTGAAATCTCAGGTTCTCTCTTTAAAATCTAATTTGAAAGCACATTTTTTTCTGGAACTGTAGCACCTGGAATACATCAGCATATTATACATTTCTATACATTAAAACAATTAAAGAAAAAAGAGTAAAATAACATGTATAGCTCTGTGATGCAAGGTATCTTTTCTTTTTTTAAATCAGTAATTTTAAGTTTTATGGTGAAAAGCAAACTGCCCTCATTCTATAGGAATCTCACTAAAATACAGGTTTTTTTTAAGTAAAGAGGGAAAAAAAACCTTATTTGCAGTACACACTCCCACGTTCTGCTCTTGGCATGCAAGTTTTAGATACAAATTCCTCAATTTGCAAGTGGCAATTCCATTGCAAAGGTATTTTAGAATACAGAAAAGCAGAATTCCCTAACTTTTTTGATGCAACCTCTTCTGAAATTATATAATTTTTAACTTAGTTGAGACTTGCAAAAAAAAGTAAAAGTTGAGTGTTCACTTATTACATTTTTTTTTCTAAATTTTAGTAATATCAGTGTGATGCATTACAGTATAGAAAAATGAAGTGCTGATTTGTGTTGCAGTCAATATTTTACATTTACAAACAACAATTAGCATACAGGTAGACATTCCGCACGCTGATCTGACATCGCTATATTGTATGCATTGTCTTACATCTGTCTTCTTTTTAACAACTGAGTAACACTTTGGGAAACATGCAAAAGAACCAGTATTAGGAGGGTCATCTCATGAGGTTTCCTCCGCTCACAGTGCAGAGAGAGAGAGAGTTTTTCCCTAGGGATCACGTCATTTTTTCCCGGAGGAAGGGCACTCATCGCAGAGGGCCACGACGAAGCCTGCGCTCCCAGGGCCAGGGCTCGGCTCGTGAACCTCGCTCGCGGCTTCGTTTCCTACCAGTGACACAAACACCCCAACAGCTCACACACGAAATGTGATGCTGACTGAAACCAAAGCAAGCAGGAACAAAAACCACCGACTGAGGCTCTTCAAAGGCCACTGAAGTACCCTTAAGCCACCTTAAGCCACCTTAAGCCACCTCACTCAGGGAACAGACCAAAGGAAAGCAGGGGCATAAGAGAGGACCATTAGCAAGAGGAGCCAGGGCTCAGCGCTGCTGTTTACAGTCAGAAACCTAAAACAGCAGATCTTGTAGGTCTCATAAAAATGCATTTGAGTGTGACTGAATACAAGAATGTGGTAGGGAGAATACCCCCACATTTGAAATTAATAATATATAGACAGGATCAGCAAATAAGGCTTTTTCTTAGTCAAAACAAACTCATGTATCATAAGCGTCATAAAAAAAAGCCTCTATATTAATTTCTATAGGAAATTAATGACAGGAGTAGGATTTCATGGAAAAGTGAAGTAACAAAATATAACAATATCCTCCAGATAGACATTTGTGTTAATAAAACAATTATGGAGACTTAGTATATTATCTAAGATCATTATCTAGTTAAAAAAAAATACAGGAAATTTAAAGCAGGCCTGGAGTCATTAGAAAGCTTTGAAAGATTCTATGCACAGATCTTTCAGCTAAATGAATTATTAGTGTTTTTCATGGATGATATGAATTAATTTGCAAGCAATTTTTCTGCAAGCACTATCAGCTGCCTATCTGATAGTTACCTGTGTAGTCTTCAAAATATTATTATTTATCCACAGGAGGTCATACAATCATTCCTGCTTCACGAATGTGTCAGCATGAGAATGAAAGCCTCAGTATTTATTTTGATGTCCTCTGAACTAACTAGTTTTGAAAGGGAAGCTACAAGAGTTGTACAGGATGAAAATCTTTTAATGGAATATTTTTCAAAACTCTGGAAGATCTCAAGCATATCCACTGATTTACACTCAAATGTACTTTGTCATCAACCACTGTCAGTATATCACCTCAAGGCACAAGTACTATTCGCCAAATGGATATTGTTTTCTTACAGCTTATTTTTAGAAAATGTAACTTAATTTGTTCCAAAAAGATGAAACACTGTGAGCACTTACAGAAACTGCATGCTCCACAAGTTTCAGCGAAGCCACTCAAAAACCACATTTCATGAGATTCAATTTGCTCTGGGCATTAATCTGTAACACAGATACTGGTCCTGTCCATAGAGGTTAGAGGCAAAACTAACACCAAGGTACTGACTGTACCTCTCACCATGAAGTATAAATACAGCATTAAGTAATCACATTTATTCTCAATACAAGAAAAAAAAAAATACCACCCCAAACTTATTACAGATATACTCTCTCTTGTAAGCAATAACAGGACAAAATAGCCAACATAGATGATAGCAACTCTACAATATGGCTTTCCTGAGTATCCTCTAACCAAGCAATGCATGATCGAGATGACAGAATTAATTAAGAGAGAGCTGGCAGCAAAGTCAGAGGCTATAAAACCTAGGCAGCCTTTTCTATAATCACATAATAATAATAATAATGAAGGGAGAATAGCAAATACATTTGGCTGGCACTAAGATAAAACGTGCAAATATGCAGAAGAGCAGAGGATGTTTAAAGCTCATCTACGGCAAGAGATTAACATTTATTCTCCTGATGCGTGCACTACCTAATTTCTTCTTGGAACTATCCATTTAGTTTTTAAATTGGCCAATCATGTAGCATTCAATACTACCTCCTCACAGTAAGTAATCACTAAACCTCACCGACTCCCAGTATTTTTATTCTCTTTTGCGGGTAAAGCTGTCTCTGTGAAAAATCCCGTTAAGCAGTACCATAAAATGACACACACAGTAATACAGCCAGACAGAGGTGGCCCAACAGCCAGTTCTCGCAGGCTCTACACACCTTTTTTCACCCCCTGAATATTTAGTTGTCATGCTGGTATCAATACCTGGCCTCTCATTCTTGCACCAGCTGTCAGACGGAGTAGCCTCCAACTTGCCATCCTTGCCAGAAAGCTGCGATTATTCATATTGCAAACGAAAAGGGAGCAAATGAGGCTACAGCAAGCTGTGAGATCCCCCATGCACTGGGCACCCTCCCTTCCTTCAGCAGAGCCTCGAGGCAGCAGGGCACCAAAAACCCGGGACCGTGCACAGTGCACAGGCCCCTCTAGCTGTGCTGCGCCGTCTATCTGTTCTCCCAACTGAAACAAACTTTGAGATTTAATAACGCACCTCAACAGGCCAATCTTCTACACCGATAGGTCAAATTAAAGGTTGGGTGGGAAATGTTCCATAGCCAATAACCCTATGTTATTCCCCAGAAAAGACAGCTCCTTGATTTCCACTAGGCTTCCCGCAATAACTTTATTCCTTGCATTGGGGTATTTACTTACTGCATTGTTACGTCCCACCTTAGGCAGCCCCAGTAAAACACTGAGCGAGCCCAGCCCTGCGCACCACTGGGGCAGCGCCTGACTGATACCTCGGGGGCTCCGCTCCCCGGAACGCCTCAAAGAGACGGGCCCCTGAGAGCGGCAATGATTTTAATTTACGTGACGGGTAAATCTGTGTTTTAGTGCTGTTTATAAAAGAAAAACGTACACCTATGAGAAAATGAAAGTTGCACATTAAGATTTTACTTTATTTCATTTTGTGGTATTTCACACGTTGATGGTATTACATTTTTAGCACATTTTGAAGCACCAGCTATTTTCCTGTAAAGGAAAATAAATAGGGCAAAGGCGTTCTTTGGCAAATATCCTAGTTTTGACATTAATTTCACAATCCCTCATGTTTGTAAATAAGCAATTACAAACGTGGCAACATTTCGCCGCTGCTTTGCATTAATTCAGTTAATTCATCACAGCTTGGCTCAATAACCTCCTCAGCTTGCAGCCATCTTTTATTTTGCAGTGACACATCAGCTCTGACGTTTATTTCGCCTAACATTCAGTTACCTTGGAAAACAAAGTGCTGGAACAATAATTATTTATTTGCCGCTTATAGAGTAATTTCACTCCGAGCATCCCCACGCAGTTTAACCAAGTTCAGGAAATTAAACCTCATAAAATTCTCACTGTGTGGTTTACCTGGCCCCCCTGCCTCCCAGGTGGGAAAACTGAGGCACGGAGAGTTTAAGCAGCAAGACTCCCCAAAATTTTGCCGTGCACGCTGGAATCTGCAGCCCCGTGGAAACCTTGCAAAGGGCAAGCAAGGCCACATGTCTCCTGCATGATCCGTGTAGTTCTGTTTTGGGGGACAACACGCTCCTCTGGGTTGCCCACTCGGCTGCAGTGGCCAAAGGAAGCTTTGAAGAGGTCCCAGTCCTGCAGGCAGAACGATGCGGAGGAGGCTCCCTGCTTTAACCAACCTTGAAGAGCATCTCACAGGTGCCATATGTGATAATGGAGATAAATAGAGGATGGTTGGCAAAGTTTTCTACACATGAAGGAGAATTTCTAAATTTTTAAACATGATTCTTGAGTTTGTTAAATTAACATAAAGCCAAAGAAAGGTGAAAGAACACACACGCTCCCAACGCAAACATGGCAGGAGTAGAGCACATGGTTTCTCTAGACCTGCTGAGGCCAAATAAAGCAGTGTTAATAGAAAGCCTTTCAAATAAGGGGTTGAAGTACTTCCCAGCAAACTACAGGGTTCGGTCTGAGAGCTGGTGTTAGCCCATATTAGCACAGCAGGGGCAGTGGAGAAAGACCTCATGGCTTTGTGAAAACTCCTATATTGCAACTTTGCAAAAATAAAATAAAACGAACAGCAGTGCAGGCCTAAGCACTGGAAGGGCACTTGACTATAATGGCCAAACAAATTTGTTTAGAATTGTGCCCTTTGCCAGAAGGCAAGCACTTCTTCATACCTTTTAAATGAGTGGGTTGAAACTACCATCTGCTGTGGAGCACAAACGGCACGAGGGCTCAAGACCCTCGTGCCGCCGATCCTTGCTCCTTCCTTCCCTCATAGCCTTTGCTTTCCAGCCCTGGACATTTCTAGATTCTGCAGCCAGCAGGTCTACAAGCTCAGCAGACTTGCACCCTACGCGGCTCGAAGTACTGCTTCCCTGCATCACTGCAGCTGGCAAAGATGAGCAGAAACTCCACGAGACAACAGGCACAGAGAACTACTGCTAAAGTAACTCCCAGCAGGGAGCGATTGCTAAAATAACTCCCTTGATATCAACTGAATAAATTCCTACAGAAGTCAATATAAGTAAAAGAATAAATGAATAAATAAATAAACCCACCTATACTTAGGATTTTTGCATATCTTATCTATGAATGCCAACAATGTTAACTATGTAGGCTGTCCTCAACCTTCAGATTTCATGTGAAATTAAAATATTTATGTTTCCTGTTTTCAAATGACAAGAAAGTAAAGCATTTCCTTTAATTTAACTCTTAATTTTTGACCCACTCGCTCTTGCTCAGGTTTCATTGCTCCCACGGGAAACATCTTCCTAGTTGAAAGCATGCTGTGTCATCTGTTATTCTCCCTTTCAAAATCTTTGACTCTAGCACAGGAACATGCATTAATCATTCATAACTGTATAAATACATGAAAAATTAATAGCCCAGCTAGGATTCCAAGGCATCTACTTAATGAGCTAGAACTCAAACATAGGAGTGTTATGTCACTACTATTATATATATACATATAAGTACATATATATATGTGTACATGTGCACACATACACATACATATAAAAGATGATGTTCAGAAAGCTTCATCAAAAATAAGGACCATTTTCAAAATGAAAATGAGATCTATTATAACAAATTCAGAACACCAGGCTTATAAATACACGCTGAAAAGCCAAACAAGGCATTTATTTTCTGCAAGAGAGCAAAAATATTCTTTTTTTCTCAATGATAATTTTGCTTCAGGAGATTGAAATTTAAGTCTTAGACTGTCAAAGTTCAAAAACCAGTAACCATCTTTAATGCAATATTTTGGTAAAGCTTCTGGAAGTTTTTAGTTTTAAAACAAATTAAAAACTCAAAATGAGGAAAAATTGGGGCTATTTGCAAGATTTTGGGATGCACTTTGGCAATTAAAGTCAATTAAAGCAATGTTTACTGCTGCAAGAACCAGTTAATGTGACTAATCCCAACACCATATGCACTGCTAATGAAAAAATTATAAAAAGCAAGACTGAAATAAGCAATTATTTTGTTCCAATGCTCCAATTTGGGATCTCTCTACACATTCACCAGTATGTACAATTGCATGTACACAGAATAAAAGGGGCAGTATTACCATGTCTATTTCCAGGGCAGCTGTAATCGCTATGTTTATCATTGTCGAACCAGAAAGTTTATGTCAACGCTGCTTTGAAGCACCCGCAGGAAGGCCTCAGAGCAACTCTTTTCCAAAATCAGTGACCTTGTTCTCATCGGTAGTAATTCACAAGTTCTTTTACTAATTTTGCATGATGCGCCTGGTACCATATTTCGGATCACCCATCAAGACGCAGCACAATGGAAAGGCTCAAAATTAACAGTAAAAAACGAATGACTGATTGCTTTTGGGTGGGGGAGAGGGCAGGCAGGGGAGATTGGTAGCCAACAGCAAGACAACTGCTTTAGCACGAAGGTCTCTCCCACACAGGGGATGTTCTAGAGAAGAAATTAACATTCTGCCCCAAAAATGAACATGTAAGATATAGATGGAATATACCAATAATCAAATGAATCAAATGAGAAATTCTCAGTCTTATGATATTTTAAAAATGAATTGCCAAATTATTTAGAGGGTAATGAGCCATTTGCATTACATAAGAATACTGTATGATCAGAGGAGAGTTATCCCATAACCTGCAATGGTATAAAATTATATATTAAGTTTCTGGATTTCCTTAAGCCAAAATGATAGCCCTACTTTATTCAAAATTCATTTATATTTCCCTCAGAGCAATTCTCATTGCTACAAAAAAATAAAATTTAAAAATCTGAGCAGGCTGCTAGCAGTCTTTTAACTTAAAAGCATGGCATAGGTTTTACATACTTCACAGGAAATTAGCCTACCCATAAGCCAAACAAAACTCTACAAACTGACAAAATCAAAGCTATAACATGAAGATAGCACCATGATTTCTTAACCAGACTGGAGAGATCTCATTCCCTATTTTTCAGTGCTTCACATTATCATAAAACGTGTTCCTTTCAGCTAAAATTTCTCAAGTCTAATCTCAGTTTAAAGCAGAGTCCATTTCTGTGCAAGCACATGTATATGCAAATATATGCATTTTACTGCTAACAGCTTGCACATTTGACACCCTGCCAAAATAAAAAGATACCGATCACCTGCAGTGTATATAATTTGAAAATATTTCTCTGCCCTCTTTAACCTACAAATCCCGGTCCTTCCAAAGGTCAGATCCTAACACACTCAGGGTGTCAGGGGTGTACTCTGAAGTCAGTGGGGCCAAGTTATTGCCTGGAGAAGTCTGAATGATGAGACAGTGACTGCAGGATAAACCAGGAAACGGTAACTCAGGCAAAGGTTTTCAGCAAACCGTCCTCATCAAAGTAAGTGAGTCTAAATCTGGGTACCGACCATACCAGCTAACTCTATGAAAAAACATACTGTGTCTTCCCCCACAAACCCTAACTCCTCCACTAAATAATCTTCTGCTTTGCAAAAAAAAAAGACAGAAGTGTTTCAAGGACATAGATTTTTAAACTGACATCTAACAGGATTACTCTCTAAAAATCAAACTCTAGTATCATGTTTCAAATAGAACACATGCAATATATTACCTATAACGAAGAAGAAATTGGATCTTGCAAGAGAGGAAGAAGCATGAAAAACTGGTAGTAAAATGCCTTAGGAAGCTCGTCTTGGAACTGAGCAGAAGAGGACGAGATTACTATTAATAATAAAAAGATTCATGATGACAACTTTGCAACAGAAGTCCAAAGAATTAGAATGGGTTCACTTGTTTTTGTTTGTTTGTTTTTTCTTGTCAACATTTTTTTGGTTCGAAGTGGTGACAAACTTACCTAAATTCCTCATCACTTTCATATGTCTGAACACAGGGAAGGATATTAAAAATGTGAAATATTATGCAGAAATACTGGTGGGAGTATGTGAGCACAAAAGCTGTAGTTGATATTAACAATGAAAGAAGCCTGAGAAGAAAGTAAAAGAGAAGTCTGAAACATAGTTAATATGAAGAAAGACATAGAAGTAGAGGAAAAGCAAGGAAAAAAAGCACACAAAGTGAATTCTGAATTTATAGCAATTGATACCAGCTGATAATCAAATGAACTGCTGCAGCATTCGACATGAAATTATCCCTTTAAATAATGACTTATGGCTTTGGTATAAATCATAGATTGCGGTTAACTATCATATAATAATTTCAAAGTCTGTGAAAGTAAATTAGCGTCAATATTGAGAAGCCACAGGTCTTGGCATAAATCACTTCCACAAATTCAACAGTTCCAATTAATTCCCAATGTACTTAGCTGACAGCTTGTTTGAACTTGCTGGCTTAAAGCTACTGAATGTCACAAGATTTAATCTTTGGGTCTGGTACCCTGTATCTAGAGATGCTGCATTTCCTAAAGGAAGCACAGAAGAAACAAGGGGGGTAGGGGAAGGAGCAGCGTTTCCTGCTCCCACCAGGCAGCAATGTCCTGGAGATGGAGGCCCAGTGACCCATACCCCCGTGATCCGGGGCTCTCCCCTCTAGCTCCTATTTTGCAATCCCATCCGGCTCCAAAGCTACTTTTCCTCTCATTTCCCCTGCTGCCAAGATGCCGAATGCATCTCTGGCACCAGATGCATTCAAGCTGAGCAATCCTTCATCTTTGCAGAATAAAGTTTTGACCTTGAGGCTCCTTTTCAAATTTTAATGGAATGAAAAGTAGAAAGCACAACATCCACAGAAAACTGCATAGGGTCTACTAAAGAGAGAGGAAAAAAAGACAAAGATTATGGTGTTTTCTAAAGTGTTGCATTGCAGGCCTTATTCAAGCAAAATGCCCATGCAGTTTTCAGTTGGGCCCCTACAGTTCTCACAGAAGTAACTCTTATCGAAGTCACAGAAAGAAATTCAGGTTGCAAGGGACATTTGGACTTCTCTGGTTCAACGTACTCAATGTACTGGACAGACCAGGTTGTCCATGCTTTGTCCATGCTTTATAAGGATGGACACAATACAACCTCTTTGGGTTGTATGTTCCAGAGTCAACATTTTTTTAGTCTTTTTACCTAGTTTGAAGCTCCCGTTCTTCCATTTATGACCTTCACCACCTAGTCTCCCACTATACAGCTCAGTAAAAGGCCTAGTTCTGTCTCCCTCAGGCATCTTTTCAACTCCAGACTGAACAAGTCCAGTTCCCTCAACCTATCCTCAGAGACAGGTCTACAGATGTGTCTATAGAATGTCTACAGATAGTTAAATCTCGCAAAAAATTAACCCTTATTCACCAATTTGCTAAAATTAGGTAGTTCTTCAAAGTCATAAGAAGAATGGTTTTCTGATTTCCTCAGTCAAGGAAATTGTTGCCATAACCTCCTGTAATAGAAACAGAATGATTTTACATTGTTATTTTCCCTGATACTATGCCCAGATCTTTAATTTTTTAAACCAGTGCTATAGGCAGTAAAGAGAAAAAAAGGACCAGTTCAATCTTTTCCTCGCCTTCTTGAAGGAACTGGATCAGATGCACAGAACTCTATGAAACATACTGTCAAAAAACAGAAATTACAACTTTACTTTCAAAGTTTCTGTGTAAGTTTGCATTTTCCGAGAGCCCTTCACAGCTTTCTCCACCTGCTCAGCACAGAGTATGGAATTTGAGTTAACAGATAGACAAGAATTTGGTTGTGGAGTCTCCTTCTCTGGAGATCTTCAAAACCCAGCTGGATGCGACCCAAGTGCCCCTGCTTGAGCAGAAGGGTTGGACTAGATGATCTCTAGAGATCCCTTCCAACCTCAACCGTTCTGTGATTCTGTGAAGAAAAATGAAAGCCAACCAATACTTCAGTGAAGTCTATCATCTGGTATGTATTTTTTAAAAAATAAAGACTTTTAAACTCCATTATATTCTGAGTATCTTAAGCATTCAAGCAATGTCTCAGGGCTATTGCAAGGATCTGTCTTTCTATAAAGAATTCAATTCTGCCACTTACTGCACCATAAATAATGGTAGTGTTTTGAAGGCCAAGCACTGAGGCTAGAGCCTGAAAAACACTCCTGAGTTTTTTGTTTGTTTCTTTTATCATTTGGTTTACTAAGTCACTTCTATCTTTCCTGGGTAGGCTATCTGAAAGAAAACACAGTAGAACTACACATACTATTGCCAGTATAACTAGTCTCTGCAGAGGCAAGAGAGAAGAAGAGAAGACTGGTAGACAGTCAGGCAGGTAAAAATGTGGTTGGATGGTTAGGCTCAGAGGGCAGCAGTTAATGGATTGCATTTTAGCTGGAGACCAGTAACAAGTGAAGTCCTGCAGGTTTAAACCAGTTCAGCAGTTTAAACCGTTCATCAGCGATGCAGAGCAGGCAGCGGTGTGCACCGTGTGCCGGCAGCAAGGGCAGCCAACAGCGCCCTGGGCTGCAGGAACAGGTGCTCAGCCAGCCGACCACGAGGAGGGATCGCTCCCCTTCACGCAGCCTCTACCAGACCAAAGTAGAGCATCGAGTTCGGGGCACCCCAGCATAGGAAAGACATGGACTAGCTAGAATGAGCTCAGCGGACGGCCCCCAAGGCAGCCGAGGCTGGAGCACTTGCCTTGTGAGGAGAGGCCATGGAGCTGGACTTGCTCAGTCTGGGCAAGAAATGGTTTCGGGGGCACCAACCCCTCAATATCCCCCCCAGGATCTATGAGGGATCATCAAGGAGACGGGTCCATGCTCCTCTCTGCTGGGAACAGCAGGCGGGTAGAAAGACAACACACTGAAGTCGCAGCAAGAGAGGTTCAGGCGGGATATAGAGAAACTTCCCCTGTGAGGCCAGCTGGGCAGCGGAGCAGGTTGCCCCACGCAGCTGCACCATCTCCATCCTCAAACGTTTTCAAGACTTGACTGGACACAGCCCTGAGCACTTGGTCTGACCTCAGAGCTGGCCCCTCTTGGGGTTAGAGACCATTTAGAGCCACACCAGCAGTGTGCTTTACATACCTAGAAGGAAATTCAGATTTACACCTACTGAAAAGCAGATGTTGCCATAGAATGGACCAAGGCTGGACTAGAGCCCCACATGTGCAGACTGCAGAACATCTGACTGGCAAGTATGCTTTTAAAAGACTGAAATATTTGACGTCATAACCTCTTAGAATAAGACAAAGATTACTATGAAAAAGGTGAATTCTGTCAAACTTGTTTTATTAAATGTATTATATAATTCATCAGTTCTGCAGTTTCATAAACATAGTTTTACATACATTCATCAAATTGACATTTTCATCAGTGAAAACTGAATTTGTCTACCTTCAGGAATGACAATAATCCATCTAAATTTTCCTGATTTATTTTCTGTAAATAAATAGTAGCAGTTTGTGCTGCTTGTGTATAAAAAGACTGTGCTTTTTTATTTAATGGAACAATTAATTAGTGTGTTGCTGACATTTTCTACAGAGATAAACACTTAAGTATTTAAAAGAAATAGGGAAAACTAAAAATATACCACGCTGAACTAATAAAAAAGGAATAGGCTCATTTATTTTTAATTAGACCGTTATCATTACATAAGTCTTGAAATAGAATACAATTTCCATTTTCATAAGCCTTCCAAAAAAAGTCTTTAGAACTGCTTTATAAAATCCTTATTTATTTGATAGTGTAAGGATTTTGTAACCTAAATCTTTCACAAAATTTTAAATTCTGACCAATAATTCTCATAAAAATCTATATAAAGTTAATTGTGTGTGCATGGATGTGTGCATACAAGAAGGGAATTTTCTTTTAGTGGAACATTTATTACTTCTTTACCAAAAGGCACTAATTTCTAGGTTGGTTCCTTTCTGGAATTCACAATGAATAATAAAGCTGAATTAAGCACTGAACTGCAATCTCACTCACTTGGCACCAATTAGGTTCCATGGGATCAACAACAACAAAAATGAATGGGTTTTACCCCTATTTATAAAATAATGTGTTTCAAGTCAACATATCCCACAACTCTAGTGGTACGGAGGTTTCATGAAAACTTTTTGATGAGGAAGTGATGCAAAGAGCAGCAAAAATGAGAATGATAAGGCAGTCATACCAAGAAATTTGGATGGCTTATTGATTTTGGTCATTCAAACTGAGTATTTAAACAGCTGACTGAAATTCAGTGTTCCGTGCACAAGTTTATGTGCAACAAAATCAAGTCAGACACATAGGAACAGCTCTGACAGGGCAAAAAAAGAAAAAACAAACAAAAAAAAGAAAAGCAAAAAGCCTTCTCCAGGTAGCAGTAAAAAGGAATGCAACAACAGCCTCGGCACAAAATCACAGCAAAGAACAACTGCGCTGCCTAGTCTAAGTGGAGCGATGTGCCATTACACTGCAGATGGAAGTGTAGGGATCGATACTAAAACACGGTATTTAGCTTGTGTCTGCATATTCCAAAGGACGCGGCAGAGAGCCAGGAAACCATAGCTGGTAAAAAGACAGACGAAACCAGTCCCTGAGGCTTTGACACTGTGATTTGATCAGCCAACAAAAGGAAGACGAAGTGAATCAAATGCAGACAGGTAATACCAGGCACAGAAAGGGCCCTTCAATCTAATGGTGAGAGGCAGTAACAAGTCATTGAAGTTGGACAGGTTTAAATATGGGAGTCAGAGAAGGTTCTTGTGTTCCTCTACAAAATAAGTGTAAAAGGACTGGAAAAACTATGGCACTTCCTAAGAATTTCGGCGATGAATAAATTTCTGAAAGAAACAGATTTCAGTCATATACATTACTGAGCTCAGTAAGAGAAGAGCCTGTTTAAACAGCCTGCAATATTCAGGAGATCAAAATACAAGGTCTAATGGTCCCTCCTGGCCTCATATTATGGATAAAACAAGCATGCCCTACCCACTTTATTCCAAAACGTAGGTAATTGTGTTTGCCTGCACAAAACCACGTTTCATTACAAGCAGACTGTTGAGACATCAAGGCCATTCAGTAACAATAACCTGTATAGATGGAAGAACATTAAACGTATAAATGATATACATATACATTTTAATATTTAGAGATACAAACGAGCACAAGCTGCTTTGTGCCAAGACCAGCTACACTGTAGGTCTTGGGACATGCCTCCATACCAACTATCTGTTAATAAATGTATTTTGAAATCCACCAGTCAGTTTTCAATTCCTTGTATGCCATGTAAGTAATGAATTCAAGCATTGGTGTTTCTAAGCAAAGGTTTTATAGAAAGTCTATAATAAATGGTGTTACCTTAATATTGAACAACATGGAACTTTTTTTTCTGAAGGTAAGGAAGTGTAATTTAGTTTCTTAGTACTCCAGTGTTAAAAATTAAATTTTATTAAAACAATCTAACACCAGTAATCTACAAAACTCTTCAGACAACTGTGGAAAGAACTTGACTATTTGACTCCTGCATCACATTAATAATTTTAAAGCAACTAATCTAGAAGTACCTGTGGTGCAGTACATATTTATTTTACCGACAACGCAGAACATTTTTCAGCAATAGCCAACTGCCTGATTCTCTCTGCTACAGTTTGCCTTGTCCTCCTTCAGTTTTGAGTATTTATTGCAAGTGGCAGGTTCCATCACTCTGTTTTTACTACTGTGGCTACTGCAGAAGATGGTCTTGCTGCACAACACAAGTGACTCAATTATTTTTGCTGACTTTCTGCATTCAGGGCAGAATAGCGGCATCTCCATGTTCAGTGCCAATAGATGATCTAGGGAAAATTCAGTGGCGTAAATGCAGAATATTTACAGAGGGGCAGGACTTCACCTGGCACCTTCAGGGAGCCCTCCCCAGATAGGCCAGGCTCCCGCATGTCCTTCACAAACACCCAGCATGTCCTGGCACAAACACCCTGCCCTCTTCACAGGAAGGGACTCCACTGTTTGGCAAACCATAAAACCACCACATAAGCTTCTTTTTAAGTAATTTTTTTTTTCCTAACAATTTAACTTCACAGCTCTTCACAGCTCACAGTGAGTATAAATTAAAAACAGCAACGAACAAGCCATTCATGTAGTCTAGCGTTCTATCTATCTATGGTCACATTTTGCTTGGAAGTTAATTCACCCCGCAGAGCCATCGCTTAGTTCCCTCTGCTCCAAACCCCAAGCTACTTCCTTTAAAATACACTTCCAACTTTTTAACGGTATTCCTTTACTGAGGTCTCTGCTGCTATCCCACACGCTTCCACAATCATGGGAAAAAAAAGAAAAAAGATGTCTGAAGTTAGATAACATATAGTAGATTTGTAGATTCAAACAATATTTTACATTTTACATATTAACGTAACCATTTAAAAACCAGGATTTTATAGATGCAGTTCTCAAGAGAGTCTGTCATGATGGCAAAACAGCATACAAGTTCTTTATTTACTCTAAATTTCCTGCATGAAAGAAGGAGCTTCCACAGCATCCCCTTCCAGCAAAAAGAGGAAATAAACCAAAAAACAAAATCATATTAGTAACCCATGCAATCCATATGTAAGAAATTGTAGAGCTAGCAAGGTCGTGCCACAGTGAATTATACCAGTTTCATACAGCTTTTCTGAAATGCATCTGTATACAAATTGAAGGGAAGCGGTATCATATGGAGGTAACCCGGCATTCTGCTGCATATTAATCACGGTTACTCACTTAGATATTACAATACGCAAGACTGATTGCTGCGAGCTGCTCTGACCTTCCCACATACACAGAAGCCCTCAACGCTATCACGTTCCTTTGCCTGTTCATTATGAAGCAGCTAAAGGACAACATTCAATTTTCATGCCCAGAAAGCAAACGCAACTCCCACAGCAGAAATCATTTTAAAATAAGCACCACTCAGCAACAAAGGTAACAAACCATTCTGCAATTTCTTAAAAGATTATTGCATTTTTTCATTAATCAGAAGATTTTTAAAAAAATCTTAATTCGTTTGAAAAGAACTGTCTGAGAAGTCTCTCTAAGGGTTTCTGCATTCTGTTGGATTTCGGTGGGGAGGGCAGTTTAACAATGTAAACAGTCATTTTTCCAAGGAGTTGAGAGACGCTGCTATCTGACTTTTTATCTGATCAGGTTCTATTATCAAATACTTTCGACAGGAAATGTTAAGGAGAAAGCTTTTAAAATACCCAGAAATCAAGGTATTTTTCTTCTGGCTTTATATTCACTTATGTCTAAACAAAACTAGTAATCAAGAATGTCTAAATTTGTTAACATTGCCTGGTATCACTTTAAAAGCAGTAAATGTCAGAGTTCATAAGCTGTCTTGCATCTCTTGCAAGGTCAGGCATTGCTTCTGCAATTAACCTGTCCTGAATGACATGGAAATGTACAAATTGCACACCAAGTATCTTAATTGGCACGACAATTTGTTGAGAAAATGTTTTTGCTTTGCATGTAGCTAAGCTAATGATGTTTTTTGCCACTTATCATTAACAGCTAAAAATCTCAATATTCAGCATATTTATTGTTATTTAATGAGATCTAGAAATCTAAAGTCAATATCTGCGTATTATGAGTTTACAATAAATATCAGTATTACAGATATCTGCATTTGTATATGAGCTACTTACAAGCTTCCTAAAATATCTTCAGGCCTTAGTTAGGGCCCAGGGAGATTTCTTCTATGAAGCAGAAAAACAGAAAGCAAACTAAAAACTAAAAAGAAATCCCATCATCTAGTTCCACAAAAATATATTTTTCTTTTAACTTTCTATTTATGATGGTTTCAGCCCAGAATAACTAGGCTTTTTTGTCCTTCTGTGAACTTCTTTTGCGTAGATAGTTACTCCTCAGTACTACAGAACTTTGGAAGACATGAACCAATGTTTTGCAAGATGTTTCTTAGACTTGCGATCAGAAATTCTGCTAAAGCCATGGGTGACATCAGAAATAACCACGCTTGTCACAAGGGAGTGAAGAGGAGTATCAACCATAATCTTGCAGTTACATGAGAACTGAACGAAATTTGCAGCTTTTATGATTAGATGCAGTGATTACAGCCATTTCCCCATTTTCACTTTCAAGAAACACTGAAAATTAATATTCCCTAAATGGCTCTGTTATCACGCAGTACTTTATTTTCATATGAAGTGCTTGAGAGTACTTATAAACAGTCAAAAACTTTATTACCAACCTACTGATTGTTCTTTAAAAATGTTATCTTGTTTTTATGAGAAAAGGATTTTCCCTTTTCCTAATGCATGAACCTGTAAAATAGCTTTACAGAGGTACTGACTTTAAAGAGATTGCTCTACCATTCTGCAAATTTAAGGCTGTGAGACAACCTAATCTAAATGAAGAGCAGAAAAAAATTCCTGTGATGCTTTTACTTTCTCTTTATCCCTCAAAATTATCTCTTCTTATTACTCGTTAAAGCATTTACATCAAAACACTAATATATAAACAATTTTTTGCCAAACACCAAAAAAGCATTTTGTGCAATTACTTTATAAACAGTAAAGTTTTACATATACATATATTTATATATTATTTATATATATACATATATATGTATATAAAGAATGTATAAATTTGTTAATTAAATATATATATACGTCTAGTGTATATATATATACATATATACATGTATACATATGTATGCATGCACACATATGTATGCATGCACACATATGTATACATGCATGCATATATATGTATACATATATACATATATATATATACAAATATACATATATATACATATACACTAGAGGTATATATACTTTTTAATTCATGGTCCCTTAGTGTTCCAAGCATATTACAGCCCTGTGTTTTTTTTAAAAAAAAAAAAAAAAAAAAAAGTATTTGTTCAGTCAGCCTAGGATTCATATAGAAATTTTCCCCATAAAGATTTCTTTAAATGAGATACAATTCAAGATTAAAGTTCTATTTGAAAAGCAGTTTATATTCTTTAAAAGTAGTTGATATTCTTCTAAGGACCGTAAAAATGCATTAAATATTAGTTTTTGTTTCATTTTGCTCTACCTTTCCTACTTTGTTCCTCTTTATATTTTCCCACTAATCATCCTCTCTTTCTTATCTGTTTTTTTATGATTTTCAGCTCACCATATTTTCCCCTTGCTCACCCTCCTGTGGATATCTCTCCATCTCCTCCAAACCTTCTTTTAGGAAGCTGGAGCACACTCTGCAGAGTGACGGATTCTTCAGCCACTTTTCAGTTCTCATTTTATGTGCTCCAGCAGTGTGTGAAAGAAAAAAAGAAGAAAAAATAACTACTAATCACGCTATCCTAATGCAGAATGCAATAATATAGACCCTTCTTGTCATAGGGGGACTTACTAAGATGGGTCAGAAGTTCATACTATTGAATTCTGAAATAAAACAGCCACCAAGGCTCTCATAATTGGTTGCTGACACAGAAATTCTTACACTGGTAATATATAAAAGGTTGCCAAATTCACAAACTTTAAAGGCAGAAAGCAACAGGGAGCCCACAAATTTAACACTCAGTAACTACAGGAGTTACTTGCAGCAATGGGTAGTTAGTAAGTTTTTAACACAAGGTTCAGGCTGAAGATGAAATGCTCTCTTCAGGCAAAGTCCCAGGCTAAACTAACTTCCAAACACACAATTCAAATTCAGGCAAAATGAATTCATTTTTAATAAAGAAAAAGAATGAAAGCAGTTTTGAGGACACACTCAATACTTTAACAATATGGTATGTTATTTCTTAAAAAAAAAAAAAACAAAAAAAACCTACAAAGATTACTAAACATAAAAGATGGCAAAAATAAAACAAGAGATGCCAATCAATACTTTTGATAATTCCTTTACTCAACACAGCTTAATCTTTTATTGATGTACTCTGGCTCCTTACTAAGGAAAAGTATTAACTTGGAACATAAATTCTTCTTTAGAGGTAAATATAAACATGAGAACATTATATTGCTCAGAGGAATAAAAAAACCTGACTCTCTCTGAAATATGATATAATGGTTGGCAGCTTCTCTGTTTACACTATAAACAAAAAATACCACATCTAATCCAGTGGTTTTTCACCTCATCTAATGCAGTGGGTCCTTCTCTTCATCTAAGTCAGCTACTTTTCCAGGCAGTGGTTTGTTTAATGTGTGCATTGTTCTGTCTTAACCAAATTTATGTTTAAGGCCAACAGGCAATAGAGTGACTTGAATAATGCTAATGACAGCTGTTTGCACAAAAGGGTTTGCATCAAAGTGTTTTTAAATTTAGAATTAATAAGATAGTTTATTATTAGATAAGATGAATTAACCCTTTACAATTTGCTGAATGCTCTGTAAAACTGTATGAGTTTTATAGTGAGAAAGTAAGAAAGTCAGTCAAGCAAATGGAATATAATGGACTTCTTTTCTTACATCAGTGGTAAAATGCACCTTTATGAACACTGTCATCCACAATGCTATATACACAGCTTGCATGTAGAAAGATATCATCAAAAAACAAATATAACCAAATCACTCAGAAAAGGGCATATAATTTGTACTGGTTTTAGAAAGAAGTCTGAACTCTCTGAAAAAATATCCTTAGTAACATAAAGGAGTAACTCAGATCAGTTAAAGCACAAATTTAAAGGCTGAAAGATTCTGCCTGAGTTTTCCTCATCCCAAATTTCTAGATAAAATAAGGAATAGATTTTATGCAAACAGCCTTCATAAAACTTTCAAGTTGACCACCAAAAAGTGGTTAACTCTTGGTTACTCGGTTATGTGAACTTCCAGTTCACATAAAACAAAGAAGTTGCTCTTTCCTCTGCCTCAACGTTTTCTTCTTTTTTTCTTCAGCCTTTTTCTAAGATGAGTTGTTTCAATACCCAGAAATTTAAATATTGTTAGAGTGGCAAAAGGAAATTTGAAAGGAAATTTCCAAGAAGGTAATTGCACTATTTATCCCATTTTATTTTTCATAATGAAACTAGGATGAATAAATAAAAGCAACATTGATTTTTTTTTTTCCTAATCCATGTTTATTCAAGCAATATTTTGAAAAAGTACTGGGTTTTTCGAAGAAGTAGGCAGGTAAAAGAGCTGCTCTTGTGAAAATCAACCAAAATAATTTCATAAGCTTGAAAGAGTCAAAGGCAGTTGGAATAGGCTGCTCTTTTTACTCATTAAATGTGACTTTTCTTTTTTAAACCAGTGAGGTCATGGTAGAGACACGAGGAAAAGATTAGATGCATAATAAAGAATAACTTCCAAAAAGGGATCTGTAACCTGCAGTTAATGAAACAATTTTTCTGAGCTTTAACAAATCAGTTCATAAAATAAAATAAAATAAAATAAAATAAAATAAGCAAATGTAAAAACTATAACTCTGAAGTAACTACTGCCTCCAGATACTATTACTATTATTAATCTAATGCCACTATAGGTAGAAGTAGCACAGTTTTTTCTTTCCCTGGCTCTGGACCAGCCTGCAGGCCCTGCTCACGACAGTCACGGTATCTACTGCCATCCTCTTTTCCAAGTCTGTCTTTTCTGTGTCCATTTCAGACACAAAAGACACTGTCAGACACTGTCTCTGCTCGCTAAGCGGCCACCTGCTTACCCAGGTGCATAAAAAATGAAGAGACAAAAGATTGAGAGGATGTTATTTAAAAGCTGGAGATGTTTTAGGGTTGAGGGGAGGGAAATGCAGTCACCTGTAACCATTCCTTCTGGCCACATCCATGCCCTGCACTTCATACTCAGGCAAGAGAAAGGCTTGGTATCCATTTGTTCGTAACCAAGCCTTCTCTGAGAAGTCAGAGCTTGGAGGAAAAAGGTGTCTTTGTTATGATTGCACTTTGGGGGATGTTGAGAGGACAATATACTGGTACCTTATTTTGTCCCCTTTGCCTGTCCCATGTCATTTGTCTAATTTAAACAAGTACAACAAGTACACCCAACCCAGATGGGCAGGAGCACCATTTCAGCAGGTCAGCAGGAGGGCTTTGGGGGCCTCCTGGGAACAGCAGAAGTGCTGATAAGATGAGCTATTTGAGTGCCATGACCACTAATCTTAACAAAATGCACTGTGGAGGAAGGAGGGCCTGGAGAGCATTTCTCAGCAAGCCTCTTCTCAGTTTTGCAGTATCTGTGGGATGCACAAGAGCAGGGCAAGTTCATCTTCCCAAATAATGAACAGTCCTGATGCAGGTGACCATCATGGGGCCAGACTCTTCTCAGTGGTGGCAGTGACAGGACAAGGGGTATGAGTACAAATTAAAACCCAGAAAGTTTCCTCTCTATACAAGGAAGAACTTCTTTCCTGTGAGAGTGTCAGAGCACTGGAACAGGCTGCCCAGAGAGGCTGTGGAGAAAATACTTTGATCACAGATGCAGAGCTCTTACTCTGTCAGGACTTCTTTAGACATTGATGAGGACTTGGCATTACCCCACCAGGTGCCTTGCAGTGGCCGCAGGAAGGAGGAACTTTGAGATACTCTGAAGAGACAGTGTGCTGTAGTTAGCGACCCTCTCACTTAGCAGGCAACACGAATATAATAATCATTTGGTTATATTTATTTCCTTTGGGAGGTGTTTGTTTAGTCAAAATTACATAGATTTTAAATGAGGTTTTTTTCTTTCCAATGAGGAAGAAGGGTGCTGTACTACACTACCAAAATGCAATTCCCTTTCTCTAATCTATTTGGAAATATTTAACTTCATTTCAACATGCAATTAGATTAAGTTCTTATTGGACTATTAAAGTCTTCAGAATAATCATCCATCTAAAGCTATTCCACAGCCTGAATTACTAGTATTTTCTATTTTAAAATAATATATTTGGTAAGAACCCAAAGAGATTTTTTTTATCTTTTTTAATGTAGTTGCCAAACAGTGAATCAGAGAATGCCTAAAGCAATATATAATCCATAATATATAGTTTCTTCTTTTTCTCTTGTTTGTCCAGGTAATAGATATGCACAAGCGGTTTCACATGTCATTCAACATCACAGAACTTAGTCAGAATTAGCTCACTGAAATAATTAGCTTTTCCACACTCAAACTGATTAATGAAGGAAGGGCAGGTAAAGTATCTAAGCTAGACAAGACAAAAAGTGTCAGACTTTCTGTACCTTCTGTAAAGAAAACACAACTGCTTTCAAAGCACTGCTTAAAAAATATTTTAATGTTGCTGCAGACTTACAAATTATATGAGCTTATTGAAACACTCTGAATTTATGCATAAATGCCTTAAGTGCTATTTCTCTTTAAAATGTGCTATAAGGCATTAGTAACAATTTCTCACTCAAATAATGCTGATGAGTGTAATACAAAGAGGAGCCAGGAGAGTGTGAAAATATGTTTTTGTATTGTAGACTTGCAGAAGTCATCATGCTGCTGGAAGAGCAACATATTTTTTCTCATGTGCTTAAAAATTACTTTGCTTTCAGCTCGACTTTCCTTTCTCCCAGGTGTTGTTTGAGATTTAGCTTTCAAGGAATTTTGCTTCTTACTCCTCTCCTTTTTGGTTAGAAAAAAACTGGGAAAATAAAGTCTAGGGAACCTAGTAACTACCATAGCATAAATACCATCCTCTATCAGCAGAATGAGCCAGACCTTAAACTCCAGAATTGCAAATGTGGGAAAGTGTCTGAGAAGGGCACAAACTAAAGGAAAGCACAAAGGTAGTTCCCCATTCATTTGTATTCATCATCTATTGATTTGCAGGGAATAGACAGTTCAGCTCCACGGTTTGGGATAGAACAATATGAACTTGCCAAATCCTATCGCACAGGGTGACCATTTCCTAAAGTTGTCTCCATTCCCAATCGACAAAACATTCATTTTTAAGCAAAGAGAAGTATCAAAATGAAAGAAGTCTTTGCAAAAGTCAGAGGAGTTCACAATCAGTAGCTCTTGTTAATCTTACCTGCGAGACACTCAGATACAATGCCAGCCGATAACGAGCACAAGTAAAAACAAAACGTTATTCTGAACCAACAGCGCAGTCAATCCTTTGAACCTCTTTAGAGGCACATCAAAAATTGTACTGTATCGCCAGCCATGAAAACTGCAAAACCTGGTGGCATGCCTAAGATCTTACAAAATGAACATGTAGTTTTCACTACTGTCTAGTTTCACTGCACATTTATAAGACGATACCTTTAAATAACTACCCAAGAAAAATGCTGAAATGGCTGTCAATTCAGTATTTAAGATACAAAATGACCCCCAACACATAAATCAAGATGGAGTACCCCGTTCAAGGTTATTCATCTCCAAACGCAGAATTATGAAGTCATTAATCTCAAACCAAGATTAATCACACAATTTATCTTTGCAAATACTAAAATCAACCACATACATCTGAAGCTAAGGTAAAGAATGCATTAGCTTATAGAAATAATGCAAACAATTTTGTTATGCAAGTAGAAACATATCTCATTAGAATGTGGACTGCAAACAATTTAGCGTAATAATGGTGCATATATTAAATTTCCTGCAAAAAATAATGAGATTTAGGATCATCAGATACTTAAACATTTAAAATATTTGCCAAGTCTTTTTAATTTATGGTCTAAAAAGTTTTTAAAAAATCAGCTCTACTAATAAACTGTGATAATTCATGTGCAAAGTGACAATACGATGGTTAAATTTATTGTGAAAAGTAGAAATCAGATACATCGTTCAGTAACTTCCTACACGAAAAATCTAAACTTAAAATCAAATTACAGACTTTATTTCCTTAATCCTGATTTTCAAGCCTACTGTTCCTTGAAAGCTATAACAACTTTTATGCATGAGCCAATTTTGCTAAAAGAATTCATTGAACAGTGTTCAACAAACAGTAATCAACTGGCTAATGAATTTTGTTTCAGTCCTAGAGAATGTAAGCTAAAGCTATTAATTCTTGTTTTTATGATCACATCTGAAACACGGGCATTTGGGTACTGCTAGCAAAACCTGGGTTATACTGGAAATAGCAAAATTTTAGCTATTTTAATAGCAAATATTTCTCTGATAAAATAGCAAATTATTCTCTGATAACTACACCTTGTAGAACAAGTTGATTGTTTGGTAGGATTCATACAGGACTGAGATCAAAAATCACACTAACCACCACTGAAAGTCTTCTTTCAGTGCTGTCCTCCTGGCCATAGCTGCAGTGGCCAAGAACATTAGCAATGTGCAGTCTGAACTGCTGTGTCAGCAAAAGAAATTCCCCCATTATGCCTATGGGTCATAAAATAAACAGAGACAACTTAAAACATGATGTACTGCAACTGTTTTGGACTTAAGTCATCGTACATCAATAATACATTTCCAGTTAACTTTCGGATCAGATCCTGAGTCTATTTTAGGAATATCAATGCTGAATTCAGAAGCATAATTTGCTTCGTGCAGATAAAGCCAAGATACAAATTTTTCCCAGACATAGCCTTGATCTTACGGTGTGGAGAGGGGGTGTTTTAGCTAAGCTGCCTCACAGCAGGGTACATACATAGTCCATATTTCTGTTCAGAGGTCTAGAAGCAAAGACCAAGGGAGGGAGGAAACACACCAAAACACAAAGAATAATTTTGTTGATAGATAATGCATCTGGCACATGCATTACACCACATAGTCCACATGGGTAACCACATATGCCACGCTCAGGCAACATGGGCCTTCACATAGCTTTTGCTACACCTTTCATCTGTTCCTTCCGCACCCAGAACTCTCCTGCATTCCTGCTCTGATAACCACATAATCACAGCAACGCATCATTCTGCATCCAGCCGTACTAACCCCTTGTATTAGTTCAGTGCTAACCAGGTTACCCAGTTCAGTGGTAACTGGGAAAGGTGTAACTACATCTTGACAGTTCAGGCATACCCTAAAATGAATATTTAAGATATTCTTCACTCCTTAGCTATTAAGGGCTTCAGAAAATTCCACGCAATGTAACTGCCTAGATAATAAAAATTAGATTATTACCAAAAGGGTTTAAGATAGAATTTGCATAAGCACTAATGAGTTCTACAGTGGTAAATAGCTTCCATGAATTGTGATGAGATGAAACAAGAAGTCTGATAAACTGATTAGGAGTTCTGTATTTTGTTCAGGCTTTTGAAGAAGCAGTGAAAATCTCTTTTTATTGCTTTCATAGTGTACTTGCTCATATGCATTCATTTCATGTGCACAAAGAGAGCTTTTTGCAGAGATATAAGTAGGAGTAAAAAAAAAAAAAAAAAAAGGAAGAAAAAACAGGACACTAAGAATTTCATTACAAGAGCATAAGCACACGCACACAGCGCTGTGAAGACAGCTCCAAAATGTGAAAAGAGGACAAAGGGAAGCTGATAAATGTATTTTCAGACTATCTCCTTAGTCTTCAAAGATAAAAGTATATAAAAAATACAGCTATTGACCATTACTCAGTGGAGTCAAAATGCTGTTTTTGCAGCAGGCTGTGAGACTAATAGGTAGCACTGCAAAAGGCAGTCAGGCTGGGAATTACATGTGTTTTCATCAGTTTCACACAGTCCAAAGAGTACTTATGAAGCTGGCCAGTCTTTAGATCCTCATCAGATCTGCACTGGAAGAAGGAAAGAAGGAATGAAGTAAA
Source organism: Crypturellus tataupa (assembly GCA_034781795.1). Classification (NCBI taxonomy): domain Eukaryota; kingdom Metazoa; phylum Chordata; class Aves; order Tinamiformes; family Tinamidae; genus Crypturellus; species Crypturellus tataupa. The sequence continues at coordinate 822,085 of JAWLRI010000959.1, read as the reverse complement.
GGCTATGTGGACAAAACTCTTAGATTTTGAAACTCTACATTTGTTGCAATTTTCTGCATCACCAATCAAATAATAATAATAATAAAAGATTACAAACTTTTGAAACTATAGTTTCAAGACTAAAAATACAGAACTTCATTTTATCTTCAGTGGTAACAGTGACAAGATGCATATGCAAAGCCTAGTTCCCTAAAAATACATTCCTGTACAGAATACTATTGATCCCAAAAGATTAGCTGTCCTTTTGGAGGCAATTTAAAACTGTTTTAAATGATCCAAAAAATTCTTTTTTAATAAGTCATCTGAAATCTGAAATGATACTAAGAAACCAAGTGGTCTGTAAACCACATTTTGCTGAATGAAGACTTAAATCCTACAGGTTTTTTGTTGTAGGAACCAAATATCTTCAAATCATTATTACATCTCTTCACTACAACAACTCCAGATCCTTTGCATTTCCGACATGTCACGGAATCAAGGAAGTGTTGGCATGGATAAACTTCTGTCCCCACTTCTGTTAGAGAGGCACTATCAACAACAGCAGATCAAGCCAGCCATGGCTCTGCCCAACTGAGTCCTGCTATCCTCCAGGGCTGAAGATTACACCAGCTCCGTGGGCAACCTCTCCCAGTGCTGCTCTTCCCTCCTGTCAGTCCTAAGCCATGACTTGTTTGCCTGATGTTACTGCCTGCCTCTAAAAGGGCTCAGCTTCAGAATCTTTGTAAACGGTCTTCAAGCAGTTCTGCTCTTGGATTGTTCATTAGCCTCTCCCTTTCAAGGCTGCATGAGCAGTCATTCCTCCTTCTCTGCCACCACAGGCCAAGCAAGCAGCTGTAAATAGAAACGGAGCCTTCTGTGCGTGCTATTGCCTCTGCCAGCTTTGCTCAGTCCAACATCTTAACCTTGGTGGGTGTCCCCCACCAACTGGCTGCTGCTTGAGGCCACAGACAGGCAGCTCTACCAAGCCAGGGGGCAAAGATGAGCACCTAAGAAGGGAGGAGAGGTCTTTCGATAGTGTTAGATTATTTTAAGATCACTGAGATAACCACCCATCTGGCCATCTTAAAATACATTTGACAATGAGTTAAAATGCATGACAGACAAATAAATAGACAGTGAAATTACGTAAGCTTTTTTTTCCTCCTTCAGAAACCAGGCTAAGGAGTCACCCCCACGCAGTCATACTTTACCCATATCAACAAACAAGTTTTGCTAAATCCCAGTTCAGCTATTAGTATGTATTTATTCCATTCACTATGCATGAATAGTATCCAGATTCCTTTTCCCTCCCTTTCCATTTAAACCCTATTTGACACTACTGAGGTAATATAATCAGTACCCACTCATTCTGTTCCTCCATGATGGAGGAAGCATACAGGATGTCTCTAGGATCTGTGATTTTCTCTATTCCTCTTCTTCTACCACTCCTATAAAATTCAGCGTTTGTTTTATGCATAAACAGAGAAGATGAAGCAGGGGCTAAAACTTTTTATTGAGTAGTTTTACCTACTATTCAGTCCCATCAAGTGATAATCTAAATTACTGCAGGTTTGCTATCATAAAAGTTCAAAATGTAGCCTTACAGAATGCATTTTCCCTATAGTAGAAATATTAAAAATATATATTACTCTCCACCTAAATGGTTTAGTAGCCTGTTATTTGAGAGGTTACCATCTTCCACATTCCTCAAAGCAGAGTTAATCTAAGATACTACTTATGCTGACATAAAGAACAAAAATGCAATGAATCAAATCTGTTGATTGATTTTTTAACAGATTTTTTCAAAAACAAAGCTAACAGATCTTGTGAGATACAGACAACTGGTGTGATATGAGTAAAATCATATTAATTCTTTTCCCCTTAACAGCTATAGCTTTAAAAAATGAAAATACAACAAGAAATGGTATCAGGAAAAGAGATCACCAAGATCCATAGATTCAAACCAGTTCCTGGTCCTTTTTATAAATAAAATTAATGAAACAGTGACTACTTTTTGCTTCAGTACTCATCACCACGCATGCTAAAGTCTTCACTAACAACTGAAGGTTCAGGATTGTAATTTCTGATGTGCAGGTTATTGCTAACTAGTGACAGAGATTTTGTGTTAATAGAAGCCACAAAACTAAATAACTTTGATCAGTACTCTTAGAAGTTACCACAAAAAGCCTTTCACATCAAAGTAGAAAACTCTATCATGAATGGAGGATGATAACACAACATTACTAAATGCTCTACAGGACAAGAGGAAGAATATTAAAGAAAAAATAGCATGTCTAAGAAGCTGGACATGCAACACATTTTTCCTAATGAGTGAAATTGTTAAATTGCTGCTCAACATCCCTTTTAAGAGGAGATCCAACTGCCCAACCTATGCAATGGTAACTAACTAATGCAAAGGAAAGCTGGAAGTCTAGTATCAGTTTATCTAGATTCCCAGAACGCTAGCCTTTACAGAAGGGACAGGCAAATCTATCTTTTAGTCTCATCTCCCTGGAGAGCTGGGGTCAGGGCAGGAATAAAATAATATTAGCTGAAAGAATTTATTCCATCATTTTTTACTATAGTTTCTATTGTTGTTTTCCCTAAAAAGGGCATAGACTTCTCCAGATTAACAAGCAGAAAATTACTAAACAATAAGGCTTTTTCACTAGCCTTCCCCCATCCTCTAGAGGAAAAAGCCTCCAACTGAAGTGGCTGGCAGGTAAACCAAAACAAATTATGCTGTATTCTTTCCAACCTTGTCCTAATACACATTCTTTGATATTAAATTGCATTTGCAGTTCTCCCATGTGAAAATAATATTATGTATGCTGCTTTTACAATTTGGAAAAGAAACTATACAGTTAGAACTAAATCCAAGAACAGTTCTTTAAATGTTATCCCTTCATTCTGCAAGCAAATAATCCTCTTCTGAAGTCAAGATATGTATGACTGCTTGGGGTGAGGGAGGAACTATGCAAATACCTCTTCAAAGCAAAAAAACAAACTAAGGAATATTGCAATGATTAAGCAAAAACTCAGGCGTCTTTCTGCATCACAAAAACCCTCCTGTCATCTCCCTGAGGATACAGGCATAATAGCACAGAGCATGAGGCAAAGCAGTCAGCAGCATCAAGAGTCTCAAGGAGCCCACACCTAGAACATGATGACTAACCTACTTGACTAACATGATGACTATCATGCTTGACAAACCTGATAGCCTTCTATGATGGGATAACCAACTGGATAGATGAGGGGAGAGCGGTGGATGTCATCTATCTTGACTT
>JAWLRI010000959.1:778839-807737 GCA_034781795.1 Crypturellus tataupa | reverse complement strand
ATCACTATTCAGATTTTTTTGCATAATTCTGAAGAAATAAAATTCCCTTGGATGTTAAAAACATGGGTTGGCATTACCTCATTACTTCTGGGAAAACAGTGTATATGTTTTGTGCTTTAAAAATCATCACTTGGCTGATTTCTTTATTAAACCTTTATTCCAAACACTACATTATTAAGGAATTCTACAGTTCATGAGTATGTTATAGACAACTTATAAAATTTTGAATAGTAATGGGTCTGAATAGCAAGTTTTTGACATAGGTCATCTCTACAGAGCTCCTCTTTTTCTAAAAACAAACAACAAAGAAGTCATTTTAACACATACTTTCTGACACTCTGGTAGTTTAGTCAGTACTCATTCAAAACTTTCCATGGGACAGACCTACTTGTATATTGTTTGAGGGCATTTACATTGGTATGATTCTTCTCCCTACTCTGCCTCCATGGGGAAGGATGGTTTGCCTTGACTACAGAAGACAGGCCAAGAGAAAAATGGATGTAAGGCATCCTGATCATCATTAGGAGATGCACATATAACTTTCTGTTGTTTCTACAGCCATATCCTTTTGATAGACTTAAAGTATGACTTTCAATAAACTGTTTTTGTTGGTAAGCAAGCTTTCAGTTTAGTAGAAGTTACACAAAAATATATAGCTACAGAATCAAGTAACATCCTTAACTTCACCACAGCATTCTCTCTCAGCCCGAGCATCCCCCTCAGTAGAGTTCGAGTAGCGCAGTTTATTTACTGCACGTATTTACTCAAACACACAGTTCAGTACAGCCTAGTAACACTGCATCAATTCAAGGACTTAGTTCTGTCTACATCGAATGATAAAAAACACACTAAACCCCAAAGGAAATGACAGTGTGAAGCTGCAGACAAGTTCTCCAGAATGTGAAGTAAATGACTCCTCTCAGCACGGAGGTTCTCCCATAAGAAAGAGGCTTCCCCAACCTTTGAGCTCCCTCTCTTTCCTCAACAAATCTCACTTTCCATGAGAGTAGCTGGCAAAAGGCAGACCATGCTATGGTCACCTTGGGGATAGCTCCAAAATGAGTAGCAAGCAAGGAATGAGCTGTGGCTCACTGCTTTCTCAAAGCAGGAGCATAAATTGAGTCTTTCCTCTCTATACAACTGTAGATTTTTCCAAAATCTGCAAGCATATCTTTAAGATCTCTACTCTGATTGATTGGCCGAAGATGACTACAAGCTTCCAAAGATACTAGAGATTCAACTGAAAAAGCAATTGTGGAAACTGCATCTAGTACAGTCCCTCAATTTGGAAAGTTACTGCCTAAAATAAATTTTAACTCGGAAAACTATATATACATATGCATGTATATATAAGAATATTCTGTAAATTACATTTTGATATTGTTTTTCCTAGACATTCCTGTACTTTTTTTCTGAATTATGGTTTCCAACCCCCCCGAGTTACTATTGTCAACATCCCATTGATAGAAGATAATAAGCTATACTTTTTTAGCTGCAAAATGAGTAAAGTAGTCTGCTGAATTTAGCTTCCAATCACTCCTCTCCTCAGTGTCTATCTTTGCTTTCAGTGGGTGTATCTTAGAAACAGACTTGCATCTCCAAAGCAAGCATATGATCTTGCCAAAACCCAATACTTTCATAAATGGACAAGTTTCTGGACATGAACAGCAAGGTGAGCCTTTCAAAAGCGAGTGATAGACTCCTTCCCAAACCCGTATTAACTGTGCATTTCCTTCTTGCTGTTCTAAGGAATCAGGTTAGGTCCTCTCTAGGATGGATCAAAGATACCCTCTATCAAGGGTTACTCTTCTATTGTCATCCAGGGATAACCATGTAGCCCCTTTGGCACCATTTGGCCAACCTATTAAAGATCACATTGCTCATAAATAGTGTACATATTGAGATGTACTTGGTGCTCTAAGAAAGATAAAATTTACTGTACTGTATTGATTGGGAACTGGCTAACAACTCTGCTAGAATGGAAACGTTTAATATGTTCAAGCATTAAAGAGGGACAAGCAGAGCTGCTGAGTGACTGGTTATTTTTTGTTCTTACAGAACTCAGATCTCTCAGCTTACTAGAATTATGGTCTAATTAAGCCTACACTGTCGAGAGTACACTGCTTACATGCAGAAAAATGAGCTGTCATCACCTTCATGTTTCCTCCTCATAGTTAGAAGAAGGAAATAATTCTTAACCTACTAGACTTACTAAAATACTCAATGTTAAGATTTCATTATCAAATATTACTATAGTATTCAGCTTTTAAATTTCATTCCCTATTTTGATTATTTAGGAGAAACTAAGGCAGTTTTGCAGGTGAAAATGAAAAGTTTACTTACAAAAAGCCAAGAAAGTTCATTTTAGAAAAGGGACTTCTTAAGCATTCGTATGACATGACAAACAACACATCGCTCAGAAGTAAACAAAAGCATTAATCATCAGATTTCAGAACAGCAAGAAACTATCTTTTGCTACAGAAAGTTAATGTTTATAATAACACTGTGACTCTCCTCCAAGTTTTCAAAGAAATCTAGAAAACTGAGTTAAAAAAAAAAAAAACACATACATGTGCACAGAACTGACAAAATCTGAAGAGTGTAAAATTGAATGCAGCTGAGAACTGATGTATGCACGAAGAGAAAGCTGTCCAGCCCATAAAGGCTACCGTCTTTGAACTAGTATTGAAAGTAGTGCAAGTCTCAGCTTGCACCCCCTTTTTTAACTCCAACATTGGCCCATCACAGAGGGGAGAGTACCTGCCATTCTCCATTGTAAGAAGTCAAAAAAACCTATAATTATAAAAATGAAAACTATAGAGACTACACTATATTTTTTATATAAACTATAAAAAAATCCCTAAAGCAGAGAATTTGACAATTATGGAGGCAACAAAACAGTTGCTTGGTCCATAATAGTTTCATAGGCTTCTTGTCATCCCTTTTTCTATAGCTCCCTTTTTTACTGTAAACAGAACATGACTTGGAGGTTTTTAACAACCATCTGCAGCAAAACAGATGTTAGAAGAGAGAATTTGAACAAATCTTTGCTGAACTGGGTTAGAACAACCTGTGAGAATACACATCCAATACTGAAATGCTACCTGGGCTGCAGAAGTTTATTTACCGACGCTTTGTTTACTACTAATAATGGCAGCAGCACCATCTGATTTCTGTGTCTCACCTGACACCACTAACGCACTCTGGGTGCCGGAGGAGGCATGTGCAGACCAAGCCACTGCTCACAGCTCCACGGCAAATCTTCCAGATAGACCCGAGACTCACATGGCTGCATGAGACATCTTATTTTTCCTATGTAAAACTCAGACCCTGATTATCCACATCAGTAAGCCTAAGCAATCGTAAGACAGTGCAGTTACGCAACTATAATACATGTCTGTTTTGCATAGACAGAAATCTGTTTTATATATAAAATCTGTATTTTTGTAAGCCTCCCTTTTATTTCAAGTGTCTTCCCTAAGAGTGTCAACTTCCTTAAATAAACATTACAGACTCCTTCCACGACGCAAGCAAGAACACAAAGTTTTCATACATCAGTTGCCTTGCAAGGCATCTTTCTACCTCTAGGAAAGGCAAGGAAAAATAAACAAACAAAATAAATCAGCACTAGATTATAAAGGATGCCTTAGTTAAAAAAAAAAAAAAAAAAAAAAATGGAAAGAAAGAACTGAACAAATGCCCTGCTGAAACAGGGAAAATGTCTCTTTTTGGTATTAAGCTACACAGATGATGGTCATGTATGTGTATTGTGATAAACAGAGGTGGGGTGGGGGGCTAAACAGCTGAATAGTCTATAGCAATAAAAATTCCCTGTCTCATATAAATCTCTTCAATGAGAGAACAATGGTAGATTAAACCTCGCGTGCACATACAGTCGTATATTTTCGTTTTATAATTAACTAGTGATGCTTCTAAAATATGCCAAAGGCACTGCAAGCTGATGCTTTGCTTCACCCAAAAGGGTGACTATTTGATTATATTCCACACAGTCATTCAGTGCATTAGGGAAAACATTTTCAAGTTCAGGTTCAGTGAGCTCTATGTTATATTCCAAAATATCATATACAAAAAGTAGAAGCAAAATGTTCATAGTGAAGCCTACTTTTAAATACTTTTAAAAAGTGCTCTGGTTAGAAAATGCCATATCTACTGAAGTTACTCATTTGTTCTAGCTCTAAGCTAAGTTAAAGCTACAATGTTGTCAAAATCATGAGAGAGAAGGGATTAAGAAAAAAAAAAAAAACACAGGCATACCCTACCCTTTTCCTCTCCCGGCAAAATACAATCTATCCATCCTCAGGTACAAAACAACATATTAAATCATTTATGGAGATCTAAGCTGTATTGCAAAAGCAGCCTCAGTTTAATATAATCCAGACCTGTGCTATGCAGCCATCCGAAATCTTGTCAATGATTCTTTCAAGAACACCTTCAATACAGTGGTCAGCAAAGAAATATCCAATAAAGAGCAGCTTAAACAGCAGTCAGCTTAACCTTTCTCCTGTCTTAAAAAAACAAAAACAAAAAAAAAACACACCAGACTCCTCAGTGTTTGCTCAAGACTCTCCTTTTACCAACGTTCGGTTTGAACGAGCCGGTGCAAACGCGCTGTTCGCCCTCTCCTGAGAGCGGGATGCGTTTACGTGAAACACGAGCAGAATGTCTAATGCTGAAACAGACTCTCTGCATCCTCAATGAGATTTTATTACAGGGCTCTCTTTCTCTTCGCTGCCGTGTACCAACACGCCTGCAATTATTCCACTTCTTTTATGGCCGAACGCTATCTGTACACCTGTTTTTTATGTTCTGTATACACGTACGTTCTGCATGAACACACTATATATCATATCTGCATTATAATCTAATTGGGACTATTTAAAAGTAATTAGCTCTGCTACTGGAAGCACTCATAATAATGACATTAAAAAAAATCTACTAATATTGTATTCTGTTAACTTTCTGGTTATTAAAAGGTAGATTTTAAGGATATTTTGGTCTCCAAAAGCATTACAGGCTTAGATTTTCAAATATGCCTAATTATAAGTCAATTTTAAAGATTAGTTCTGTGGCTTTCAAAGAAGATGTGGCAGTTTAATTAGCAAAACAGAAGCTAAAGTTATTTCACCTATTCTTTCAGAACTCCATGTGGCAAAAAAATATAATTTCTGAATTTATCAGCAAAACTTTATTAAACTCCACAAAACAAACAAACAAACAAATAACTAAAAATCTACCTACTTTCTGCAACCCTTAAAGAATATTACTAAAAAAATGGTAATCTTTGCTTAAAGAAACATGATTTACCAGAAGAATGTCTTTTATTCAGATCTTTGAGTATCATGGGCTGTGACAACTAGATTTCACCAGCTTTGATAAATAATAAAGGAGTCTGGCAAACATTCAATTTTTCTTGTCCTCCACCTACATAGTTCTACAGTTCCTATCAATACATTATTTATATTTCAGTAGCACTCTCTGTGCACTAATTACCTTCTACACAGCTAGGAAAGAAGTCTCCGTCAGAGATCTTCCATTCCAAGGCAACAGTGAGAAATTAACTGTGTAAGACTATGGTTTCCAGTCACAATACAAATAATTGCTCCAAGTAATGGGATGGAGATGCTGGTTTGCTCCCATTCATTCTGAATGGCAAACTGTTCAAAGTATTCAGTTTAAAAAACTCACCATCTGTGGTAATACCTTTCACTATCCTCTTAGTTAAAATAATAAAAAATCATTACAATAAAAACATAAGAAATAATTTATATTAATGGCTCCTATATCTCCCTTACCTTTTCCTACCATTCATTTTTTACTTTTTTCTTCCTTTTTCTATGTATGTATATGCAATGTTCATGCTACTTTCTGTCACTATGCTCTTACTAAAACATTGTCTCTGCATCATCACCTGCACCTTATACTTGACCCTAGGAATTTTCTTAAATGCCTGACCACTTGGTTCAGGGACAGTGTACCACAAATGTTCATGACTGCCCTGGACCAATATCTGGGGCCACTTGGCCTCCTCAAAGTAAAGGTTTCTCCTATGCTAACCCAGAGGGTTTGACAGCAGGCTCACAAATGCCATGTGTAGCCTCCAAACAAGAATTTCTTGATAGCTGCAACACAGCAGGGGAAGCCAAGGAGGAGCCTCCCTTCATGGCTTGCAGGGCCTTTATGGGCTGATACATCAAACTGGCAGCATCCCAGTGATACATATTTGCTGAAACTCCTGGTGGTCTTTAAGGCATATTAAATATGATCCATGGTGAATGAGCAAGCTACACATCTCCATCAATCATTATTTTTTCCAGGACAATCAGCAGACAAAATCCATGCTAAAAAGCAAATATTATGGAATTCATTCTCAGAGTCTTTCTACTCTACCTATTACTGTTGATGTCATTCCATTATCACTACCCATTATCTACTTTTGGGGGAAAGAGACAGTAAGAAGCACAAAAGACCAATCTCCCCCTTATTTTGGGGGTGGAAATAAATTCAAAGAACCTTGCTTTTTGAATCCCCACTGGAATCTGTCAATAACAGCATCTTCAGAGGAAGGCAGAGAAGACAAGGCAATTATATTACAGAAAAAAAATGTATATTTCAGGACACAATTTTTGATATTTTTGAGCTACAGCAAATAATATTCTCAGGAGGATTTCAATAATAAACATAAATAAAACATTTTCAAATTGAACATCATAGTAATAAACTATGAACTATTCTTGCATTAACCAAGATTTAATTTCTCTGCCTTCCGGCTTCATCCTGTGTTTTTATGCAATACATGCTGACATTTGCAAAAGCTCACACAGGTAGTTACTCACACAGAAGACACTCACATGCAAGGTTGATGATTTGTGAACCTGTCCTCCAGTACTTTTATCTGGGATCTTTTCTAACAGCTTCATTAAAATGCAGTTCATGTTTGTAATGAAGTATTTAAAAGAGGTTTCCTCTGTATAGGTAGATTATGCAGATATTAGGGAGATTACCCAATTCCACATTCTGTGCCTCTCACCTCCTTTAAACATATGCCTGTCTTGTGGAGAAACTGAGTATCAAGGGATCTCAGGATAACCAAGCAACTTTGAGATTTTTGGTCATTCAATATTTAGTCACATTTGGGTGATTTTTGATTATCATTCAATATCCTCAGTTACTCCGATTCAAGAAAGACTGGAAAGCTAACAAGAATCTTTTCAAATGTGTTAATTTAGTGTCTAGGTACAAATTTGAGAGAAAAAAAAAATCTTATAGCATCTATTTACCAACCTTGCACCCCAAAATAGAGACACATCCACAGTAGAGAAGTCTGGAACTCTGTAAAATCATTAAAATGTTCGTGAGGGTCAGCGCAATGCAGCAGTGCGGCGAGCACCAAACAGCCTGCAGAAGCCCAGCAGGCCCCTGGATGACACCAGCGCAGCTTCAGAAGAACGGCCTGCCCCATCTATAGCAGTGTATTAATTACATTATCCCTGAACCCAAAAACACAAGCCTGAACTCTGATGTGGAGCATCTCTTCAACTCTTCTAAGAACCCGTTTCATTAATTACCTGAACTCACTGTTGTGAAGCTCTTTTCAATATTCAGCTTATTTGTGTCTTTGCTGACACTCACAGCCCCAGACTTCTGGAAACGCTGGTCATAGGCTGCTACCTAAATGCGTTTCTTTCGCAGAACACGAATAAGCGATGCAACTAATCACAGTGCAAGCGTTAGGCAGCGTCACAGCATTTTTATTGTTTGCCATGATGAGCAAACCTAGAACAGACACGTGGACTGCTGGCACTCTCCCTCTTCTTAGAATTTTCATTTTGTTTAATAACTCCGGGCTGGCAGCTAAATCAATTGTGAATGGCCAAAATAACATCCATCCACCAAAACCAGAGAACTTCACTGAAACATATGCAGTCTAAAGTACATCCAGCTTTCCTGCTGAAAAGACTTTGGCTTTCTAGACTGAAAAGCCTAAAAGGTGACCAGACAAGCTAAAAACTTGAAAATAAAAGCAGAAATAATGGATAATCCTACAACTGCCCTGTGAATAGTAATAAATACAACAGAGAAGAGTAGTGCCAGTATAGAGATACTTATCCACACTGCATGAAAAAATGTCTCTGCTTTTAGGAAACCAGTTCTATGCTCACATTTATAAGTAGCAAAACTAAACTTGAAATCTTTCTTTTCTAGTGCTAAAATTGCTAATATTTAAATAATAAGGTTTTTTTTTTTTTTTTTTTTTTTTCCAGAGGAGAGGAACGGATAGGGGAGGAAGAAGGCCACCCTCTCAGTAAAGCATTTTTGGATGATAAGTTCCAGCAGAGAGCAATCATGTTTGTTCTCTTCCAAGTTAAAAAAAAAAAAGGTGATGCATTTTTCCCTTTACTTTCAAAGTACTTCCTCAGCTTAACATGCAACTCAACATTTGCCAGTCTTCAACTGTCAACTTACCATTCAACAACAAAAAAAATGTGTACGTGGCCTCGGCAAGAGGCTGAAGGAGAACTAGCTTCTTCTCTTGTTTCCTGGTGAGCTTCAGCTTCATTAGAGATTAAAGGGAGAAGAAATAAATAAATAAATAATAAAACAGAGGGTTTTGCTTGCATCTTTCTGTTTGACAGGGTTGTCTTCATGTTAAAAACCACTGGAACCCTCAGGCAAGGATAGATAGTGCCTACAGATATTTATTCCCCTTTATTCCCTTTATCACACAAAATTCCCAGAACAAGACAGAATAAACAAGTGCAGGGGGTAAAAAGACGAAGATAGCTAAGCCCATCTACCGTACCAGTCTGAGACAAGTGTGCACTGCATTTGCTTCAGGTATTTATTTGAATACAAGTCCAAGGGTCAAAGAAAGACAAAAAAAAGACAAAAAAAGAAATTTGTTGGTCTAATCAGAACATCATTTTTTTACGCAAGGAATTGGTACTGGTGATTTTCTTGAAGGAAAAATGGCAGAATACACTCAAGCTGTTTGGCTCTTAAGGACAAAGCAAAATGATTTCCAACTTGGATCTCAACGTTGTCCTTAGGCTGAATATCCATTTGAGGAGCTAGAGCAGTGTTTGTTAATCTACCTCCCTCACTGCTACAATTTGATGAGACTTTCTTCAAACACATGACACTCCCACCTGGAAGAAGAGGGCCAGCCTTTGAGAAGTTCAATGAAATCATGCAGAACAAAGCACGAGCATACATCAGTCCTGTATGTAATGTATATATAATGTAATGTATGTATAATGTAATGAAGTGTATAGCGTGATGCTACTCTACAGAAGGTTAAGTGGGGAAGGAAGGATAAACAGAAAAATTTACATTCCTATGACAGGCACAGAGGAAAGAGTAAAGCAGCAAGTCCATGAACAAAAGAATAGTTCGGTGGAACACGCAATACAAAATGAACATGAATACAAAATTCAGATAAAAGAGGAATCCATGCAACTGAATTTCACTGTGTTCAGTTCCTTTAAAAAATAGAAAGGAGAATGAAAAAAAAAAGAGAGGGGAGGGGAGAAAAAAAGAGGGTAAAAAAGAGGAGGGAAAAAAGAGAGGAGAGTTTAAGAGGAGAGAAAAAAGAGGAAAGATAAAAACAGAAGAACAAAAAAAAGAGAAAAGGAAGAAAAAAAGGAAAGAAAAAAAAAGAAGGGCTACACTAGTAGATTGCTCATGTCCTCTAAAATCAATCAAATGTAGTAATTAAAAAAATCCACTTCAGCATCACAATGTGCCTGTGGGTTACAACGTCATGGAAATAGTCAGCAGGAAAGAATCCAGCTATTAAATAATTGACCAGAGCTCAGTACACGCATGTCCAGCACCTACGTCCCAGTTTCCTGCAGGACAGTGATTTGCAGTACGAGCCTGTATGCCACAAACATTATCTCACAAATTGATTTTAACTAGTCTTTAAAATCAATCAGCATGACAGACCAAGTAAACTAAACTATATGTGTGTGTCCAGGGACTAAGCAAAGAGCATATGCACTTGAAATATTCTGAGCTAAATCCCACAAGTACTTCCAAAAGTCTAGCAGTGAATACTGAAGCCACTACTCTCTTGTCTGTGCTCAAATTTGTACATAAGTTTCTCTACATACCTCTCTTTCTTTCACTCAGAAAGCGCAAACAGGGAAGTCATCTCCCCAGACCTTAACAGCAACATTCAAATTTAATTGTGTGCGAAGAAGGAAAAATCAGCAACAACAAAATCTCTCCCTACAGAAGGAGGCTTGGTAGCCTGAAGACACAGAGGATGCAGTAAGATGTAAGGACAGTACTAGCTCAATTTTAGAGTAATGTGCAAATGTCAGAAGACGACAGACAGGGAAAAATGAGCACAAAACAAGTCCTTAAAATGTCAAGTGTCTTCCGGCAAACCAGACTACCACAGGGCACGGTGCACGCCAGCAGCAGAAACACGTGAGCTTAAAAAGCAGCAGCGGCAGCCCGGAACAAAAATAGCAATTACCGTCAATAGCAACTATCTCCACGCAGGCTGGAGGAACCCCGCTCCAGGTTGCAGCAACACTTCCACCAAAAGTTCCCCTACGTGCCGACAAATTCCACACAGTGGAGGCAGACCCGCAGGAGCTCCATACAGGGGCTCCATCTCCTGATCTGCATTGCCATCACACATGGCTGTCACACACAGGGCACTAAAATACTTCACAGGTTTTCTTTCCTCCTTTCTTCCTGTTTTAAGCTGATCAAAAGCAGAGCATATGCAGAGGAGGTTCTAAAGAAAGCAGCTGCTTTGGCTGCTTTATTAATCAGCTGTTCACTAATAAACTCTTGGACCTACAGCTTTTGAGTCCCTTGGTACAACTGTTTATAAACTTTGGAAATAATTTATATTTTTACACTAAATGTGTATGAAAAGTAAATCCTCATCTGGTAGAACTTTTGGAGAGAACTTAACTTTTCTTCCAAAATCCCTATTAATCTTGTAAAAGAGGAATACCTTAAACCAGACCAGGTATAATATAAAATATTTCCGCGCTTCAACATTTTCCTAATTCACTTTGATGTCTGAGCCACAGTGCATTCACTTTCATGATCATTTACACAATTAGGTTTACTGCAGAACACATGCTAGGCTTCCCTAGAAACCGAATTGACTAAAACCTGTAATACCAAAAATGGCTCTCATTCAGTTCAGAAAAGTTAAACAATAATGTACTTATCTAGTCTAAGAGATGGAGGAAAGATTCTGAACAGCAAACTGAAGTGCTAAGTCCCCCAAAAATGTAACTAATTGGGAGCAAGGGAACAGTTGGATAAGGCTGGTATGTTTCCAGTCACACAGGGAACAGAGGAAGACAAAATTCATTGAATAAATTATTCATTAGAATTTAACAACTCAGCACTGGATTCAATATTTCTCTTTTGACTAAAGAACGGTGTTACAAGTCCATCTACATGTAACTGCGTTGCTGCAAGAGAGTTAACGCCATTTATTGACAGGTCAATTTATAATGTCATATTAATTAAAAAAAAGATAATGTCATGATTTTTTTCTGACTGAAATGGAGCTGCAGGTGATTAGGAAAAGCATATTGACAGTTAAATGAATGAATCAATGTTCAATTCACAGCAGTAGCTGTCTAGATCTGGGGGGTGTGGGGTGCTAATTTCATCACAACTTAATTTCAACAGCATTAACTGAAGAAATGACCTAAGCACCTCATGGCCAACACACTTAAATAGTGACCCACCTACTACTACTACTACTACTTCCTCTACTCAGCCCTGGTGAGGCCACACCTGGAGTACTGTGTCCAGTTCTGTAGAGGTCCCTTCCAACCTTAGGCATTCTACACTCATCTGGAGACTCCATTTTAAAGCCACTTCTGGAATACACCAAACTTTGCTTTGCTTATCATGTAGTTTCTTCTTTGGCCTTTCCAAACAAGTCTTCATCAGGTAAAGAAGACTGAAATAATCTGCTGCTCTTCAAGATCAAGCGTAAGTAGGACACAGGGGACACAGGGGACACAGGGGACTTGGGGCTGAGGGGAGGAAAAGACTTTTGACTAGTTACGACCTCAGAGCGTGTGAAACCAGGATCTGTCTGCTCCTCACTGAGTAACACAGTGTTGTGCACAAGGTGGGAAATATAATCTGCATTTTTCTATGGAGGCCCAGTGGGAACTCCACTCACCAAGACCATAGTATACAACTAAGATTTTTAATTCAAACCCAGCTTAGCATTTTAAAACTCTCCACATGGACAGATTAGAATATTTTATTTAAAGATATTCTAAAGATACCATGCTAATTCTGTTATTGCTATGAAAGGTGTAATATTAATTATTTCCTGAAAGCATTTTTTTTCCAATTATACCAGGCCAGAAATTTTAACTTAGCTTACTGAATGTTTATTTAAGAACAAAACAAATTTTCATTCCTGAAACAGAGTGATTCAGGAGCATGGGGTTAAGCTGCCCACTTGCCAACATTTTGTTCATCAATCCTGAATTCACTAATATTCACTGAATAAATATGAAAGTAATGAGAAAAGAGTACAAGTGCATTTGTTGCTGAGTAACTCTTTTCTCTTCCTCTTTATTATAAATGTTCTTTTTGAAACTTCTGACTTACAAAACAATGAGAAGGCAGCCAGTACTAATTTGATACAATGGCTTCAATGGCCATCACTCTACGCATATGATCTTACCTGAAAAAATCTAATCAAAAACCATTCCTTTGCTGCCCATGCATGCTCAGTTTTAATGAAATGTCATCACTCAGACTTCATCAGACCTCATACGTCTTTCAGAAGCAAGGCAGAAAATCTAGTTTTGCCTCTTTTTAACAAAGCATAAAATGTTAGCAAAGCAAAAGTGTTTCTAGGCCTTTTTTTATGACAAAGATTTATTTGTTATCCTTCCTCAGAAAATAAAACAGTTTTATACCACCTACGTAGCACCTCTATGCAACTGTTGCATTAAAAAAAAAAACAAAAACACACAATCATACTGCCCTTCAGACTGATCATGCAATGATCATGCAAGGTGTTCCTATATTCCTATTTGGGAATATATCCTATTTCTAACTTCTAACCCACAGACCACACTCCCCTCCCAGACATGAGCCTAGAGCTCAGTTCCTGGGTTCTGGTCTCCATTATTCTGGTATTACCTGTCCACTAGCATTTTAGTATGAAGATACTTTTAGTAAGAAAAAACAGCATATATATATATATATATATTTTAATCTGGTTCTCCAAGATGATCAAAATTATTTCTATTTCACATGCTAAAGAATGTCTGCAATAAACTTTAAAGGTTCAGAGTTCACCCTTATGGAGCAGTAGATCTGTAAGCAACTCAAGAGTTGCAAAGTGCTTTCGGGGGGGAAGAATAGGAGTGTGTTTTTATATTTAGTTATTTTATATTTTGTAAGCAAATCCAGTTGGCTTGATAAGATAGCGATGACCAGTGCTCAGCCTCACTCACAATTCAAAGGGAAGCATTTTGATAAACTGACGAAGAAGGAAATGAACTCAGTGGAATTGCTCTGAAATGTCTAAGGAGGCAAAACCTTTTGGCTTCATTGATGTCTGATGCTCGGATTATTGAAGTTTTCAGGTTAACTCACAAAAAGGCTCCTCACTTCATTTGTCAGAAACTCAGAGAGAAGAGCAGAAGGGTAGAAAATTCATAAATAAGGTCTTGTCACGAGTCAATGAATCAAATTACAGACTGTTTTTATAAGGCATACCTAGTAAAACTCCTAGGGTTACAGGAACAGTTTCACAAATATTTTCTATAGCTATCAGGCCATTAGTTAGGCATTCTCCCTCTCCCGACTTGGGATCCTCTCCAAATACTGTATGCCCTTCTGCAAGTAGTGAACTCAGATGCACCAGCACATTGCACCTGGGTCAAAGAATAAAGGTGCAGGTTTATCTGTTCATCTAACTCAGCATGCCACCGAAGGGACAGTCCCCTTGGCCAGCCCTCCCTCGCAGTCTCACACAAGGGTGCACTCACGCAGCCATGCCATGAGCCAGGGTATGAGGTGGGCCAGGGATGGTGGGAGATGGGCTAATTTTCTACTGAAATAACAGAGTGGTCTGAGGAAGTGCACAGGCAGGTGCTAGGGAGGAAGAGGAAGAGGAGGAACTGAGTCATTTCTCACAGCCGCAGCCTATGTCTAAGCAGCATCAGACATGATGAGGCTACTTCCTAAGTCAATATACTAGAACTGGCAAACAACAGGATACCCAATTCCATTTCCTTAGGGATATTCCCTTGCTGCAGCTAGAAAATTTGATATGGAAGTGGTGTGGACACAATTTGTTATGGACATCAGTACCCTCTCACTTGGCAGCACCCTTCCTCTCGCCTGGGGATGGCCAGCTTCAGTTGCAGAAGTGTTTTGCTGCTCACAAGTATCTTGCAATATTCATCAAGCAGATTAACATTTACTTTCTTGATTCTGTTTTCTACATGTAAAACCTGCAAGCTGCCTAGATATCCCAAGTACTCCAAAAACACCCCACTTCAGGTCCCACAGTTCAGCTAACTAATTTCACTTCTACATATGCCTCAGTAACACAGAGTTTATTTAAAATTTTCTTCTTCCCTCCTTCTTCTAAAACCCCAGCAGTACCCTTTGCCTTTGATCCACTGTTACTTACCAGTTTCTCCCTTAATACATTCTCTTCTCCCAAAGATTACACAGGTTATGCATGGTGCAAGTTATCCATATGAAAATATGATGATTATCTGATTACTGAAGCAAAAATAAAGGTTAAAAGAAAAGCGAGCAGAGATTCGCACGTATAAATCAATGGTGAGAAACCAGGAGTAACACTTAACAGACACCAAAAAGAGGAAAATCCTATTCAAAACAAGAATGCAGGAGCTAGAAGAACCTCACGTTGAACAAAGGAACTGTAAACAAAAACCATTAGGAGCAATTCAACCTCTCTGAAACCTATACACATCATCATTAGCAATAATAATTTGGCTCTTCATGTATAATCACTGTGTGCTAGCCTCACTTTATATTCATAATGCCCATTAATGTCAGCAGGAATTGTGCACATGGGCACCACGCTGCCTCGGTTTTGCTCCTCAGTCTATTTCACAGAGTAAAACACCTCCCCCTAGTAATTCTGCCCTCTAGCCAACTGAGATTTTCAACTTGTGAATGAAGAAGGCAAACAGCAGCGCCAGCTGAATTGAGCTGAATACAGGAAATACCACTTTTTCTTTAGTACTTCCAATAACATAAAGGTAGGTTTTATCTATCTGCTCATATAATGTCAAATTCAAGATTGCGCATACTGGAGCACTGCAAGGACAGTATCCATCACAACTGCTTCAGATTTTGACAAATGATTTTACAGGCTTCTGTAATGTGAAAAATGTTCATGAAGATTAGGAATACAGACAAGTCTAAAACAAGCATTAATGCAATGTAATTCATCCAAGATAACCACCTTTTCCTATACAGAATGTTAATGTGTTAGGAGCATAACACTGCTCTTTTCATAAACTTTGACAATATCCTTGAAGACTATCATTAATCTTCCCTATCAAAAACTCGGTTTCCTGTCAAGAATAAAGCATCAACATTTTTCATTTAATTTGTTTCTGGAATTTATAAAGGTATTTCTGGACATCACTCATATTAAATCACAAATACAATTTTTAACCAATTCCATATCAAACAGTGGCACAACAGATGCCTATCCTTGGCACACAATACTAGGGAGCAAGGGGGAAAAGAAAAGAGAAATCTTTCCTGACATTTCTGGTGATTAGCTTGCACTAACTGTATAGAACAGACACTCTCTTAATTTTGGGCCAAGCAACTGTAAGCATACTTTTTCTTAGCAGTAAAAAAAATGTTTAATCCTATCTTGTATCCCATTGAGCTCCTTAGCACAAAAGTAAATTAGTTCCACATGTTAATTATACTTAAAACTACATGTGTTGGAAGACTACAGGTTCCTTTGCTTTTAGTTGCAATACAAAAGAACACAGTTGCATGATTTTTATTTCATTGCAAATTTATATCCAAGGTATGAATCGTTTTTAGAAAAAAACATATGGTACAGAGCAGAAAATGAAATAAATGGGAAATTAAAATTTAAGAGTAAAATTTTTTGGCATGTAGAGCAAACCCTAAAAGGTAGAATTTCAATACTGGCGGGAAGCTTGAGATAGAACAAATATGATTCAATTACTTCTGTTAATATACCAGTTGCAGTGCTCATCAGCCATATGGTCACTATAATCCTCAATTGACTGAGACACAGAAATAAAGGATTCTTCTAATTGAATTTTACTACAGACAAGGTTGAGCAAAATCATAAAGTACAGGCTTGTTACCAGGTCTTTAGTCATGCAGACAAGCTACAAGACTATAAAAGAAGAATTCACCAAAAGCTAAGTTTTCCACCATATATGAGAAAAATCCCCCCAAATCTTACAGAAATGTAAGTCTAGGATACCAATTCATTTTACGAAAATGTTTACAATAGAATGAGAATAAACCATTCAATTCAGTCAATGCTTTACTTTCAACATACCTTATCTTACCTTATTTTTTAACCAGAACAGTTCAAAGTCAGTCAAGTCACAAAAGTAATTTCATTTTATAAGGATATCAGCTAACATGTTTCTTGAGATGGACTCATTTTACCAATTTGTCCTAAAGCTACATCAAATTCAAAGCCATCATCAAAGCTACTAAATCTAAAATAAGATTTCCCGAAAAATTTCAATTTCAATTTTCAAAAAATTTCAATTTTTTTTCGGAAAAAAAATAAACAGATCAAATTCAGTAGGAATGTTTATAGTTCTAATCTTAAACTCTTAAGCTTATAAGTAACATCTTGAAATAGGTTATTCTTCCATAACTTTAGACTTTAGACTACTCACTAGTTCCTGCTACAGAACTCCAGCTTGTACCCACATCATCAAACTACTTATTTTTCTTACTCTATTTAACTGTAATTTCTAATTTTGCAATCTTCCCTGTAGTGATTTAGAGAACTTATTTAAGAGTCCTTTAGATAAGGATACAGAACAGTCCAGAAACCTTGTTAGACTCTGTTACTAAGTTATATCCTATTGCTTTATCAAGTATTTTATTACTATATCAAATACTATGTCACATAAGGCTGTAAGTTCTGTATCATTAAAGACTATGGTCTTTATACAATCTTCTTTATATAGTCTTCCATTACATTAAATGCCATTTTCATAAAACATGTTAATTAGCAATTTGTTTAACATGGCCCTGAGAATCCTACAGAAAGTCACTAAGCACTGCTATCTCAACAAAGGTCTTCCGGGTGATTTTTTTTCATCCCATCCCCATCTACAGTCAAAAGGAAAGGGCAGAAGTAGATAGAAAGGGTAAGACTTCCACACGCATGAGGAAGCCTTCTTTTCACTGCAGGTAAATCTTGGTTCCTGGCCGTGCACACAGTGCACATCTGGAAACATATTCTTGGCTCTCATGAGCCAAGTACCTCTCTAAAGGTGCCATGCACAAACTTTCCGCTCCCCTGTAGGGGTTGTCTCCATGGTTTGGGAGATGAAGAAAAGGCTGAGAAGCAATCACTCTGTTACAAAAAGCTAGAAAACCTGCACAGACTCACTGGAAAAGTGTTCAATGCCTGCAGGTAAGTGGTGAGGAAGAGATGAAGAAGGGTATAAAGGGCATCACCAGCAGCAGGCAGATGAAGAAAACAGATGAGCCCTGTTTAGGTTATGAGAGTACAGTGTTTGAGTATTGGTTTTAAATACACTGTGATACTCTAACCTCATACACAGCCTCTTTACCCACCTAGACATTGGGTGTAATGATTTCAGCACATATTGAAGATCAAAGTCGGTTATTTCAATACATCTGAAAAACTACGAGTGTGCTGGTTTTGCTACTGGCAGTAGCAAAGTCCCTTGAAAGGTTAATCAATTACACTCACAGAAGGCCAAATGAATCTTAACAAGATAGGTCTGTGCCTGTGTATTTTGAAAATCCTGCATTAAAAGTCCACGCATTTCACTAGTTGATACAATAAATTTCTGGTACACTTATGCACATAAGTAGTTAATTCTTAATAAATAAATAAAACTAGTACATGTTGTGATTATAAATAATTAAGAGAAGTCCATTCAAAAATCACACAAAAGTCACTCTGTATCTGAACAAATTTTGTAACAATTGATACCTCCTTCATAAATAGCACTAATGTACAAAAATGCACTCTGCAATTACGAGTTTAATGTTATATTTTGATTTTTATTTGGTTTAAATAAATTCTCAGGAACTAATGAACATTTTTGGTGCTATAGCAAAAATTTCAAAACACCTCTTTGTAGATCAAGGGCATTATCTTTTCATCAGTTGTTTCAGTAGATCAAAAGTATTCTCTTTACTTCCTGCAAAGATGAGACAATCCTTGCAATTATTCAGTTGCTTCTTCATATCAGCATAGGACATTAAGCAACAATATGGATAAATCCCATATACCCACTCCAAACTGGTTAAGTGGGCTCTTCTTCAGTGACATCACCTTCAAAAATAGCTTGTAAAATATGAGAATGAAACCTATGAGTACTCCTATGTTTCTAATACAGTCTTCAGAAAGACCAATCACCACTCATCCCTCACACTGTTTAAACTCATCCTAATGTTTAATTATGACCTCAGAAACTATGTGATAATAAAGTTTTTCTATATGTGATATTTATGTATCTTATTTTTACAAACTAACTTTGTGACACTGTCTTTAGAATGAACAAGTCATCTAAAACTAAATACAGATATATTTTAACATATATATACAGAGAGATATTTTAATAGATGCATCTATTAAAACAAACACTTTAAAATACTTAGTGTTTAGTATTAGATGATATGGTCACTATAAGGGCCTATATCTTAAAGGTACTTTGTAAAAATAATATACCTAAAATCTATACAAAAATATACTATAAGCTATCTTTATATATATATACATTACATATATATATATATGTAATGATAATTCAAGTAAGCTAAAATATGAAATTGCTTATTTTTATTTTATAGAAAAATATAGTTCATAGCGATATTTACTCGGCATTCTAAATGTAATGCCCCTAGTTGGCCTTTCAGTTGAAAAATTAAATTGTGATGGATAGTTGCTTTCATAACGAAAACATTTTGACAGTTGGAGATGACAGCTTTCTTTGCTCGATACTCCATTAAGTACTTTCTTAATGCTTTTTGAATGCTTATCAAAATATTACACAAAACTTAAAACCACATCTGGAATCTAAGCATTGGAGAAAATAAATAAAACACAAGGTGTGTTTTTTTTGTTGTTGTTGTTTTTAACAGAGATAATGGAGGATTAAAAAAATTAAAAAGAACACGAATAACTCCTCCTCCTCCATTAGAGAAGAAATGCAAGCACAGGAGATATCAATCATATATTACACAGTAATGAGGTTTGAAAATGGAAAAAAAAGATTACTTGTGAAAAGGAAAAGTAGTCAGAATGAAACAAATTTTCTCACTGAAGCAAAACACATCAGAAAACTTATTTTCTTAAGTCTCTATGTGCCCCTTTTAGTACATTATTTTAGGAAACAAGTATTGTGCTCATGAAAGTAAGTAACCGCACAGTTTGAGCTAGGAATGTAGATACAATCAAAAACATAGCAAAGTCTCATAATACACAAACACACAAAAAGTGAATTTAGAGAAAGATATTTTATTCTGATCATTTCTATGCAAATTTGGAAAAGAAAGTATATCTATACAAATAATCATACGTCTGTATTCAAGAAATATTTCTGAGGTTTACTGAGGGCAGATGACCTCTGCTAATTTTAAAATTTGTGGAAGTTGTAATTAGTTTGTAGGTTTTTTAATTAAAATATTGATTAATACAGGTTTGCAACACTTAATATTACAGTCACAGTAATACATATGGCTTTAGTATTACAGAAGCATAATATACATATTTTACCTCTTTTTCCAGCTTTAAGACATACCTTTCATTGGATTAATTGTGTAACTGTCGGCATGACCAAAGTCTTTACTTTTGTGGGTTATAGAGAACCTACCAAAATGGAGTTCCTCCATGGCTTGCAGATTTGATGTGCAAATAAGTTGCTATTAAGCAACACTTAAAAAATAAATAAAGTGCTCAAAGAATCATCAGCCTAGCCTCAGATACATGGCTGTACAATGAGAAAGCATTCTGTTATTTCAGGAGATATATCACTTGGAAATGCAGCAGCATGTTCACGTTATACAGCCATGTATAAGTTGTGAAAGTGGCAAATTTAATCAAAACTTTGCTAAAATAAAGAGATATTGCACAGTATTTCTTACAGCAATGTAAAATGGAGATGACAGACACCTTCCTCTATGTCCCAGAAAGTACAGTATGCACCATAGGTGTATATATATACCCAAATTCAAATGCAACAACAGTTTTCGAACACATGCTCTAACTACGAAGCAGTCTGTTTCTTTCGATAAATTCCCACAACACAAGTAAGAGTGAAAACCACTCTCTATCAAAGTTGATCGTATTAAATTGTTAAGATCACGCATACTGAAAAACAACACAAGCACAGACAGGATTTTGCTGTGATTATTTGAGAGGGTGCAAAAGGGAGCCAGGAGAACTATCAGCCTCCTGGCTTCATCTTGATACACGGCACTAAAAGCGTGGCTAGCCACCACTTCCCCTTTACCAAGAACATGCACACTGCCGACAGGGTGGATGCACACCCTACTACTGTATCTCACAGCTGCTTCCTCCAACTGCTGGCACTTTCTGCTGGAGAGCTCCTTCCTCACTTGGCCTATTTTTGTCTTCCTCACTTTCTTTGTTCTCATTTTCTCTCTTCCTGTTACTCTCATCTTTGTTCCTCACAATTACCCCTGATTTTAGCCTTCTCTCTTACTCCATTTTTCCAGCTATTTTTTTTCCTCAATTCATTTGTTTTTAGTGTATGGTTTATCTATAATAAGGATTGGCCCTGATTTCAGCCAACCTCCCAGCATCCGGGAACACATATAAATATTCTGCCTTGGCTCTCAATAGCATATCTGAAAAGCAGAGGTTAAGTTCAACACGGCTTCAAGCTGAAATCTGCTCCAAACATGCACATTACAGCTCCCCAGTTCACAATTTAGGCTTATACAGACCCCATTATCTTTGTCTCAGCAGCTGCCAGTCCCTTGCTAATCACTGCCTCTCTTCCTTACCTTGATGCAGCGTCTTACCTTTATGCTCTTCTCCAGAACTCTTTCTACTTTGCTTTTCTTAGTAAATTATTCTTTAATGCTTCTCACCTAGATCTTGCCCTTTCCTTTCTTTCTGTGAGTTTTTTCTTGCCATCTTCCCAACGGTTCCTGGGAGGCAACAAGTGACACTGGCCTCACCAGGCAGGTACACGTGCACGTGGCAGGGGTTATCACCAGTACCCTTCTCCTCCACTTCACCGTCACATTTTACTCATCAACACACGGAGCTGAGCAGGTGTATGTGAGAGGATGAGGCCTTGGGAGGGCCAGTGCTCCTGAACGCCACCTAATCCCACCTCCTGCTCCAAGCAGCACCACACACATCCATGGAGGACTAAAACACTCCTCCTGCAACCACCTTATAGACTCATAGACCTTAAAGACATTGTAGCTAAACTAGCAGTCATGTAGCTATAACAATGGAGAATGTAAAAAAAAAAAAAAAAAAAAGCAGGTTAACAGGTTCTTTTTATTTTAGTTGAAATTATGCATTTTACTGTGTGCTTTATGCTTGTTCATATGTTGCCATATATATACTGTAATTCATACTGTATTTAACACTGTGTGTATTGGGTCAGAGCACAGGATAACAGAGAAGGAGGAACACCTTCTTGTCAGAATTTGATTGCAAAATATAGTTTATGGGCCCTCCTTAATTCAATTCATATCAGCCAGACCAACATTAAATTACTAAATTTGGGATCAGCTTCCAGAACAAATAGTATAAAAGGATTCTTAACTGCAAAGTATGTGTTGTTAATTTCTGTTGACAGCTACAACATAACTATAATTATTTATTGCAGTCTGTAAATCAGTCTGTTTTTTGTTTTTGTTTTTCTTCATTTTTTAAATATGATCTGTCATCATAGCACTTACTATTGCATGTCTGTCAAAAATGCAGAAGCATGTTTTTATTGGCTTTGGTGTATTCTTCTATGGGAAGTAAATAGTATAGTAAAATATATATATATATATATATGAATTATTTGTATCAAATTATCTCATGAGAAAATAGAGTAAGTTTGCCTAGTAAAAATAAAAGGCTCCTGGGAGGGCTGAGGAGGAGAACAGAGAGATATACTGGGATTCCAAGAATATTATTAGCCTGATGGCAAATTGCCTACTTATACCATGAGACCTTCCAAGAGAGTCTTCAAACTCCAACAGGAAAGGACAGCAGAGTTGTATTAGAAACAAATATTCACTAGTATTTCAGTTAATATCTAATTATCTCCCTTTTTTTTTTGCAATATGTTAGTACTTTAGTATCATTTAGATAAGAGGTATAGTATCTTGTATTTTTTCTGCATTTATGACTGTAAATAAAATACACACCTGCATGTAGCTTGAACTGGGATAGGACAGCTAGAAGAAGGTTACAAAACCAGTGGCATGCCCTCAGCCAAACATATTTAGACTTAGAGAAAGGAAACCTCAAACTTCGTAATCCAGGCTGAAACAACCCAGTGCAACTGGTAAAACTCTACCACAAGTTTAGGAAGGAAATGGCTATATGCTTGTATGTATTTTGGGAGAAATGGCTATTTAAGGAATGATAAACTGAACGTGTTGTTGCTATGTTGGCACTTTATCTCAAACCATGACCACCAGAATATTCGCAGCATTAAAGAACAGAATGCAAATCTTTATGCATCAAGCATTTAAAAAGAAAGACAATTTCTATGGCTTTAGTGTTTTTATGATTTTATTTTAAATAGCCAAAGCTGACTTTGTTGGAGGAGAAAGACACACTAAAAACACAGCGCTTTTAGCCAATGTTAGAAAACAGACATGCTTAAGTCTTTCCAAATGCTAACAGAATCTAAACCTGTTAATCGCATTTCTGTAGTACCTAGTAGCCTTGACCCCAACTAGGCTATTCTTATGCTGCACATACATGAAACAGCGTAGCACAGCAAGCAAGAATAACAACAAGTTGCAATTCTTCATTTCTATTTTAGCACTCAGGAAAGGAGGCCTTTCCAAAAGCATTATTTCATTCCAGCCAAAAGAGAAAGGAATGATCCATATAGTTTCTGGTGAAATTCCAAATGGCCCAGATTACTGCAGTAATGCTTTCTTCTGCTTAAAAGCAAAAATTACAGGAAAATGAACTGTCCTGTTCCTGCAACTTTCAGAATATTACAGAATGAGCCAACACTTCCCTCCTCACTACTCATCCCCACTAACCCAATATTATCTAGACAGAACAATCAAAAGCTATACAGTTTTAGGGAAACGGGCTGCAATCTGGAAAGATTACACCTACTTCCTTAAGGCAGGACCAACTATACCTGTATCATTCTGACCACTGCCTGTCCATCTCAGTCTTAAAGGCCCTGAAAGATGAAATGTTATCTGAAAATACAGCAGAGAATATTTATGCCATCGTTCAGATTGTGAAGAGAAATGCAGGACATCAGACATCTGTGAAGGCAGAGTTTTCCAGTTTTACTCTGCTTTCACTTGCAACACTGCAGCCAGGGTTTGCTAATATATTCATTACATTTGTGAGGTTAGAGTACATTGAGAGCCACATTAAAAGTTAAAAGAGGAAACATCCATGCCTCTAATTTTTCTCTTGAAGCACAGTGATAGATTGATTTGGTTTAATGGGGTTTGTTCTTGACAAGCCATGCTGACATCTACACACGTCATTGTTTTCTTCCAGGAGTATTCAAATGATCTAATCATTTCTCTCTGGAGTATTTCTCATAATGGAAGAGAAGTCAACTAGTCTACTCCTCCTCCAGTTTTCATTTTCCCTTCAAAGAAGGAGGGACAACAAAACAAAAGCAAAACAAACAAACAAAAAACAGGACGGAGAGAGACAGGACCTTGATCTTTCCTGGGCCCATTTTCTTTCGCTGTTACAAACCTTTAGGAATTCCAGAAAGTTTTATCATATCCCAAACAAACTAGTATCCCAGCATTAAGTTCAAACATACATATCCCCACAGAAACATCTGCCCTAAGTTGTGAATTGTGAACCACACCTTCCATTACAGGATTCTACGCAACCCACAGTCCTTAAGGCTTAAGCGAAAGTCCTTAAGTCCTTAAGTGAAACATGCCTGGCAGCACACAGGAAGAAGTTTCTTGCATGGATTCCCCTTTCCAAACACGCGGGCCTGCTTTATCTCACTTTCTTAAACTACATACCTTCCACTTGCTTTTATGATCCACATTTTCATCTACTTTTGCATCTTCCCTTTAGTTGTCACATATCCTGAAATGCTCCCTACCAGGGCATTTCAAATACAATGCATCCTTTGTCATACCCGTTTTACTCTATTTCTGTGTATAGAAGCAATGCTTCTGCTGTTTGTCAGAGAGTTCTAATTTTATATGCTTTAAGGTGCTTTAAAAGAAAATCACAAGACTGTCAGAAGTAGTAATGACTGTTTTTTTCTTCTACAGAGTACTCTATCATACTTAATACCCACAGATTTTGGAAGAACAAAACCTAGTCATTATTGTACTAATTTAAGACATTTGTCATTGCGAAGGTCAGCAATTCTTTCTACGTTATTGAAAAATATTTCAAATAGTACATAATCCAAAGCTTTGTTATACCACATTTCCTAATAGAAATAATATTCCATTGTCTGCTCTGAGTAGGAAAAACTAACAATCCCATTTCTTATAGATACATTAAATGAGCTTTTTAGCCTGCACACTTAAATGGAAGTCATTGTGCTCTAAGGCCCACTGAAAGATCGTTGCACAATTTGCAGTGCCTTTACTATTTAACATTAAGAAAAGAAAGATAAATTGGTGGTGAGTACATTCTTGAAAAGACATGGAACCAGCACCTTTCCTTCCTTCTGCATATGAAAATTCAGCAGTTGCAGCATTTCTATTTGCATGCTGACAAAACTTTTAAACTTTGAGTCTTAAATTCCTGGTTTGGGAGATTTGTCCGGGCCTAGAGCAACAAAAACTTAGGAGGCATCTTGCACATGCTTTCTTCTCTAATTTACAGAATCAGAAGACCACAGAATGGTTGAGGTTGGAAGGGACCTCTAGAGGTCATCTAGCCCAACTCCCCTGCTTTAGCAGGGACACCTAGAGCACGTGGCACAGGGTGGCATCCAGACTGGTTTTGAAGATCTCCAGAGAAGGAGACTTCACAACCTCTCTAGGCAGCCTGTTCCAGGGCTCTGTCACCCTCATAGGAAAGAAGGACTTCTTCCTACATTTCAACTTACACCCATTACCCCTTGTCCTGTCACTGCCCACCATGGAGAAGAGCCTGGCCCCATCCTCCCTACAATCACCCATCAGGTACTTGTACATGTTGATCACATCCCCTCTCATCCTTCTCTTCTCCAGGCTGAACAGGCCCAGTTCGCTTAATCTTTCCTCATACGATAGATGCTCCAGTCCCTTAATTATCTTTGTCGCTCTTTGATGGGCCCTCTCTAGAAGCTCCACGTCCCTTCTGTCCTGGGGAGCCCAGAACTGCACCCAATACTCCAGATGCAGCCTCAACAAAGCTGAGCAGAGGGGCAGGATCCCCTCCCTCCACCTGCTGGCAATGCTCCTCCTCATGCAGCCAGGAGCCCATTGGCCTTCTTGGCCACGAGGGCACATTGCTGCCTCATGGTTAACCTGCTGTCAACCAGGACTCCCAAATATCGATCCGCGGAGCTGCTTTCCAGCAGGTCAACCCCTAATCTCTGCTGGTGCCTGGGGTTATTCCTGCCCAGGTGCAGGATCCTGCACTTGTCCTTGTTGAACCTCAGGAGGTTCCTCTCTGCTCACCTCTCCATCCTGTCCAGGTCTCTCTGAATGGTAGCACAGCCCTGGGGAGTGTCGGCCACTCCTCCCAGTTTGGTGTCACCTGCAAATTTGCTGAGGGTGCCCTCTGTGCCCTCATCCAAGTCACTGAAGGACAAGTTGAACAGCACCAGACCCAGTACTGACCCTTGCAGGACACCACTGGCCACAGGCCTCCAACCAGACTTGGCCTCATTTACCACCATCCTCTGGGCTCTGCCATCCAGCCAGTCCTTGATCCACTTCACAGTTCACTCGTCCAGTCCACACTTCCAGAGCTTTCTTATGAGAATTTACTAGTTCTTTTCTAATTTACTAGAATCCATTGTCCAGCTTCAGATGATTCAAAATAGCAGTGTTTCTGAACAAAGACCCTGAACAAAGGGTCTTCTGAACAAAGATTTTAGTTATAAAAAGGGAGGGGAAAGGTAAATTATATATACTCAAGAGATTAGTAAATACAGACTAAGTGCAATTTAATGACCAATACTTGTCAAGAAGAAAACCTTATGCTGCTTAAGAACTTACAGTAGTAAATAGTGCTTCAAGTGCCCTGTTGAGGGCTACAGAAAGAGCTTCAATATGAAATACATCAGGATGTAGAACCCATATATATTCATGAAGTAGCTAAATACAAAAAGAAAGTATTTCAGAATTACCTGAACTAACAGAAGATCTAACCATAATGAATTTCTTTCCACAGAAGTCAGTACACTTGCACAAGTTTTTATACCTCCAGAATTTGTCTGGAAGGGATTACTCTCAGGGAGCATCATTATCAGATGTTCTCTCCAGAGAACCAAGGACCTGACACCCTTCTTTGTACATCCACCTGATAAGCAAGGGTTCTTTCTGAGGCCTGTCCATCTCAGTCTCTCTCTCAAGTACACAGCCTTTGCTCAGCATAAGCACTATTAGGACAGGCCCCAAGATCCACCTCCAGAGAAACCAAAGAGCCCTTAGATGTATGTTCTCCTTACATTCACGCTGGCTCAGGAACTAGGGTGAAGTAGAAATAATTTTCTTAGATGCTAAGTTTTAATAGAGTACACTCAAAAAAAAACCAAAATAAAACTTCAGACAGATATATCAGCAATAAATAAATTAGCGATGATCATTTCACAAGAGTTCACATACATGTATGTAGCGTAACAGGATTTTCAGAATTTGATAAAGTCTTTTCCCCTCCAAACAAATGTATTTCCTTTTCAGAAAGAATCTAATCCACTTTCTAAAGAAAAATTCCTTCACACTGTAGAACAGAAAGGGATTAATTAGGAAGACTGGCAATATTCAAGTATAAGATAATGAATAACCCATCCTAGGAAAAGTCAGAAACAGCTATTATCTGTATCTGAAATTGAAGTCTTCTTTGACTCAAGAAGCTTATCCTGCAGTTCCAGAAAAAAAAACAAATGCACACAGCATTTATTTTTTTCCCTGCTACTCCCAATGAAGTTGCAAAGTCTATGGGAACATTAGGCACGAATGAGACACACATGAAAAGAAATTCTTAAACAGGGAATAGAGTGACATCATCACTTGGCGACTTCTGATGTTTGCAAATTATTACAAACCACCTCACCATTACTTTAGATGAAATATGAGATTATCCCCTATAATTAGCTTTCCTTCACTATACACTTATCCAAGTGTCATTTGTCAACATTTGTACAATAAGACACTTTAAAACAAAGGCTAAACAGATAATAAACCACTGTGTCCTCTGGCAATTAGAAGCAAGCTGTATCCAATCTAAGGACATTCAAGGAAGAAACACTTTCAGACTGAGGCTTCACGTTTAACGAAGCAGGACCACTTACACCTTTCTTTTTTCGGAACTGCAGTTTTTAAAGATCCTGAATTCTGTCACAGACGGGACTTCCTACATAGGCTATACACTTAATAAGCAAGCTATTTTTCTGCAGACTCTCAAAACTTGCAAAATCCTATACAAATCTGCACACAGCCTCTGAGGCCAAAACTTTTTAAATGCTAGGAATGTCAGTTTCCAGGCCAGATCTACCATGTGCAAGATTTTTATTTCTTAATCCATACATTTGTTATTAAAATAGATACAAACTCAGTTCACAGGAAAACATTTAAATTCTTTTGAATGTTGAGAATGGGACTGCAGGTCATGCTCTACTTTTTCAGCTGAGCAATGTTCATGCAAATAAATAGCCTTAAAGGAGAGGTCCATCATATGTTGCCAAGTAGCCAGTTTGTTCGAAAGGTTATTGATTTAAACTGTTTTGTACAGAATCCAAGCAAGCCACACACTGAAGTCTGCAGTTCACAGTTATGTATAAGCCTTCTCATATCTCTCTTTTGGAAGTAGTAAGCTATCTAAAAGCCAACGGTTCCTGACTGCTCCATCATAGCAAATAACCAAGCAACACTGAAGCTTAAAACACGTACAAATCATAAAAGAAATTTCCAGGTTATTTAAACAGTCTTGCTGTTACTGGATAAAAGTTTTGAATGCCAGGAATTAAAGAAGATTGAATACCCCACATGGCAAGGAAAAAAAAAAAAAAAAAAAGTTGTTAAGGTTTTTTGGTTTAGTTTCTGGCTTTTTTTCTCCCCACCATGTAACAGTTGATCTTCTGTAAATCAAAACCAGAATGTTTTGTTTCAGGGCATGGTGGAACAGATACACAAAGACTACTGAAGCTTCCATATATTAACAGCAAAACAGTAAAATTAAATGAAATAAGTAGTGAAAATACTGATTACACTATCCTGCAACTTTTACTTGAAACAAACAAACAAACAACAACAACAAGACCTATATTGCAGAG
>JAWLRI010000959.1:759941-778656 GCA_034781795.1 Crypturellus tataupa | reverse complement strand
CGCCTGGATGCCACCCTGTGCCATGTGCTCTGGGTGTCCCTGCTGGAGCAGGGGGGTTGGACTAGATGATCTCTAGAAGTCCCTTCCAACCTCAACCAGTCTGTGATTCTGGGATTATCCAGCCTCCCAGCGAACCTCAAGAAATAAACAATTCCAGCTGTCAAGTGGACCTCAACAGGCTCAATAGTGAGCCCATGAGTTTCATCCAAAAAGATGTTCACCTCACCAAATCAGGGTTCCACACAAGATATGTACATATTATTTCCCATATATATATACACACACATCTTGAGTGTCTATATACATGTGTGTGTCTATATATGTATATAGAAAAACAATTCATTTCTAACATGACTTAACCTGAACACAGAAAGAAGATCACAATTCATTTTACAATACTTAAAATACATTCAAAAATATTTTTACAGCCAGTGAAATAGGTTTGTAACTACAGATTTGAGTAGGAAAGCATGTCACAAAGAGCTGGATCTGGTGTTGCAATGCCTCAGGGCACAGAGCGATGCTATACAGAAAAACAGCAAAGGAGAAGAGCTACCAGATGGCAGCTATAATCTTAGGACACAGCCAGCTATCCCCTCCAGCTATCCCCCTAACATTTTCATACTGATATATCTACAGGTATATCTACAGTTATTCATAAAATGCGTTGAGACATAAAATTTTAGCAGTGCACATAATTCTAATGTAGTTTGGCTAAGTTATTTTTTGTGATTTGCTACTAATTTATTTTATTGCATAGGCTGACACAATTCATTTAAAGTACCTGACAGAAGAAAATCTTAAGATTTCAAGCAGAAAGTGAAATAAATAGAGGGAAAAAAGCCTAACATAAGAATGAATATGCTAAAATACTCAAACCTGAAAGAAACAGTAGGTTACATGCCAAGAAGGTCTAATGGAACTTGAGAACTAACACTTAGCATTAAATTCCTAATGCAATCAAAATTTATAAAAGCTGTATGTTAATTAGGGATAAACTGTATCTTTCTAGCAACGTATATTAGATACACAAAGACACAAACATTCTCTTTTTTAGTAAAAAATCTTTTTAAAGCTGGCAGTACCTGAAAACTTTAAGATTATTTAAACTCATAATGAGAATTACCCTTACAAGTCTTTCAGCATCACATAAAAAGAGGAAAAAAAGTCTGTCCTATTTCCATAAAAGAGTAGAACTGCATAGTTACTATCTAACTAAGCAATAAGACATTACAGGAAAAGGCATTTTGGGTAGCAATTTCCATCACAAATGAAGCTAGAAACCTTTGCAGGAGCTTGAAAGAAGATCTAATGCATCTGCACATGTTGACAGCAGTAATGGAATAAACAAACACTAGATTTCATGCAACTCCAATAAAATACACAGTACATAGTAATTCAGATTCAGTCAGCATAAAATATTAGCACTCCATTTACTTCATTCAAGCTGTGATAATTTACATTAATTAAGGATATGTCCTAGTACTTACTCCAAGCCTAATAGGTATGTGATCTGAAGCCCACTTTCTTAACTAAAGATTGCTTTAAGATAAAACCAAGTTAAGACAAAACAAAGTTACTGGCATTTTTCTGACAAAAAAAAAAGTTTTAAAAAATAATAAACAGAAGCATATATATCCTGCTTTTTACCTATGAGAACATATGATAAAAATGGATGATTTACATGTTCCTGCAGTGCAAAGTGTTACGTAGGAAGCTTCCACAGTTTTCTTATGCTACAAACTCTCACTAGGCAGTCGGTGGGGTTAAAGACGTCTACTCAGGCACCAGGAACTATATTCCATACTGCAGCCTGGCTAAGAAGCACTAACCGTCTGTTAAAGCGCTCTAAATATTGGCCTGGAAATGGACACCTTGAACAATCCTCTGCTTCCAAATTCCCTACACTGATTACAGGTTAAAAAAAATCTTTAGAGGGTAGGCAAGGATTTCACTGAGCTGAACGTGGCCACAAACATACACACAATCTGTCAGGTATCATCAAAAGCCTCATAAAGTAACATGGTCTCTTTTATATTACAGTTAGGCATTTGTGTAAAGTGAACTAAGTATGAGACCTGAAAAATAGCCAAAATACTAAGTCATACTTGAGTATACAATCAAATCTACTTGAGTATAAATACTCTAATGAATTGATGCTGAATTTCAAAATATGGACAAGAGAAGAAAAACATTTTTCCTTAGTCTACACTTACTGTGACAGATACCTGGAATAACTCAATCAGGAGAAAAAACATCATGCTGCAGGTATAGAAGTGATACAGAATATAAACTAATTATCTCTAAAGGTAAATGGTGCTCTTTTTCTGACATAAGATTTGGACATGACATTGGGGGTCGTCTTCTCTTTCACACAGTCATCTACCTGGTCAACTTGCTTCATCCCACAAACTTGAATGTTCCAGATGGAAAATAGACAGAACTTGCTCTCTTCTCCACACAGATTTTACACTGAGTTAGGCTTATAATACTCTAAACCTTTAATGGAAAATTTTACTATTGCAGCTCCTTATACCAAAGTATTTGTTTTACTACAAGCATATGTTAAAATCAATTTTGATGGGACATTAAATGTAGAAGTGACATAAAAACTACATGATAGCTTATAAGAGGCTGGATTAAGAAACCTAGAGAAGATGGGAAGGAAAGATCGCAAACCACTACCCTAAATGTCATATGAAATTTTCAGTCTCCAACTCTCTAGATGTTGTGGTGCACCTGTTAGCACCCTGTCATACAGCATCTGCAAACTCACCGTGTCAAAGACATCTCTCACAATCTACGTGCCAAAGTCTCTCAAGCAACATTTCTAGTTATCTAAAGGAAAAAGAAGGAACATCATGTGCTGCAATCAGTGTCTAAGCCATTTCCCTATCACCATAGAATGTTCTGAATTTTAGAACGTGGAAGTTGCATCATTCTTTTCACCTTTGTCTCTCCATCTTCGAACAAGTCATAAGATAATGACTCACAAGTCACTCTAGGCACATATAAGCCATTTCTCTAGCCTTATTTGCTGAAGTCCCTTATGTTTTAAAATGTATTAGCAGAAAAATGTTTATTCCCACTCTCAATCCAGCTGACTTTTTGGATGACTAGGCTTCCTTAGACTGCAAGTTTCGACACTCCTCTTCCACACAGCCAACCACATGCCAGAACTCAAAGCACGGTACTTCTAAAGAAGTTCCTTTGGGAGATCACAGGCCAATCCTCGTTTTTGCAGCAAAGATTAATTCATCTAAAACCTCATTTGGACTCTGAAAACTCACTTTGCCAAATGTGTTTATTCTCCAGTTGAGACCAGTACTGACATATATACTGGCTTCAGACTATCTAATCTTTACTGCCCTTTCTGGGAACTTATAAAAATTGGTGCCTCTTGTCATGACAAAGTTTATTAGTAGTCACTGAAGGTAGCTTGTTAAAAAAACACCAAGATAGCTGTTGAAATCATAAAGACACGGTGTTTGAAGCTGAAAATCCACCCTACAAAGGAACTCTTTACAGATCTTGCTAAATTGCCTGTAATGCTGAAAACGTGGTATCACATCAGCACATTCAGTTTTTAAAAATATTCTCTTCCCTCGTGTAGCATCTGTCCTCTCTGCACTCCCCACTAGCTCAGTCACGAGTGTTACCGAGACACCCTCCCTCCTTTAGCATCTTTAGAGATGGGTGTAGCAAAGAAACAGATTTAGCCCCAAATACAAATGCAAGGAGGTTATTCGCTGTGAACTTTTCTCTACAGAAGAAAAACAATGAAGAACAGCAGGAAAGCAAAAGTCTTTTTATGACTACTTCAGCAAAGCTATTCTGCACAACAAATACGTGAATTTAAACTAAAACTCATGGTAATATGTTTATTCATAGACTTAGAATAAAGATTACTAAGTGCTTGGTCAAATGAGTCCCTAGGTGAATATACAATCAAATTTAGGGTAAAAAGAATGTATGCCAAAATAGTACACTATTTTATTTAATCTGAAGAAAAATAAAAAAATCCTACAAAAAAAAAACAAAAAAAAAAAACAAAAAAAAACAACTTTTGGCTTCTGCCAAATCCTTCCCATCAGTTTAACATTGTAACTTTTCCTTGTGTTTTTTTCACTGATGCTAACTCCAGATAGTCTTTATTAGACATAAGGAATAAGCAGTTACGCACATTTATCTCACTCTTTTCACACAGTGAAGTATGCATCCGTTAAAAGCAACACATACACAATTAATCACAAAGAATTTGTAAATTGTAAAATTGTAAAAATGCATTAAAATAGTAGACACGTACTGTAGCTGATCAGATCCTCTAAAAACTGAGTTGATTTATTACTATTTTTATTATTCGTAACTATAAGCTGAGTGCCCTCATTTAAAGCTCCCTTCCTCCTTACATGGCAAATATAACATTTATTACCCTAAAAATATACTCTTAAGTTAAAAGTCCATTCAACACTTGCACATGTTGAGCTCATGTTGAGAATGGAGCTCATTCTACTCAGCAAAAAGTTGGTCCTAACAGTAAAATAAAAACTAGTTTAGTTGGAAGTGTCTCAACTTCTGAGACTCAACTTAGTTCAAGGATCTGAAGGATGGAAGAACAGTGGAGTACACAGACTTCTATCCTGCACATTTTCCAAAGATATGAACTTAGCTGTCCAGGGCAGGATAATGTAGAGGTTTTAGTTTTGCAATGTTTGATTATTCCACAGAATTTAGGATCTCTAATTTGCCACATCATATCAGCCGAGGAAAAGCTTCAAACACTCCCATATCTCCTGATGATTAGTGATGCTTTAAAAAGATAAAAAGATCCTCTCCTCCAAAAACAAGTCCTAGAATGGTTAGATACAAAGCATTGCAAAAGTAGAACAAAAATCAATAAAGACAGAAGCCAATTTTGGATTATTATAGTCATTCTATATATTTGTCTCTAGTTACAAGAGTACCCACTGTCAGTCGACACTATCCATTTAATACTATGTTATTGGGTTGGTTGTTGTTCTTTCCTGTCTCTTAAGTGCAATTATATTTTTAGCTATACCTTTTATTAGCAGGGCATTTATGCACTCTAAGTACTACTACTGCTCCTATATTAGTGCACTGTCTTATATACAATCACAGAAACATACAGTGAAGAGCAAATTGAGACTTTATTTCAAATGAAGTTACTTTCCATTATTGTTTGCAAGTGTATTACCACATGCAATTTCCTGAAAGTAGTCAGCGGTGTTCTGCATTTGCACTGGGGATAAAATCATTAACAGACCACAGTTGTCAATGCACTTGAGAGTAAAACTAAGGTGAAAGATATGAAAAAAAACAAGAACGTATATATTAGTGTGTGTCCCTCAAACCTGTGGTTTTTTCAATGGATGGAAAAAAAAAAACAGTTTTGAAGAAAGGAAAGACTTCCACAAATTAAGATTACCAATATCTAAATTAATTATGATTTTTAAAACTTTTTCTTCTTTTATTTTTTTCAGTTCTTCTTTTCATTTTTTTTTCTGTACACTAACTAGAGAAACAAAATAGCTTATAAACTCAAAAGAAAATGAATTGAAACCATTTCATCGCTAAAATGCCAGCAGAGCAGACAATAATGTTAAATTTCCTAAAACTTCCCACCCCACAAGCACACACACACACACACACACCACTGACTTGAGTAGAAGAAAGAAAGAGTTCATATCAAAGCACAGATGGATCATCACATATCTGGCAGTAAACAGTGCTCCAAATTTATGGGGTAAAATAATAATATAATTAATTCTCTTGTCAAAAATGTTGTGGCAGTCTATGGGGATAGGATAGACAAGTTATCCAATAAACATGCACCCATTCCCAAATGGAACTTCATGGAATTTTCAAACACATGGATTTAGCAGGAAGGGAAACAGGACAGAACATGAAGAAAGTGTCAGTTCTGTTCAAATGTCATCTCCAAAAGACCTGATAAAAGCTTATAAATTATCTATTGTAATTCATATATAGTTCATATCTAGTATAATCTATTTACTATTTAAATAAATGAATTATCTACTATAATTCATATATAACCTACACTGCCTGTCCTTTTTATTATGCTTTTCATCACCCATCAGAAAAGTTAGCTGAACAGTAGAATAGTTGTTAAAAGAGCAAATCCTTCCAGGAGAGAGGACATCAGTAGAATCACTCGAGCAAAATTTAATGAATCTTACCACATGCTCCTCCTGATATTCAGTTCCACAACAAACTTCCACTCAACCTATAATCTTGAAAGAAAAAGAGGAAAAAAAGTCTCTTGCTGTTAACACAGAAATATAATTTGAGTTTCTATTTGATTTTCCCTTTACAATGCCTACTCTTACTCACTCTTCTGGTGTCAGGTACCCTTCTGCAAAACAAACCTGCACTTCAATCAGTGATCTGGTATCTTCTTTGAAAGCAAAGAAATGGAGAGAGGGTGGCTGGCTTCCAATATTATAGCTACTTGGTACAACAATTTAAAGCGTATCCTGAAGCACAAATGTACTTTTACTAGGAAACTGTTCTTTTGGGAAAAAACAATTTCATTAATAAGCTTACGACTCTAGCAGTTACAATCTATTAATAAGCTCCTAAGACAAAAAGGCATATCCACTGTTACTGTTTCCAAGATCTGTTTCGAGATGCATTCACAAGGATTTAGTGGCTCTCCTGTGTAGCATGGCTGCAGCGCACCTCAGGGCCAGAGACTCCCTGCCAAGAACCCCCGCAAGTGCCTTCTCTCCATGCACCTGCATGAGGGGGGCTGTGAGGGCTTGTGTCAAATGCTGCCTAATTTTACTTCAGAACACCTCTAATTCTGTTCTGGCATACACACTGTGTAGTTACTAAGATCTGTCTGAGGAAATACAAATAACTAGATGGTAGTGGCTAATCATTCAAGCAAGCCTGACATTTCTAACTAAACATAACCATCCTGCACACACAAAAAAAGCAAAATGATTCAGGGCTTTTTTTTTGCCATCACCTTAACCTTTTACCAGAAATTTCTATTTTTCATATTTTACAGATGTTATATTCATCAAAAATCTTTGTAATGACAGGAGCATTTCATTTCTCATATCTCTCCTACAGAGTCACAGGAAAATGAAGGTGGTGGTGTAGGTACTTACACAGCAGAAGTAGAGAGCATCTTCTGCATGATGTCAAACACAAGGAGATTTACTATTGAAATCAAGTGACAATTTCACTTTATGAGCACAACTAAATAAGCAGAACTTTAAAAAACTGAACTGAACTGAACAAATTAAATCCAACAAGAAAGTTATTTTAGGAGGTTCCCCCATTAGGAATACTCGGTGCTTCCCATCATAATGCTGCTCTGCCATTCTTAGCT
Source organism: Crypturellus tataupa (assembly GCA_034781795.1). NCBI lineage: Eukaryota > Metazoa > Chordata > Aves > Tinamiformes > Tinamidae > Crypturellus > Crypturellus tataupa. The sequence continues at coordinate 771,275 of JAWLRI010000959.1, read as the reverse complement.
CTACCAATTTTATACAGCTGAGACCAGCATTTGCTATAAAAAAAACCAGTTTTTCCCTCAACCCTAGATTTCCAGAGAACTTGATCTAAAATAACGTGAGTCATTTTCAAAAACCAAGGCTGGGGAAAACAGATTTGACTCATAAAAGAAGTACTGACAGGTAGATTTTTCAAAAGGCTGTGCTTTCAGGCAGGAGGACAGATTGCTTAACCTCTTCAGAAGGTTGGTAGCCATTTTTTCATATGCTAAGACTAGCTTTAATTATACATAATTATACATATATACAGCAACATTAAAAGTTACCAAGAAACTCCCTCTTAATTCTTAAGATCAAGAAATGGAATATTTGCACTCTAAGTGTCTTTTAAACTTTTCTTTGTCAATTGCTTTTCATTCTGCTCAGAAAATATCCATTTCAGAAAACACCTCTGAGTATTTGTTGTTGAAGAAACACTGGTATATTTTTCTCCCAGATGAACTGATACTCAGCTATTAATGCCTGTCATAGCCCTGCTTTTTTATAGTCCCCCTCTCCCAGGCCACATTCCTCATCTAGATAGATGCAAACCTCAGCCCCTGCATATTACCTGGAACTGCTCTAAGCACCTTCCAAATCTGAGGGAACAATACTGAAGTGGAAACCCAAGTATAGGGCATCTGTTTTCATAGACCTGCCAACCTAAGGACTAACCACCTACTCCCAATCTAGCAAATGCCTCTACGAAGCAAAGTATAAACACTTTGGTGTGAGAATCTGTCACAGGAGTCAGCACATCCTGACCACAGCTGAGGCCTGATTTCACTTCAGAGCACACCCTGTATCTATTCAGACTGCCAACAGCTAGCAGATACTACTTGCCAATTGTCTGGTTTCGCACATCTCAAAGTCCTTGGCCAAGTTCCTGTCCCCAGCTCTTTCACCTTGCTCCTTCTGTCAGCTGAGGAGCTGCATTTGTCTCCTCCTATCTCCCCTTCTAGGCCTTTAACCAGGACCTAAACTTTATTTCTGCTACTTCTGCCATATTCCAATATTCTCCTGCTTTATTTTCCCAAGTCAGGGCTTCCCCCTAATCTCCATCTTGTTATTCCATGTGTTGTGTCACCTTGCTTCCTACACCTGCTCCTCTCCTGTATTCAAGCCACCCTCCTCTGAGACCCTGAACAAGCTAGAGTCTTTGGCCTCCCATATGGTTTCCTATGACCCAAGTATGGCACGTCCTAGAAGGGTGGCTGAGGCTTAAAACCAGGCCCTGTCAGAACAGGTACAGCTGTAAACTCTGCGCAAGCGAAGATCAGAGCTTCCCTCCCGCTCCACGCCAGACAGGTGCTCATCACAGACCATGCCCCTTGGCGCAAGGCAGGTGTGAAGGGGAGAAAGGCACAAGGGCGCTGCAGGCAGAGGGCTGAGGGATTGTCCCCGAGGGTCCCTGAGCTCAGAGAGGCCGCGCTGGAAGCAGGCGGCTGAAGTTGTAGCTGTTGCCACGCAAGAGATGCACTTTCTCTCAACATGCTATGGAAATTCATTTTTGCCACCCTTCCCTGTCCGTACTCCAAGAGGGGAAGTTCCTCTTGATCACAAGACACCCTGCAAGTAGGGCTGCATCTCTGAAATACTCAGATGCTAACATCAGATTTTCTTTTCCTGGCCCATGTCAGTTGGATGCTCACAAGACAAAGTGCACACCAATGCGCTCCTTTTAAACATTACGCAACAGCGCTTCTACATTTGAAGATTTACGCTACTTCTCAGTCTTCACCCGTTCAGGCTTAGTAACGCTAATCTCCTATTATGATCTCCAATCCTAGGTAATGTGTCCTGGACCTCAGCTCATTTTTCTTGTTTCCTTCTGGATTAAAATTCAAGGTCCACCTTGAAACAAGGCCTTACCAAAGCCAAATGGAACAAAATAATTACTTTGCATGTCCTAACCCTCTAAACCTCTGTCTAACCCCTCCTTAAACCTCTAATACCATGTTTACTGTCTGTAATTACATGACGTCATTACAGGGTCCCTTAATGCAAAGCAGGAATCAAATTTTCATACCTGTTTTTTCCCCACGGCAAGCTACTCTGAGTACAGACCTTACAGAGCCATCAGTCCCCCTTCCCTGCCTGCTCCTGCTTTCTACTAATAAGCACCAAAAAAGGTACCTGTCAAGCTGACACTGCAGAACTTGAGAGCTCTTAGTGCAACTTTTCTGTCACACCAGCTTCGTTATACATCTGCTCCCTGATACAAACACAGAGTACTTAACCTTCCACTTTATTTCAGGTCTGCGGCATAGACTTACTATTTTTATCGCATTCAAAGATCCATTTCCCCTGTATCAAACGATTCATTTATTTTGTCCCAAAAGCCCACAAATCATTTATCTTAGGATGCAGTTAATATGCAAACACCTTATTATCACTGCAGCAGGCAGTCTGTCCCCAGCAGTGCCGAGAGAGTGAATATGACAGAAGGACACAATAAAACTGAGATGCGGGAAGGGAGGTTGATTGAGGCGCTCTCCTGTGCAGGGCATGAGCAGTCTCTGGGGCCTCCATTTCGCGGTTCCCCTCGGGCTCCTCCCTCGTGCCCCAGTGCCGCACCAACAAGATGGCGCTCCCAGCAGCAGCGCCGGTCCCCGTCACTTTCCCAGCGGGGCCATCACAGTCCAGCCGTGCAGATGAGCGAGTAACTCCTTTTGAACAGGAGAAGCCGCCCCCCAAAGGGGTCTACAGCTCAGTAGATTACTTGAAGCGCCAATCACTTCTAGTGCCCGGCATCTCCTGCAGTCCTTCAAAACAGACTGCAAATTCAGCCGTAACAGTAGAAGTCATTACTATCACTCTCTCACTTTTATACCTGCCTCTACTTAAAAGATTTTCAAAAAAAAAAAAAAAAACCCTTTTAAATTAAAAGACATTTTGGTTCCCTTTGGGTTTCAAATACATTATCAACTACAAAAGAATCGTGAATACATCTATCCATATCTATCATGGCTTCAAGCAGCGTTAAGATAGCTGTAGATAATCTGAATGAGCAGGGTTTTAAAATCCATAAACTCAGCAGTCATCCCTCTGGTTATGTTATCATAGGAAGTTGTATTTTTTTTTTTTAATTTTAAGACTTTACATGTGAGAAGACTCACTGCTGCCTTGCGGGTCTCCACTGGATTTACACTGCTTGGCTACAAAATCGGTTTTTGCTAAATACATCAGAACTGTAATAACTGGCAGCTTTATACTCAAAAGTAAAACAATAGGAGAGCATTTATTTCCCCCTTGTAATTATTGCTGCTGAAGTGCTCTCCACGACGTCAGGCAACGTGGCTAGGTGCCCCTGAGCGCCAAGCAGAAAACCTGTGTGCTGTTTCCCGTCCTGCCCAGCCGTGTGCAACGTGCCCTTCAGCAAAATCCCTTCCCGCCTCAGTCTCTGTGCAACAGCAGTAACTGCTGCCTTCCTTTGGGTGCTAAGTGAGAATAAGGCCGAGCAACAACAACACACGCTGCTCAGAAGTGACACGGTCACTGGGAAAACTTGCTCTTATCGCAGCAAGATAGATTTTACCCTAAGAGGATTCAGAATATGTATAATTAAAATAAATAAATAAAACTAATTTTATACCTGCTGATGAATGGACTGAAGAAGGTCTTTTAGCACGGTAAAATAACACCATAAGGGCAACTGATTTCACCCATTACATACATTCAATACATTCCCCTGAGTGTCGTTAATGCAAAATGAATTTAAACCCAAAAAGTCGAGGATGTCAAAATAAAGAGAACTTTCAGCAGACCTTTGCTATTCTATTTTATCTTCTTTTAACCTGATAACAAACTATACTTCTCACATTAAGGAAAGAAAAACAGTGTCCCTACCTAGAAGATGGGATCATCACAGCTTTCCGGAGAAGATGTCCAGGCACTTCCATGTGCAGGTAAGAGGCAGCAGCACAATCAAGATTGAAGGCCAGAAGAGTCAGAGAGGGACAGTTTGACCACAGGCCTGGGTAGGGGGTCTCTGGGGTAAGAGAAGGCAACGAGCTCACCAGAGCATAACCCAAAAGACCCTCATGTCTGAAAGTGAACCCACCACTGGGGCCTAACACCATCTGCCAAAGAGTTCACCCTCTGCAATCACTCACCAGGCATATGCAGCGCCTGTGCTACATGACCACGACAACCATATGCCAGCTCCAACAGCAGGTTTTTTCCATTTAGCTGAGCAAGAAGTTTTTGTGGAAATGAGGCATGTGATAAGTACTTTCAAAAAAGCATACTGAGAGGTTCTCTTTCAGGTTTCAAATTCTCTTAAGTCAAAAATGTTGCCTTCACAGTATTTTTCATTTAGAGCATTCCATTCAGAAATAGGCATATTAATATTGCCAAACTTTTTTAGAAAACAAATTGCCTCTCATATCAAGGTTAAATCATGAAAAGGAACTCCATACATACAACTAAAAATAATTCAGGCTTTTATCACAGAAATAAAATAACCAGAAAGATGCTATTAAAGTAAGATGATATACAAAGAAGGCATATTATCTTTATCAAGAATAAAATCCTGGAAAAACTATTTTACAAGGAACAAGTATACCTCAGAACATGTTTTCTTTCTGAAGTTAAGATCCTGGAAACAGCAGTAAGGTAAGGCCACTTCGTACTCCCTGAAATTTATTTCATGCTGTAAGCCAAGGAAGGCAGGCAGAAGACAGAGGCCAAAGAGAAAATACAGCTGAAGGTATTAATGTGACTGACAAAGAAGAAATTTTACCACCTAAAAACCTATAGTGAAGACTGCATAGCACAAGCAGAACTGGAATTGCTCATTTTCTAGTATATTTTTTCTAAGGAAGATTCATGATTAGAAAATGAAAGCCAGTATCTAATTAGAAGGATCAATTGAGCCATAGAGACAGAAAACTTAGTCAGAATTCCACCCGTCAGTAACTAACAACACTGAAACAAATTACCTTCAAGTACCTTCAGCACTTAATGAAGTAAATGTTCAATGAATATCTCAGGTTTATGATAAACTGCAAGAACTACAGGGGCCAACAGGGTGTTTGAATCATTGCTCCTTTCTATTAAAGCAGATGGAGAAAAAAGTTACAAACATCCTTTCAGTTTGGAAAGTGGAAGGAATTAAGGAGAGTGACTTGTACCCTCTCCAGTAAGGTTTTTTAAAAAAAAACAAATGTTAATGTAATATTAATGTAAATGTAATATTAAAAAAAAAAAAAACTAAGTCAAATAGAATTTGAACTTTAGAGGGAAAAAATAAAGGTTTTCTTAGTGCTTTATCCAATTTTGCTAAACTTAAATAATTATGTGCTCAGCTAAGCATGACATTTATAAGTTGTTTCCTTATCAACATGCTCTTTTGTTACATATAAAAATTGTAAGTTCAGAAGTATTTATAGAAACTTATTGCTTGTATGGCTAAGAACATTATGAGGTTTTGTAGAGAAAGCAAAACACAAAACATGGTGATAACATAATAAGTGACAAAGTTACAATACAAACCATAAAATACAAATGTACAATTAGTACCTTTCCACATTTAGTTGAAGTCTTTCTCACTCCAGCACTGTCTGTGAAGATACTAAATCTAAGTTTATTAAAATTAGGAATTCAAAACAACCAGCATCAAAAACTTTTTTAAAAAGCTATCCAAGAAGAATATAAGTAATACAATATAGGTTTAAGGAAATATTTTATTTCAAACTAATTCCAAATAATTTTTGTCAAGGTCAAAATATTTGACTGATGATAGCCCTCCAGTGGTGATTACCAACACAGGACCTTCAGGTCCCACACTCTCGCGCGTTTTCATCACAGTCCTTTAAAAACACTATCCTGTATGATACATAAACATATAGGACATAATGAAACCAGTAAATTCAGTAATATGGGTCAGTAATATGGTTGAAGTAATCAAAAATCTGAACTTCAATAAACAACATGGCTAAAGTAGACAGCCACAGAGTCACAGAGAAGAAAAGGGGAAAAAAAAGCCACACTCACAGACTGATGAACTTAAATCTGAGAAACTCTAAACGAGGCTCATGGATCACAAGAGCTAATCAAGTATATAAACACCCCATGAAAAGCTTCAGGGAACCAAATAAAATGCACCTCCAGCCAATACACTGGAACATTAAAGTGACTGTTATTGTTTCTCTTGTTGGCACAGATCCCCCAAGACAGTGTCAGAGAGTAAAATCCAACTTGGGTACCCACAGATCAAAGAGGGTTCATAGAAGAGCCATGAGAACGATTGATTTTCAAAGAGCACATCAGGAATGTAAGTTAGTTAGCTTGTCAGGAAGAAGGCTGGGAGGTGACTGAATACAAATTGAGAATAAAGAGCTGTTTAAATCAAGAGTTGTAGCCTCGCTGACTCAGACTGAAAAGGTCACTATATTTTTTAAAAAGGAAACAAGATGAAAAGATCAAACTATGCAATTCACTATCTACTTGGAAGGGAGAAAAGCAGAGGCAAGAAGGCAGATAACATTTTTTCAAGAGAGCTATTTAGAACATAAAACAGGAAAAGGAATTGAAACACCATTAATATGGACCTCTTTCTCCAAACCATGCTGTAAACTGACCAAAGAGCTAAGATGACAGCCGGGTCAAACAGAAGCAAAGCTCTGTTACATGAATGTGTTAGTTAACTCAGTGAAGTTATCAAAAGAAAAACCAAAGATGTCAGCAATCGCACAGTATAAATAAAGATGATATGAAAATACATTGATGACAGCCACAGTTGAAACAGTATTTACACAAATTGGTTGCATATTAAAACATTTTTGTGAAGTCAGCTAAAAGAAGAATATACAGAAACCAATGGCAATACAGTTTTGTTCCTGAAGGCATTAAGCCAGCTGTGCTTCTCCATGCAATCCTTTGAGATGCATATTTAAATGAATATTTACTTTTTTCCTCTGGAAATTCTATCTAGGAAGAAATAGCAGTTGTTACAATTTTTTGCAGATGCACATTTTTGTCACAAGTTTCATTTCAAAACTAAATGTGCCCGGTCTCACTCTGTTCCCTTTCAGTCATGTTCTCAACCAAGGGTTGTGAGCAGAGATGGCCACTGGCACTCATTTCAGTCCTACAGATAAATTACTGGACCTCATTCTTATAAACCACACACACACACACACAAAAAAAAAAAAAAAAAAAAAAAAACAGAGAGAGAGAGAGAAAAAAAAAAAAAAACCTTTCTGCTTAAAGAAAGACAACAAAACCACCCAAAGCTACAAATGGGTCACTGTTAGTAATAACCTGCATGCATACCTATCAGCACACTACTGAAACATGCAGTACCAACCTGGGAGGCACCATCAACCAAAGAAAGACAAGGAAAAAGTGGAAAACCTTGAAAACTCAAATAGAAGTGTGGTGAAATTCAGTAACACAAAGTGGAAACTTACAAAACACCAGATACATAAAACATATTCAAATAAAATGGAACTCTGAGAACATAACCTTAAAATTCTGTTGCATGTTCATGAGTAATAAAGAAATTTGAGAGAAGAATCTCTGCTTACTAGTTAATCACAAAGCTGAGTTATGAGACATCAATGTTATGTGGCCATGAAAACAGATTCAATCCTATGATGCAGCAGAAGTATATAGTAGAGATAAGCCGTATTCGTGCCACTTCACAATGCTAGATAAAACCTCATCTAGAATATTTTCTACTTCCTGGGCGCCTTTAGGAAAAATAATGGAAAACTGCCACTAAGACAAGTCCAGTTATCATGAAACAGCTATCATTTGTCACTTGAGGTCTCTGTTTCTGTCCTTCAAAATCTCAATTGCCTTCCTGCAGTGCCCTATGCTTTTGTGCTAGACAACTCATCTCATAATTTTTATGCACATGAAGTCTGTGTTCACAAAAGCAAGGCTCATCAAGCTTTTTACTTCAGTGTCCTCCAGCCACTGACCTTTATTTTGAGAAACTGCTCTGAAACATGATCTCAAGGAGGATCTTACAATCAGCAGTATTAACCGTCTCCCAGCTCCGTCGCAGTCAGAGTCACAGGAGCTGCACACGCTGCATACACTGCTAGCACTAAGAAGTGGTTGCTATTGCCAGCACTTATGGGTGTAATATAATAATCCCTTTTTTTAAAGCAAAACAAAGTAACAACAAAAAAATTGCAGTGTGGACAGACAAACATTGAAACAAGTTGCCCAGAGTCCTAAACTGGAACATAGCCCAGGGCAACTCGTACTCAGTACTACTCCTGCTTTGAGCAGGAGGTTGGACTGAAGACCTCCCCATGTCCCATCCAATCTGAATACTTCTATGGCAGCTCCTTTCAATCAATTTCCCCCCTTCTCATGACAGCAACACTTAAACTATATAAATAAACTGTGTTAGAAGGTACAAGTGCCTTTGCAAGTTTCTTTTCCTCAAATAACATTTTTTGATGCTCATGCTAAAAGCCTCTGTCACTCCCAGCAACACATTACGCACTTATCCTCTACTGGAACTTTTGCTAGAGCGCAGTGTCACAGAGAACATCACTGAAGTGAAAAGCAGCACATCCACCTTTCTATTTCTGCACCAAACTGCTACCCAGCCTTGTGCTCCACAGACTGTCAGGCAGCTGCTGCACCAGCTCCTAAGGTCTTACATGGCAGAAAGCTGGGCCAGCAGTTAATTGTAATTGTTTTCTTAAGGCCGTGCTGTTTCACCAGGTTTCCTGTCACCTCTCCTCCTCTCATGCATTCCCCACATTTCTCCACCTTTTCTACAAATCTGGTCTTGTCATTTTATATTTCACTGGCTCATCATAAATCTCAAGCAACCAGTAATATTTTCCCTTTGAGAGTACCCAGCACTGAAATCCAACATTGTATAACTGCCGTGTTTCAGAGTATTTCAAGTTTATTATAATCAAAAGCTTTAAAAAACAGCAAGCAACAAGAAAAACTCAACCCTCCAGATACAGGATGTGATTCTAATAAAAAAAAAAAAAAAAACCACACACAACCAAACAAAAAACAGTTTCAGGGAGTGTTTCAGGCTACTAAAGAATGAGGAAGTATATTTAAGGATATTTATGCCTTATGCTCTTTGAGATATGTCATCTTTCTACAAACAACTGGGAGCGGTGTATTTAAAATTACACACTCAGATTCATCCTGCTTTACGCCCATTCCTCTTTTACGATTTTGTCTGAATCAGTATCTCTGTGACTTCACTGAAATTAAAGACTGCCTGCTTTGGGAACATATTTCATGTGCCTGAAGGAGACCAGTATGAACAAAGAGGCTGGGATTCGTTTTCCCTAACCAAATTGCCTGGACTGAATTCAGGGAAGGATAAAAATGGGCACTGGACACACAGAAGGCAACACATCCTTTGCTAGTACTTCACTTACCTGATCACTCAGCAAGTCCGGTCAAACAAGCTCAGACTAGATGCTTAACTTTTGTCTTTTCTTGATGTACTTCTCAAACACTTGAACTCCAAGAAAAGATGTGTTTCACTAACAAGAGTGCCTGAACTCGTGGGCAAGATGAGGAAAATTGTCTTGGACGCCCATACTGCGAGACTCTCTACATCTGCAGGGTTCACAGTGACCAAGAGGCCTCGGCAGTAGTGGTGCTGGAGCCCATGCAGGGGCAAGGGACCCAGCGACCTTGGTGTCCAGGTCTCAGGGGTCTGGGCTGTGGCTTGTTAAGCTCTGTGAAGAGCCACTGCACGAGTCCTGCACACGAGCTGCAGCATCAGTAGCACCTGACCACTCTGCTGGTGCGCACGGTGCTTCGCAGTCTGTTCATCGCGTAATTAACTTCTCATAAGGACCCTCGAGTTAATTTGGAAGAGCACATGCACATGATGTGAAAAAGAGACAAAATGAGAAGGGTAAATACTGGAGTATCATTTAGAAGTCAGAGCACTCCACAATCACAACAGCGGCAACCTTAAAATAGTATCAGGTATTTTCTTAATATTTAACTTAGTAATGTGTGACTTTGTGTACACTAAAATACAGTGCAGAGAACAACAATCTGTTATAATCCATGTGTTTTATAGAGTGAACTTGCCACAATAGGGACATCTAAAACTGGAGGGGAGGATGAGGGGAAATCAATATATTCAAAGTTAATGCAAAACTACTTTTTATATTCAAAGGAAGGTCAAATCCAGCAAATGATGATCAATAGAGATAACAGTAAGATTGAATTTACACCCAGTTCCTCATCATCTGGAAGAACAAAATAATTTACGGCTGTACCTACGACAGGTTTTGGTTTCAAACACTTAGCCTTTTCAAGGAAGCAACCCACAATGCTAATAAGAAGTCAGTCTTTGCAAGCTGAGTGCCCCTGACATCATTAACTTGACAGAAGAAATATAAGCACCATAACCAAAGGTGGAGGTAAAAACAAGATTAAAAATTGTTCCTATGAATCCTCTTTTTTCATACTATTTTTATATTATTTTGTGGCTTAGTTTGACGTTGCAGGACCATTACTGCTTGGGATAAGCTAAACAGTCATTGCATATCCTTTCCAAATTTTGGAAGAAAAAAAATAAAGGTCAGTCACTTCAGATTCTGGAAAATTTTCCATTTCTAACAAGCTTGTTTTCTCCATACTTTTATAACTACACTGTCATACAGTGTGAAACTATAAAAACTGGAGAAGAAACAATATATGCATGTGTTAAGTCATTGAATACAGATTTCTCTTCAAGTTAGGAGATAGAATTTTGAATATGCATAGAATCTTTCAATGCTGAAATTCAGTTATCAAATCCTATATTAAAAATTCTCTGATTGTACATAACCAATCCTTTGGTCATTCCTGTTACTTCAAAAATTCAAATAGAATTTGTTCAGTTAAAAAAAAAAGTTATGATTCTGGAAATATATCCCATATTATAAGTTTTACACAGAAAAAAATAATTAGATTTTAATATTGTCAAGTCTAAAATGGCACAAGAATTGGTTCGTTCATTTTTCTAAGAGCTAATAGTTGCACATCTACATGGAATTCTACATGGAACCATCTACACCAACAAGACATAAAAAAGATCAGAATTACATAAACATTCTACTACCACCCTCAAAATTCTGAGATCTTTTAAATAAGAAAGTGTTACAAGTGACTTTATCTATCTCAGAAGAACCTGTTCTTCTAAATTCTATGCAATATACTTTATCTTTGGTTCTGAAGTAAGTGATAACAGAGTTGAGCTATAACTCCAAAGTTGCACTATGCATGGAGTTTTTCCATTCTATTTAGAATCATAGAATCACAGAATGCCTAAGGTTGGAAGGGACCTCTAGAGGTCATCTAGTCCAACCCCCCTG